>CM059212.1:848346-973346 GCA_030347435.1 Clarias fuscus
AAGTTTTCAACATACACAACCACACACAGTACGACTGCAGGGAATTAAGTCTACAAAATAAAATAGAAAAATATATAAATTCAAATTAATTAGTAACAAAATTTACCAAAATGAAGGTGTAAAGTGTGAGAAGTATTAAACTACCCAAATATGACAGCAGTCTGATTTTAAACAGAAAATATAAAAATGATAAAAGGACAAGTGTCAGAGTGGTTTGCAGAGGCATCAAGTATAACGTCTTCGCTCTTATATGCAAACAAGAAATGTGCGGCAAAATGATTCTGGTGTTTTGATAGGAATGTGTGTGTGTGTGTGTGTGTGTGTGTGTGTAATTTGTTTTATTTTTACTTTATATTTTGTATTATTTATTTTTATATGAATATTTTTAGGTTGCGGAACGAATCATCTGAGTTATCATTATTTCTTTTGGGGGAAATTCTCTTTGATATGTGAGTGTTTTGATATACAAGCACACTTCTGGAATGAATTATGCTCACAATCCAAGGTTTAACTGTACTGTAAACTAAAAAACTGTAACTGTTATTTTTTACTTCTATTCGTATGTAATGTCATTTTTACTACACTAATGATAAAAAAGAAGAAGGAGAAGAAGCGAAAGTGAAACTATGTTGTTCATTTATATTTATTGGATTGAATTCAGCAAAAGCAGAAAAGAACGAGGAATTATATATTTTTTTTCTTTTTTGTTTCAGTATAGTATAGCATTCAGTTTACTGTGGTATAGCAACACAACAACAACAACGTTTATACATAAAAGTGTAATCAAGTGTAATGAATTTAATATTTTAATTACATTCATGTGAGATACAGCAGAAAAGATAAACATCTGACAGATTTAAAGATAATTACAAATAGAGTAGATGATCAAGCTTATACTTGAACTAACACGAATGTCAGCATCAGATTTGAAACAGATCGATCTTTAGGGACAAACATTTTTTTTAAATTGATATCTAGAATTTGTATTTGTACAATGTCCAGTGTTAGAAGTTATATTTCTTAGATATTCTAGAGCTTGCAGGTTTTTTTTTTTTTCAGGTTAATTTTGTGGTGTTCCACTAAAAAGAAAAAAGGAACAGAAGATTTAATATACTGTATATATATATATGGAACTATTATTGTGGCTATCTAAGATTATTCAATATTTTAATATTGTACATATAATATTGTTTTGCTATCACAGTTTCATTCTAATCATAAAAGAGCATGATGTATCATAAATAATTAGTTGCAGAACAACATCACTCAAATAATTCATTGTAAAATTTATTTTTATCTTTTTAAATGTTCAATGATTGAAATAAAAAGTCAGAAAAATTACTTACAATTTACCGGAACCAACAATGGCAATGATCACACCAAATATCAGGAATCCAAAAATCTGTTATTTAAAAAACAAATACAACACACATAAGCTCACCCTCTTGCTCTCTCTCTCTCTCTCTCTGGCCCATCCTACCTACAGTATAATCTGGCTGATATGTCACCTGTATGTGATTCTGTATAATGTACATAATGCCTTACTTCAATTATCCTTCAATAATTTTTTATGTGTTTTTGTTTAAAGAAAGTCATCTCTGCTGTCTAGAGATCAGGACTCACCTGAGATGTGGTAATAAACATCTGAGTCTCCAGCTGACTTTCAAACATCAGTGTTTCATTTCCGGTCGGTTTGCACCATTTCATAGTGCCAGTATCAGTGTACTGACCACCCCAGTGTGAACGTGCACAGGCGATGTATCGGCCATCAAAAAGAAAGAGAAACAGCCAGATCAAGGCTACGAGAGCAGAGAAGCTAATTTTTTTACATGAGTAGCCGCTTTGCGTTTCACCATCCCCTGGCCCCAGATCTACGAAACGGCAGGTAAACACAAAGCAACCAATGAAAGGGACGGCGCAATAGCAAACCCCTATGAGTTCATTTAAGACAGGTCTGCAAGGACAAACAAAGTTAACATCCATCATTTTCTCCAATGTGACCAGAACAAGACTGGAGATCCCCAGTCCTCCAACACGACTCCTCAAAAAGTTAATAATAGCTCCAGCTCCAGACATGCTGAGAGGGCGGTGATGCAGGGAAGAGAGCTAAATGAGACTCTTTCTGATGAATTCCTGGGACTGCTTTAATAACCACTCTTATATATTCTGCTGTGTGTTGTTCATCACTCCTCCCCCTTATGCACAAAGGAACCTGTGAGAAAACCAAACTCAACTTGTCATGAAAACACTGGTGAGATAAAGATTTTAGCAAATATACCACATCACACCTCTGTTATTACAGGAAGCAGCATCAATTTCAACATTCACATTGAATGTGAATTCGAACACTCACACAGGAAGTCGTGAGAATGGAACATTAAAGTACGACATTTCCTATATATCTACAGTACTGTACAGTGCAAAAGTCTTAGTTTGTTATACATGTTTATTTTATTACTTCATTATTAAGTCAGTCCCAAAAAAAACATTTCAGATTTCCAAACATTAGTATTTCAGAAAAAAATGTAATCTTACAAGAAAATGTCTGTAAGCATATTTTATAACGGACCATTCTGGGTTGTGCTGCATGAAAAAAGAAAAGCAGGTGCGACAAAGAAACCGTCACTGAAGATTTTTCTTTTTTCTTGTTTTTTTTTGCACACGATGCTACAGTGGGTGTGCATGCACACACACTCACACATGGAATGCAAATAAAGTTTCAATTTTGCCCACTTCCTGGCTAAATAGCAAACGTCTGGTAGAAACAAAAAACAAAAAAATAACACTGTGAAAACCAACCACACACATCGCACAATCATTATTTACACCTTATTTAAATTAAACCAGCTTCCTCAAGGCTGGAGCTTTTACTGGAGTTTGCTCTCTTCCATATACACAGTTAAACAATAGCTAGAAACTGACTGGCATTTTCTTAACCTGAAAGGACATGCTAAAATATTCAGGTAAAAGTCTGAACATGATCTTGTGAAACCAAATCAGAGAATTAAGGAGTGTTTTACCAGACCAAACTCTTTACCTAGAAAATGTCCTGTTGAACATGTTGCGACTGTCAGCATATTCCAAATGTATGTTCCTGAGACAAGCTTAGTTTAACATCCATTAATGATGGATTATTTGTCTGATTCGATCCTTTATACACACGTGGACAAAATTGTTGGCACCCTTCGGTCAATGAAAGAAAAACTCACAATGGTCACATAAATAACTTTAATCTGACAAAGTCATAATAAATAAGAATTCTATGAATGTTAACCAATGAAAGTCAGACATTGCTTTTCAACCATGCTTCAACAGAATTATAAAAAAAAATAAACTCATGGAACAGGCCTGGACAAAAATGATGGTACCCCTAACTTAATAGTTTGTTGCACAACTGTCACGGTACGCCAGGTCACGCCCACGCCTCGAGCCAAACTTTGATCACCCGTGACTCCTCTCCACATTCCGTCCCGCAGCTTTGGTTTTGCCTCCTCATTCATCAGCTCAAGCACACCTGCTCCATATTTTCATTTCATCACCTCGCTCTATATAAGTCTTGTCCGAGCAACCACTCATTGCCGAATTATTGCGTGCCCCAAGCTCTGTTTTTGTCGCCTAGTATACTTTGCTTGCCTAGAAAACTTTGTTGTGTTTCATGTTGCTGACCCATTTTTTGATCCCCTGTTACGTCTCTTTGCCTTACGATTTGGAGTTGTCTGCTACGTTGACTGATTACCTGCTTTTGACCCTTTGTTTTCATTTCTGACTTTGACTCTGCCTTATCGCCCCAGGATTCCTGCAATGCTGATCACATGATTTCAGACCAGCTGCTCAATCCACAACCCCGATCTCCTGACACAGCTGCTCTCTCTCTCAATCTGCGCGCCGGATTCAGCACACGCGCCACAGCACTGATCCATCACACTACCACGCTCTTTCTGTGCGTTAAACATTGCATGCGCGCTGCAGGTCTGATCTCCCCGCACAGCCGCGCTCACTCTGCGGGTTGGCCACGGCACTCACTCTGCATCACCCATCCCTTAACCCTCTGTACGGCCACCGCCAAGCTACGCCACTGCCCACCTCAGACAGCACCCCAAGTATTGCTTCTCTGCTTTTGCCTCTCCCTCTTTTCTATCCTTCTCATTTTTTCATTAAAATCAGTTAAACTAAGTCCTATCTGTTGTGTCTGCTTTTGGGTTCCCCGACGCCGCGTGACAACAACCTTTTGAGGCAATCACTGCAATCAAACGATTCCTGTAACTGTCAATGAGACTTCTGCACCTCTCTGCAGGTATTTTGGCCCACTCCTCATGAGCAAGCTGCTCCAGTTGTTTCCGGTTTGAAGGGTGCCTTTTCCAGACGGCATGTTTCAGCTCCTTCCAAAGATGCTGAATAGGATTGAGGTCAGGGCTCATAGAAGGCCACTTTAGAATAGTCCAATGTTTTCCTCTTAGCCATTCTTGGGTGTTTTTAGCTGTGTGTTTTGGGTCATTGTCCTGTTGCGAGACCCATGACCTGCGACTGAGACCCAGCTTTCTGACACTGGCCAGCACATTTCTCTCTAGAATCCCTTGATAGTCTTGAGATTTCATTGTACCCTGCACAGATTCAAGACACCCTGTGCCAGATGCAGCAAAGCAGCCCCAGAACATAACAGAGCCTCCTCCATGTTTCACAGTAGGGACAGTGTTCTTTTCTTCATATGCTTCATTTTTCCGTCTGTGAACATAGAGCTGATGTGCCTCGGCAAAAAGTTCCATTTTTGTCTCATCTGTCCATAGGACATTCTCCCAGAAGTTTTGTGGCTTGTCAACATGTAGTTTGGCATATTCCAGTCTGGCTTTTTTATGATTTGTTTTCAACAATGGTGTCCTCCTTGGTCGTCTCCCATGTAGTCCACTTTGGCTCGAACAACGACGGATGGTGCGATCCGACACTGATGTTCCTTGAGCATGAAGTTCACCTTGGATCTCTTTAGAAGTCTTTCTGGGCTCTTTTGTTACCATTCGGATTATCCGTCTCTTTGATTTGTCATCAATTTTCCTCCTGCGGCCACGTCCAGGGAGGTTGGCTACAGTCCCATGGATCTTAAATTTCTGAATAATATGTGCAACTGTAGTAACAGGAACATCTAGCTGCTTGGAAATGGTCTTATAGCCTTTACCTTTAACATGCTTGTCTATAATTTTCTTTCGAATCTCCTGAGACAACTCTTTCCTTCGCTTCCTCTGGTCCGTGTTGAGTGTGGTACATACCATGTCACCAAACAACACAGTGACTACCTGGAGCCCTATATATAGGCCCACTGACTGATTACAAGATTGTAGACACCTGTGATGCTAATTAGTGGACACACCTTGAATTAACATGTCCCTTTGGTCACATTATTTTCAGTATTTTCTAGGGGTGCCATCATTTTTGTCCAGGCCTGTTCCATGAGTTTATTTTTTAAATAATTCTGTTGAAGCATGGTTGAAAAGCAATGTCTGACTTTCATTGGTTAACATTCATAGAATTTTTTTTTAATTATTACTTTTGTCAGATTAAAGTTATTTCTGTGACCATTGTGAGTTTTTCTTTCATTGACCGAAGGGTACCAACAATTTTGTCCACGTGTGTAGTTATTGTTTTATAGCATTTTTTTCTGTTTGAAGAGTAATGTAGTACAAGAGACCTGCAAGTAAAACTGGGACTTTGTTGAAATGTCTAGTAAACGAAGGTGTAAAATCGATTGACATTTACAGAAGACTTCAATTACAGTACATTGATGAGACTGCTAGTCTACTGTAAGTCTAGACCCCAACCCCACTGAGATGATGAGACAGGATCTTAAGAGAGCTGTGCAGAAACTGAAGCAGTGATTTAAAAAAAGAGTGGGTAAAATGTTTCCAAAAGCCTCCAAGACCAAACAATTGTTATTAAGGCTTTGATAAATAAATAGTGATTTATTTTCTTTACAAGACTCAAGACTTTACATTATATAAGCCTTGAGTCATTCAGTGGGTTTCAGTGTCTATCAGGAGTATAAATACAGCTGTAACAGGTTTGATGCAGGGGTGGCACCACAAACACGGACACGAGGCGAGGTCTTAGGAGAAAGGGGAATTTTATTTAGAAAAATGGGGAAGGAAAAAGAAAAGGGTTTAAGGAGGCAGGATGGAAAGAAAGAGAAGGAAAGTATGTGAAGGTGTGCAGGGCGGGTGGCAGCTGGCATGCGGGCACATGGCGGTGGGAAGAGTGGCAGAGTGTAGGACCACGTGGACAGCAGCTCCATTGTCTCCATGAGGACTCTTCCCACTGACCTGGACAACTGGCTCCTTCCAGCTCTTCATTTCACGCAGCCTCAGGTTTTAGTCCCTTCTGACGTCCGGCGGCTTCTGTCATCTGCTGAATGACTTCGTGGTGTGTTTAAGTGTGTATTTGTGTATGTGCTTGAGTATCAGTGTTTGTCTGGATGTGTGTTTGCATAAAAGTCTAAAAAAATAGGAATAATAAAGTTTTTGTTCCAATAGTCAGTTAGCAAACAACAACAACAACAGCAACAGAAAAGCTAAAAGCTAAATCCACTTGTGAAGTTAAAAAGAACAAGCCAGACAGACTGACAGTACAATCGGTAGGGAAATTTTGAATAACATCATGAAAAACAGGATTTATAAAGCAGCAGGGGTTTGCCTCTGATATCAGTGAGAATTCCCAACAAGACAAATGCAGCACACACTATTCACACCAGCATCAGCAACCCTGAGTACAGTGGGAGAAAAGTGCAGTGGAAATCATTTATCAGCCTCAAGAAACAAGAAAACCAGAGTGAAATCTGCAAAATTTCTAACTACACAGGAACGTAATTCTGGAGACCCGTCTTCTTTTCATATGATTCCTAATATACCTGTTACAAAGCACTGACACTGGAGACTTCTTCCATAAAGGTTAAGTACATTGTACAAGTTATAAAGTCCCTGTTAACAAGCAGTTAGAAATATTTGTAACAATCAGGTTAGTTATTAACTGAGTTCCTCCAACCTTCTCCATTAGCTTTTGGAAAGTGGCTGCACCGTTTCTGAGACCATATGGCATGAACTGAAAGAGGCCTTTAGTGGTGATGAAGGAAGTCTATTCATTACTCTCTTTCTTCATCTCCACCTGCCAGTAACCGGATTGCAGATCCAGTGTGCTGAACCAGGATGTGCCTTCCAGGGATTCGATGATGTCATGAATCAGTGGCATTGAATAAGCATCCGGTTTGGTCTTGCTATTAAGTTTCCTAAAGTCCACACAAAAATGAGAAGACCCATCGGGTTCAATGATGTGGTCCTTCAGCATCTGGTCAACCTGATCCTCAATGATCTTTTTCTTTATACTGTAGGTGAAACTCGGTAAGCTCTCGATCTGAAAGTTGTGTCATCTGATAATGTTATTTAGTATCTTTCTAGTGCTGTTTTTCCCAGGATGTTGGAGGTGGTGCGGGGCCATGCAGCCATTAACTTCTGCAGCTCCTTCTCGGCATCCGTGTCCCATAATGTCCAGTCGTCACACCAGTAAGTTGGGGGAGATCTAATGTTATTGGTGAGGCATAATACAGGTTGGATGTAGCAAGGGGGCAAGTGTGGTACATGACAGCTGTTGTAGATGGAATGGGGCCGACTTGGGGAGGCAGGAAAGGATGGTAGGTTAAACCACCTTCTGTTTTTAGTTCGTATAAGATGGCTGCTATGGACCTTAAGAAGTCAAGCGCAGCTATAAGAGGACAAGCCAGGTGATTGTATTTCATGACATACATGTTAAGCTGACATTATGTGTCATGCCACATGTAGCTGAGAGTTGTTTGGGTTCTCGCCTGATGTATTGCACTGACACTGGTACCAGGAGAAGCAAGGTGGCCACGTAGGGCTAAGTGATGGAAAGTCCAGCTAGGTGTTTCGAAGGAGCTCTTTCTGTAGCTCCCTTCTTATTCTTCTCCTTGCTGTGCTGACCTCCCACTTTCTGTCAGTAATCTTTTGCTCTCATACATTCTTTTTCCACCATCGATCCCACCTTCACCAGCTGTTCCACGGGGTTTACTGTGTCACTGAGACAGTCTGCCACTCTGGGGTTAATGTTGTTCAGGATGCGACTCACCAGCTCCTCCTTTGAGATGTCAGGTTTCCACTTCAGACAGTTCAGAGGGCCCGGGTCATCGGCGAAGTCCCTGAGATGTGTACTAATGTTGTACCAGTGACCTGAACTTGTCCTCTACTTCAGTTAAGTAGTCATATGACAGGAATGCAGCAATAAATGCCCCTTTAAAAGACTCCCTGACCTTGGCCTTCTCTGCCTTCCACCCGCTCAGAGCGGATCTTCATAGTACTGTGATGAGGGTCCCAACCACTGGGAAGTGGTCTGATCTTCAGATAATTCTCACACTGCTCGATAAAGTTGAGCATGTCTGCTGTCTCTGAGGCATCGCCAAACGATGGAAACTCCAAGCGGATAGGCGGTCGAGCACAAAAGGAGGAAGTAGCCGGCATAACTGAGGAGGTAAGCAGACTGAATGAGTGTGCTGGAACAGAAGGAGGAACATCATAGGTTACATGGCTTACTTGATGTTGGACATTTCCCCTGGGTGCAGCGTGTGGAGTCGTAGGTGAATGCAGTGCAGGGGAGTGTGATGATGCAGGGGTGCAGGCCTGTAGTCTGTGAATAGTGGGTGTGCTAGTGAGATTATCAGTGCTGTTGTAGTGCCATATAATGTAGTGGTATTATCATAGCTAGAGATCTTGTGAATAGTTAGCTATGTGTTTACACAATGTATTTAACAGTCAAGAAAAGGGGCTTTTCTTCGGGTTCTATATAATCTATTATAAAGTCATTAAATGTGCGTTCATACTGCTTATAACATGCATGCTTGTGTGTTTTTCCTTCTCACAGTGAGCTGTATGTAAATCGTCAACTGATTTCTACACCAGCTTTCCATCCTGAGCAGAAGGTGAGTGATAACTTAAGAATTCACCTGTGTTTTCGGGAACACCACTGAGCACATCTTAATCAGAGGGGACAGGGACACACGCGTCTGTCTCTTCATGGACATGATGTGTGCATTAACGAATGGGGTAGACAGGGCCAAATTGTGCAGCAATAAGTAATGGCAAAAGCCAATAATTGTACACAGCATTGCTAAAACCTTGCATTCTATAAAATGTATGCAATTGTGTGCATTCATGTTTGCATGTTAAACTGCATAGTAACATCATGAAGTCTTTTTACCATACCCTGATATTAACATCATGTCTTTATTTCTCCCCTATCGTAGATTGTCATTAAGAGGACAGACTCTTGATCCTCTGCCTGTCTTGCACCACAAATACACTATATATTTATACATGAATTTTATTAATTTGTATTAATTTAAAGTGTTTAATGTAATTTATAGTTGAGTATTTATTTCCAGTATACTTCAACAAGACAGTATGTAAAGCATTGCTAACAATTATGTTGAACAGAAATATTACACCACCTTGTGTGAGGGTACAGACTTATATACAGTGGGATTATTTAGATCATTATTGTTTTTTTTTTTTAATACTAACTGAAGCCAGCTGCCCCGGTGATGTTAGTGATTTCAGTTCAAACAACATACTGTATAATATTTATGAATACATTAATACCATATGTACAGTAGTTAAAGCAGAGGTTCTTATTAGTTTTACAGCAAAAAAACGTTAATAGAAGGTTAATAATGAAGTGCCATTAATCAAACACAGCTGGGACAAGGTTTTTTGGGGGGTTGGGGGGGGGTGATTAGTCCAAGTATTGGAGAAACAGATATGTCTTGAGTCGTCGTTTAAAGATCGTTAAAGTCTCTGCTGTACGGACATCTACAAGAAGTCTGTTCCACTACCTAGGTGCCAAAACAGAAAAGAGTCTGGATGAATGCTGCCCTTGATCCCTGAGTGATGGTGGGGCGAGGGGAGCAGTGCTGGAGGATCAGAGGATCACCAGTGTGTGGTGTGATTAGAGCAGAGAAGTAAGTGGGTGCTGGGTCATTTTTAGCTTTGTAGGCAAGCATCAGGGTTTTAAATTTGATGCGGGCAGCTACAGGAAGCCAGTGCAGGGAGCGGAGGAGTGGGGTGGTGTGGGAGAACTTGGGAAGGTTGAAAACGAGATGTGCTGCTGCATTCTGGATCAGTTGCAGAGGACGAATCGTGGACAGAGGCAGGCCAGCCAGGAGTGAGTTGCAGTAGTCCAGTCTTGAAATAACAAGGGACTGAACAAGAACCTGAGTAGCCTGTGAAGTAAGAAATGGGCGGATTCTTCTGATATTGTAAAGAAGAAATCTACAAGTGTGAGTAAGGTTAGCGATGTGTGGGGAAAATGACAGGTGATTGTCCACGGTTACCCCAAGATTGCGGGCAGTGGCTGAAGGAGTGATTTGATTGTTGTCCAGGGTCTTGACCTGGTGATGAGTCACCAGGGATGAGCAGCAGTTTGGTTTTACTCAGAATGAGCTTCAGCTGATGAGCTGCCATCCAGGATGAGATGTCTGCCAGACATGCTGAAATCCGGGTGGAAACCCAAGTGTCAGAGGGAGGAAAGGAGAGAATAAGTTGAGTGTCATCTGCATAACAATGGTATGAAAATCCATGCTGTTATGATATGACCTTACCAAGAGACAGAAGAGGACCAAGTACTGAGCCCTGCGGAACACCAGTAGAGAGTCTGCGTGGGGCAGATGTGGATCCCCTCCATGTCACCTCATACGACCTATCTTCTAAGTAAGAAGCAAACCATTGCCACGCTGTAGATAATAGAATCTTGTGGTTCACTGTGTCAAATGCAGCTGACAGGTCCAGGAGGATCAGGACAGATGACAGTTTAGCAGATCTAGCAGCATGGAGCTTTTCAGTGACTGACAGAAGGGCAGTCTCTGTGGAATGTGCCACTTTGAATCCAGATTGGTTGGGATCATTAAGGTTGTCTGTGAGAGATAAAGAGACATTTAGTTATAAACAGTCCTTTCAAGAATTTTGGAAATAAAAGAGAAAAGCAATACCGGGCGATAGTTGTTAACTTCTGATGTGTCCAGGCAGGGTTTCTTGGGGATGGGAATAACCCTTGCCTTCTTAAAAGCAGCAGGAACATGACCAGATGATATGGAATGGTTGATGATGGTTGTGGTGAAGGGAAGAAGGTCTTGTTAGATGGCCTGGAGCATTGTGGAAGGGATTGGGTCTAATGAACATGTGAGTGATGATTTGCTGAATCTCATCAGATGACAGGTTGGAGAACTCTGCTAGAGGAAGGAAGGAAAGGTCCTTAATTTCTGCTGTAGGAGTTTGGTTGGGAGCGAAGGACTGGTGGATTGCTGCAATTTTCCCATTATAGAATGTGGCAAAATCATCAGCAGTCAGAGAGGAAGGGGCAGGAGGAGTCGGTGGGTTGAGTAGTGAGGAGAGGATGTTGTGGAGTTTGCCAGGATCATGTGCAGAGGCTTCCAGCTTTTCTCTGTAGAAGGCAGTTTTGGCAGAAGTCACGTCACATGAGAATTTGGAAAGAAAAGTCTGGTAAGAGACAAGATTTGCATCATGCTGCGATTTCTTCCATCCTCTCTCTGCAATTCTTAATTCTCTCCTGTTGTTGCGCAATACATCAGATAGCCAAGTAGCAGGACAAGAAGTCTTCCTTGGTTTAGATGACAGCGGGCAAAGCAGATCTATGGATCAGGAGAGAGAGGAGAGGAAAGTTTCAGTTGCAGTCTTAGTTGCAGTGGTAGAGAGGAGAAGGAGTCTGGGTCTGGGAGGGATGATAGGGTGCATGAAGACACAGAGGAAGGGGAGACAGAGTGAAGGTTTCTGCAGGTAAAAGAGAAATTTTGGTGGTTAGTTTTACACAGAATAGGAAGGGTTATAGTGAAGGATACCAGGTAATGATCAGATTTATGAAGGGGAATAGTAGTGAGATCTGTGACTGGGGAAGGGCGGCAAAAAACAAGGTCGAGAGAATTCCCTGCCTTGTGTGTGGGAGGGCAACTGTTTAGAGTTAAAGAGAAAGAGTTAAGGAGAGGGAGAAGGAAAGAGGATTGGACTTTGTCAGAGGGGAGGTTGAAGTCTCCTAGAACAGTGAGAGGAGTGTTAGCGGAAGGAAAAAGATTAAGAAGCATGTCCATTTCATTCAGAAAGTTTCCTAGAGAGCCAGGTGGACGGTAGATAACTAAGATGTGGAGGTTAATTGGAGAGGTTGCCTTAACTGCATGAAATTCACATGTTGAAAAACGGAGATGAGACAGGTCAATAGGCAAGAAGGACCATCTCTTAGACAACAGCAGACCCGTACCACCACCTCTGCCAGTTTCTCGTGAAGAGTGAGAGAATATATAGGCAGAGGATAGGGCAGCCGGTGTAGCTGAGTTCTGTGGAGATATCCAGGTCTCTGTTAGTGCCAGAAAGTCAAAAGAGTAATGGGTAGCTAGGGCTGAGATAAAATCTGCTCTCTTTACAGCAGATTGGCAGTTCCAGAGCCCACCTACCACCAGCGCAGGACAATGAGACAGTACGGGTAGATGAGGTTTCTGGGAGATCTGCCTCTGCTGTGTGAGTAAAAGCATCTTGGTCTGTGAGAACTGAAAGAGAAAGGTTGAACACACATCCTTAACTCCTAGGCAGAATGAGGTATTTGTCTCTAAAAAAAAAGGACTAGCAATTCTTTACTAAATAAGAGTTTGTTTCTTTTCTGTCCTTTTCTATTCAATTCTTTGTGCACTTGCTATCTAGATTCATGACCAACTTTGTTGCAGGATATGCTTATTTACCGCTTATTTAGAAGAGACACCTTATATATATGTAGCTAAGCCCTGCCCACAATTCACACCTTAAGGAAGCCTGAAACTACTCTTGAATAATTACCTGAGAACAAATCACACTGCAATCAACGCTACAATCACACTGCAATCAACACTACCAAACAGCAAGAACTAGGTATACAGTAAGAACTAATTGTGTTTCAAAGACAATACAAATTTTAAAACCTACCTTACCAGTGGAGAAGAATCCAATATAGAAAACTAAAGCACACTTTTATTTGTATATTTTAGCTCTTCACGATAAACAGCATTCTCTGTTACTGTATCACAGTGTGGTACATCAGCTGCACTGCAGAAAACCGGAGAGGCCTGGCTCGGATAGTTAAGACTGCAGAAAGGATTGTGGGAACCAAGCTCCCCAGCCTTGACACAGTTTATGCTAGCCGTCTACGATGAGCTAGCACCATCATCAAGGATCCACTTTTTTTGCACTCTACTGTTTACACTAAGATCCAGGTCCCACTTCACATACATTCCATTGTATATATTATACATTTTAGTGCAATTAACTAGTGTTTATTCTTTATTCGTTATATTTGGTTTATTCTTTAGTTTATTCTTATATTTATTATTGCTGCTGGTCTCTGACAGCTACCAAACTAATTTCGTTGTTTCACTACAATTACAATAATGTCTCTTTATCTTTATCTTGACTACATGTGGAGTTGCCCAGCATTCCTCTGTCCTCTGGCTTTGGGTCTACGAAACAGAAAGTAAAAGCAAAGCAAGTAAAGAAAGGCACTATGCTGTAACAAGAACATATCAATTCATTATAGTAAGGTTGGCAAGGACAAATTAAATCACTATCCATCATTTTCTCCAAAACAACCAGAACAAGACTCACTAACTCACTCTCTTATCTTCTATACCGCTTTAACTATCCCAGGAGGCTTAGGGCACAAGGCAGGGTACACCCTGGACAGGGTACCAATCCATCGCAGAGCCAGAGCAAGACTGGAGATCCCCAAATTTCCAACACATTCCTCAAGAAACCAGTAATACGTTTTCCTTCAGACAGGGTGAGACGTCAGTAATGCAGTGAATGGAGTTAAATAAGACGTCCTTATTCATCTCTCTTTGATGAGTTTCTGGGACTGCTTTAATAATTGCTGTCTTATATAGATATTCTGTACATCCTGCATGTGTTGTTTATCACTCCTCCCCTCTTGTCTGTGTTTCCTCCTCTGGGAACTGCTATTTCATTTATTATAATTTACATTGATTCCTTATACTGTACTTTTTATGTCTTAATACTGTAGTTAAGAACTAGTTCTGCAGGAAGTTTTATAGTGGAACAAGGGCTCGCCCTGTCAACCCAGCTTCTAAAACATCCACAATACACACCAAAATGGACGTGCACACACACACACACACACACACACACACACACACACACACACACACACACACACACACACACACACACACACAGCTTTTTTCTCTTTCCTTTCCTCCCTCTCCTCTCTAACACACTGTATGCAGAGAAGAGAGTGTGTGGAGGTTCAAAGTGTGTCTCAAGCAACGGAGGGATAAACAGAAAAGCCTTAGCAGTTTAGCGTGGATGGTAAACCCAAATGCAGAAGCAGCGCAAGTAGGCAGGATAACCACGCAATTAGTTTAAGAACTCTCTTACATGAAGAGCAAGGATCTACACAAATAAACCCACGTTCTAGCAACACACACTCAATCAAAGAAGCAACCCGAATCGGTGACTACTCACAGAATAGTCGGCGTAGCGTCAGCAAAGGCATGGGCGAACTCAATGACTGAGCAATGTGAAGCGCCATCTTGTTTCCTTTCATGCTTCCTGAAATCCGGAGGATCCGGAGCGCCGCATGCGGCTGGAGCTGGTAGGTGACAGGATTGATACGGAGGGTGATGCGGTATGGACCAATGAACCTGGGTGATAGCTTCTTGGATTCAGTATGGAGGTGCAGGTTTCTCTTAGACAGCCATACTTTGTCACCTACATTGTACAACCGTTCCGGAGGGTGTCGACACCAGCGGTGTTGGCTTGACTCCATAGCCGTCGACACCTTCGGACCAACTGTTGGGCCGACGGTACATCGACCTCCGGTTTTTGGTGTTCGAACATCGGAGGCTGGAAATCGTGGCATATCTCAAATGGGCTTAGGTTGGTGGCGGAGCAGACGTGGAGATTATGTGAAAGTTCTGCCCAAATGAGATAGCGGGCCCAGGAGCGCTGACGATCGGCGACGAAGCACCTCAGGTAGCGTTCCAGTTGTTGGTTGGTCCGTTCCGTCTGACCGTTAGTCTGAGGATGGTATCCAGATGACAGACTGCAGGTGGAATTGATCAGACGGCAGAAGGCCTTCCTGAACCGTGCCGTGAACTGAAGCCCCCTGTCCGAGACGATGTCCTTGGGGAACCCATGCAGACGGACTATGTGTTCTAAAATCAGCTCGGCTGTCTTTTTAGCTGACGGGAGTCCAGGGAGGGCCACCAGATGCACAGCTTTGGAGAACCGATCCATGATGGTCAGAAGGGTGTTCCCTTTCAAAAGCTACACTCGATGCTGCGTGAAAACGCTATGGGAACATCTCTTTGTTGCCCGGTTGTGAAGCTTGTGCATGTCAAACCCGCCGAATACCTTCGGCTTATAACCTGTGCAGGCATGACGTCACCGAACAAGGTGCACCTGCAGGTTATAAATAGGAGTGAACCGGAAACATCCTCAGATCTTTTTGTCTTCAGGACCGCTTTGTGTTTGCGCGTGCATGCAAGCCGTAACGAAAGCGAAATAAAAATAACAGCATTAACTCACCGATATGGCGGAGTTGCTTAAGAGATGCGTGCCTCCGTGTGATAGATCTCTTTCGGAGGGCGATCTTCACGAGTTGTGTCTCGAGTGCTTGGGGAAGAACACGCTCGCCTCGGGCTTCAGGGAGAATGTGAGTACTGTGATCTTCTCCCTATTAAGGTGCTTCGCGCGGCTCGCTTTCTTTAAAGAGAAACCGCGAGCCGCGGCGCATTCCTGGGGCTCGCGTGCTGATCTGGCAGACGCGCACGAGACGGAATTTCCCCTTTCTCTCGCGCTCTCTCCGGATCAGGAAGTTTTAGCTTCCGCTTCGCAAGCGCGCTCCGGCGCTTCTTGTGAAGGAGCGGAAGAATCTTCCTCTCTCGCTTCCATGGAAGTAGCCTCCTCACAACGCTCCTCCAGTGCTGACAGAGCTTTTGAGGAATTATTAGAGGTTATAACGCGTGCGGTCGAGCGATTGCATATCGACTGGCCGCAGCAGCGAGATTCCCCCAAGCGTTCGAGATTGAACGACAGGTGTCTGTCGGGTGGCCGGGGGGAGGAGCCTCAACGTCTCTCTCTCCCCTTCTTTGGTGACATCCATGATGAATTAACTCTTTCATGGAGCAAGCCGTATTCATCGCGTGTTTTTGTACCATCGACTTCGACTTATTCGAATATCGTTGGTGCGAAAGCACGCGGTTATATGATGATGCCCAGATAGAAGAGACGCTTGCGGGCTATCTCTCTCCTGGGACATCATCCTCCCTGAAAAAGCCTATTCTCCCCTCCAAGCCGTGCAGATTGACATCTGCTTTGGTGGGTAAAGCTTTTCAGGCAGCAGGACAGGCTGGTGCTTCACTGCACACCATGGCGGTTTGGCAGGTTACCAGGCTGACCTGCTGAAGGACCTGAGCAGCGGCGGGGCTATTGATGACAGGGCGTTTGCAGAGCTGCGCCGAGCCACAGACCTGTCTCTCCGTGCAACCAAGCGGACGGCCCGTGCTGTGGGCCGTTCCATGGCTGCCATGGTGTCCACGAAGAGGCCTCTGTGGCTGAACCTCACGGGCATCAAGGATAAGGATCGTGTTGCCCTCCTCGATGCCCCCATCTCGCCTTCCGGCCTTTTTGGCGACGCTGTTAATTCCGCCGCCACTAGGTTCGGGAGGCAAAGCTGTATGAACAGGCCGTTGGGAGGTTCCTTCCCCGCCGTGCTCAAGAACCGGGACCGTCGGCCACCCGGCCCCGGCCAGGTCTGGCCCCTATCAGGCGTCAGGTGCAGAAGGAGAGTGTGACCAGCCGCGCACCCCCCCGTAAGGCTGGGGTGGGGCTCGCCGCTCTTCTCAAAAACCTGCTTCGAAAAGACCGGATCTGAGGAGCTTCCTCTCTTCAAGAAGAAGCCCTGAGTTCGTGCGCCTGGGGCTGTGGGGGTGTCTCCCCCCGGGGAGGGGCGTCTGGATTTTCATCACAAAACAGGGCCTCCTCCCTGGCACTCCCGGGAGGCCGGTGTTCAATCCCCGCCACCACTGGTGTTTCGGGGAGCGCCGGTCTCCAACGAAGAGTTGGGTGTTTGGGTATCTCCTGCCATACTTCAGGATACCCAACACCTAACACCCCCCCATCCAGCCGAAGTGTCAAAGCTCGTGCCCCTTTCGGAGAAGCTGGCAGCGTGGAAACTACTGCCAGGCATATCTCCTTGGGTAGAAAAGACTGTAGGCACAGGCTACAGGATTCAGTTTGCACATCGTCCTCCGCGTTTCAACGGCGTGGTCTCCACTTCCGTGAAACCGGACCGAGCACATCTGCTGGCCCAGGAGTTAAAGACTCTGCTGGGCAAAGGGGCCATAGAACATGTTCCCCTTCCAGACAGAGAGTCAGGCTACTACAGTCGGTACTTTTTGGTGCCCAAGAGAGGGGGGGGGGTTGCGTCCGATCTTGGATCTTCGCGGCTTGAACCGCTATCTCAGGAAATCCAGATTCAAAATGTTGACTGTCAAAATGATTGTTTCTCAAATTCAACTAGAGGATTGGTTTGTGACAATCGATCTCAAGGACGCATATTTCCATATAGAAATATTGCCACAGCACAGGAAGTTCCTGAGGTTCGCCTTTGGGGGCGAGGCTTACCAGTTCGGGTCCTTCCATTTGGCCTAGCTCTGTCACCCCGCACATATACAAAATGCATGGATGCGGCTCTGGCTCCTTTACGACTCCAGGGCATCCGTATTTTGAATTACATAGACGACTGGCTGATTCTGGCCCGGTCTCAGGAGCTAGCGCTTCGACATCGGGATGTCGTCCTAGCCCATCTTCATTCTTTAGGATTGAGACTCAACGCCACGAAAAGCGTTCTCCTTCCTGTTCAGAGGACAACATATTTGGGTGTCACATGGGATTCGGTCACGATGCGGGCACAGTTGTCTCCTGCTCGTGTCGAGTCGAACACCCTGAAGGAAATCAAGCTAGGCCAGAAGGTCACTGTTCATCACTTTCAGAAATCTTTAGGCCTCATGGCGGCTGCGTCCACGGTGATACCTTTGGGCCTTCTGCACATGAGAGCGTTTCAGCTGTGGCTTAGAGCCAGGGGGTTTCATTCAAGGGCCAACCCCCAGAGGCTAATAAGGGTTACGCGCCTGGGGCTTCGTACCCTTTCTATGTGGTTCAGACCCCGGTTTCTGACTTTGGGTCCCACTCTAGGTCCGTCTTGTCGTCGCAAGATGCTAACGACAGACGCTTCCCTCATGGGCTGGGGTGCGGTCTTGGATGGCCGTCCAGCACAAGGGAGCTGGAGAGGTCATCTTCTCGCGTGGCACATCAATTGCCTCGAAATGATGGCTCTGTTTCTGGCCCTGAAACACTTCCTCCAGCAGTTGAGAGGCTACCATGTCCTAGTGCGGGTGGACAGCACTGCGGTAGTCTCGTACATAAATCACCAGGGTGGACTGCGCTCGCGCCGCTTGAACAAGCTAGCGCACCAGGTTCTGCTTTGGGCACAGGACAAGTTCCTGTCCCTCAGGGCGATTTACATTCCAGGGCACATGAATGTAGGAGCAGACTTGCTATCCAGACAAGCTGTAGAACAGGGGGAATGGAAGCTCCACCCCGAAATAGTCAGTCAAATCTGGGAAAGATTTTACGTAGCAGAGGTGGACCTCTTTGCCTCACAAGAGACAGCACAATGCCCCCTTTACTACTCTCTGACTCCTCCAGCTCCCCTGGGTCTGGACGCAATGGCCCACACGTGGCCCAGGTTACGCCTTTATGCGTTTCCGCCTATAGTTCTGCTCCCGGGAGTCCTGGCGAGGGTCCGTCAACAAGGGTTGCGCCTCTTATTGATAGCGCCCCATTGGCCGACCAGAGTGTGGTTCTCGGATCTAATATCTCTCCTCGACGGCTCACCCTGGGTGATTCCAGTGAGGAGGGATCTTCTGTCTCAGGCGCAGGGGACAATACTTCATCCCCGGCCCGAGCTCTGGAACCTTCACGTTTGGCCCCTGAACGGGACCAACTGAGACAGGCTGGGCTTTCAGCCAGCGTAATTGAAACCATTTTAAGTGCCAGGGCTCCCTCCACTAGGAGAACTTATGCCCTCAAATGGAGTGTGTTTGAAAATTGGTGCATGACAAGACACATAGACCCAGTTCACTGCCAGATTGTTTCAGTGCTGGAGTTTCTGCAAGAAAAGTTGTCCTCGGGCTTATGCCCTAGTACGCTCAGAACGTACGTAGCCGCTATTTCGGCCTGTCACGCTCTGAACGACGGGGTTTCTGTGGGCAAGCACCATTTAGTTGCCCGTTTTATTCGTGGAGCTAAACGGTTGAAGCCGCCCACTAGAGCGACGGTCCCTTCGTGGGACTTAACTATCGTACTCGAAGGCCTGGCTGACACCCCGTTCGAACCACTAGAGTCAGCGCCTGTCAAGCTTCTGTCTCTTAAGATGGTTTTTCTGATGGCTATTACTTCTTTGAAGAGGATTGGGGATCTGCAGGCTCTGTCAGTCTCCCCATCCTGCCTAGACTTTGCCCCTGGGCAAGTCAAAGCTATTCTGCATCCTCACCCGAACTATCTTCCCAAGGTTCCATTCTCAACCATGCACCCAGTTGTTCTCGAAGCCTTCTGTCCTCCGCCTTTCACAGCTCCGGAGCAGGAAAGACTTCACTTACTGTGTCCAGTACGTGCTCTTCGGATCTACGTCCACCGCACTAGCCAGTGGCGTAAATCAGAGCAACTCTTTATTTGCCATGGGGGTCGCAACCGGGGGGCGGCTGCCACTAGACAGACTCTGTCACACTGGGTGAGAGATGCCATTGCCCTAGCCTATGAGGCGCGTGGTCACACTTCGCCTCTGGGAATCAGGGCTCATTCAACCAGGGGGATTGCCTCATCGATTGCCTTGGCAAGAGGCGTACCCCTGCAGCAGGTGTGTGATGCGGCGGGCTGGTCCTCTCCACACACGTTTGTTAGATTTTATAGTCTGGATGTCAATGCTACTCCAGGTTCGCGGATCCTTGAGTCAGCATCCCAGAGCTAGGTCTGAGACCTCCTCGGCTTGTGCGCACACGCTACACAACCTGGGGGTCCAGACACTTGCAGTGCGGCGGCGTTGGTATTCTCGTTCCCATAGCGTTTTCACGCAGCATCTCGTTCCCGCTTTATCAGGGAACAGGGTTACAGCCAAGTAACCCGAGACGTTTTTTCCCTCAGCGACCGACAGGCCCGTGATGAAATCGAGGGCAGGGTGCGCCCCACGCCCGGGTGGCCGGAGAACGGAGTGGAGTGGCCCCATTGGAGGACCTCGGTTCTTAGGGCATGGGGTACGTAGAGTCGTCCAGGTGGCACACCTGCCGGTTCGGTCCCTGTGGCCTGTGCCTGGCGGACCCTCGTCTCCAAATCCCAACAGAGTGGTGCGATGATTTTGGATTGTGGGAGAACAGGCGCGGGGTCCGCCCGGGGGATGTCTTCCTCATGTTGTCAGGAGAGGGTGTCGGCCTTGGTGTTCTTTGACCCCGGACGGTAAGACAGATGGAAATTATACTGTTCAAAGAACAGTGCCCACTGCACCTGTCTTGGATTAAGCTGTTTCAAAT
Source organism: Clarias fuscus (assembly GCA_030347435.1). Taxonomy (NCBI): domain Eukaryota; kingdom Metazoa; phylum Chordata; class Actinopteri; order Siluriformes; family Clariidae; genus Clarias; species Clarias fuscus. The sequence goes on from CM059212.1 coordinate 869,027, forward strand.
TCCGGATAGTGATTAGATTTTGATGATCGGTCCAGACGATGAACGGCTCTCCGGCGCCCTGGAGCCAGTTTCGCCATTCCTCCAAAGCCCACTTTATGGCCAGCAGCTCGCGGTCCCCTATTCCGTATTGCTGCTGAGTGGGATCAGATTTTTTGGAGAAGAAGCTACAAGGGTGTAGCTTCTGATCTGGACCTCGCTGGGAGAGAACTGCCCCGGTGCCCACGTCCAAAGCGTCCACCTCCACAACGAACGGTTTGGTGGCGTCGGGGTGAAGGAGAATTGGAGCAGTGGTGAATCGGTGGCAGAGTTCATGAAATGCAGAGATGGCAGCAGAGTTAAGGTGAAAGTGATGAGAAGATGGTCGGGTCAGGGCGGTTAAGGGAGCTGCAACTGTACTGTAGTCCCGGATAAAGCAACGATAGAAATTTGCAAACCCGAGAAACCTTTGAAGTTGCTTAAGTGTCTTGGGTAGGGGCCAATGACACACAACTTCTAGCTTCTGCGGGTCCATGGCCACACCCTGGGGCGAGATGACAAAACCTAGAAACGTGGTGGAGCACTTGTGAAAACGCACTTCTCCAACTTACAGTACAATTGATGGGCGAGCAATCTCTTAAGTACCGCTCTGACATGCTGGAGCGGGAGTAGATGAGAATATCGTCCACGTAGACGAAGACCCATCTACCTAGCATGTCTCTCAGGACGTTGTTAATGAACTGTTGAAAAACTGCAGGTGCGTTGCAAAGTCCAAATGGAATGACCAGGCTCTCATAATGTCCAGTAGGTGTGATGAAGGCCGTCTCCCACTCATCACCCTCTCTGATGCGCACCAAGTTGTAAGCGCTCCGAAGGTCCAACTTTGTGAAAATGGTGGCACCAGAGGGGGCCGTCCAGGGCAGAGTTGGTAAGAGGCAGTGGGTGACGATTCTTGACTGTGATGTTGGTAAGCCCCCGATAGTCGACACAGGGGCATAAATCACCACCCCCCTTCCCCCGGCAGGCGAAGAGGAGGGACAGATGGTACCTTGGCGGAGAGCGTTGGAGACATATTCCTCCTTCGTCTGCATCTCGGTAGTGGAGAGTGAGTAGAGATGGCCGCGAGGAGGAATGGAACCAGGCTGAAGGTCGATCGCCAGGTCGTAGGAGCGATGAGGAGGCAGGTGGGTGGCACGTCGCCTACAGAACACTTCAGCCAGGTCCCGATAGGTGGCTGGGATGGCGTTGGTGTCGACATCGGGGGCCTTGGACTCCCTAGAACACGTCCCAGCCAGAGCCCATAGGCAAAGTTCGGTACCCCATTGAAGGATCCGATTCTGTGTCCAGGAGATGAGCGGGTCATGCTGAAGGAGCCAAGGATGTCCAAGGATGATGGGAGGGGAGGAAATGGAGGTGAGGTAGAATCGGATCTGCTCCTGATGTTTGTTGATTGTGACGGTGATCGGTTGGGTCTGGGACTGGAGGAGAGAGGCTGACCATCTATAGAGGTGATCCAAACCGGCTGGGATAACGCCTCGACTTCCACCCCCAGATCCTTGGTGTAAGAAGGGTCAATGAAGTTACCTGCAGCACCAGAATCGATGAAAGCGGCACTTCTGACCCATGTGTGGCCAAACTGGAGGTGTGAACCATGAGCCTGAACCATGAGGCGAGAGATGCTGGGTGTGGGTGTGGTGGCGGAGAGATGGAGGGAGCCTGGTGAAATGTTCCCAGGGTTCACCGGGCCTGGCCGTGAAAGAGAGGGCATATGGCTCTATGATGCACGGCCGACTGACAATAGGCGCAGAGTCCCTCCCTGAAGCGCAGTTCTCACTCTGTAGCATTCAAGGAGGCACGTCCTAATTGCATGGGTTCCCCAGCTCCTGTGTCAACCAGGGCGGGAGGTGGAGATCTGACGGGTGCCATGGCGGTGGTGTTGAAAGCTGGTGGTCGGGGCATGGAGTGAGAGAAAGATGGCGTGATGGGCGGCAGGGTCCGGGGGGCTGGCCTCGGATGGGAGAGCAGGCGCTGGTCAATCCGGAGGGCGAGTTGGATTAGTCCCTCCAGCGTGGTCGGAAGCTCCCGTCCGGCGAGTTCATCCTTAATACGTAAAGCCAGTCCCTCGTAGTAGGCCGTCCGGAGGGCGGCGTCTCCCCAGGTGGTCTGTACAGCAAAAGTGTGGAAATCCACTATGTATCGGCTCACGGACGACCCTCCCTGCCGCAGATGATACAATTTCATGTCGGTCTCCACCTCAGCAGCAGGATGTTCGAATGTGAGCTTTAATTGACGGGTGAATTCTCCATATGAATAAGCAGTATCTGAATCTGATCGGAGAACTGCCGTGGCCCACTCAGCTGCCTGCACGGATAGCAACGAGATGAGAAGCGCAATGCACAGTTGGTCTGTGGAGTATCTGGTGGAATTGAACTCAAACACAAGATCCAATGCGGTTAGAAAAACACTGCATTTCCCATCTGTGCCATCCCACTTATCCGGTAGAGCTATGAAAACATCAGAAGGGGGAGGGGGGGGGGCGCTGCGACGGGAGTGGCAACAACCGACTGAGCAGCCACTCCGCAGAGGATCGCGTTCTCCTGCCACCTGTCGCAAGGCCGCGACGTCTTGGAGGTCCTTTCGGAGAGACGCGACTTCACCATGGAGCTTATTGATCAGCTCGGCATGCTTGTCAACTACATCACAGAGGCAAGCAAACTCCGCTGGGTTTACTGCTTTGGGCTCAGTCATTCTGTCACGAGCAACCGAGGGATAAACCGAAAAGCCTTAGCAGTTAGCCCGTGTAGCGTGGATGGTAAACCCAAACGCGGAAGCAGCGCGAGTAGGCAGGATAACCACACGATTAGCGAACTCAATGACTGAGCGATGTGAAGCACCATCTTGTTTCCTTTTATGCTTCCTGAAACGCGACCGTATTACTTCCGGGTCCTAGTGCCGGTCGTGTTACGAGTGTGTATGACAAAATGAAAGTAAACCCAGACTGAACTAAAAGGGTTAAGCAAAAAGGGGGGAAGAATTTAATTTGGTAGTTATTAAAGTAGGGGGCAATGTGCAGAGACTAAAAACATTTATTCTTTGTTTTGTGTATAATTCAGACCTCACCTTACATCTGGTGATATACACCGCAATTTCTTGCTGACGCTTCAATACTACTGTTTCACTCCCTTTTGATTTACACCACTTTAAAATCAGTAAGCTGGAGCATTAATTTCCCCAAGAAATAAAACCCCTGAAGCTCTATTCAGTGGAGATCCACAAAGCCAGCTCCACGAAGACATGGTGTGTTAAGGCCCTCATTCCACTGATCCGAATTTTCTCCTGAATCTAGATCGATGCAAATTCATTATAACGTCTGGATAACACAGTAGGGGACAATAACTGCTGCTTACAGCCTCTTTTGGGTTCGTTTTGAATTCTCATCGTTAAGATTGGGAGGGAGTGTGTTTAAAAACTTCTGCTGCTCCCGACATCAACGCCTCGGAAATGCCTTGGCAACATTTCTTAAGTGCCGTTATTGAGTCATTATCGATGTTTAATTATATTTATGGAGTCATTATTGGTTTTTATCACCTTCTTACCTGTTCAGCAGCATTCGGCACCCAAAAATTATTGTAGCAAATGTAGATGGAACTAATGACAAAGTTAACAAAGTGATATTTTAAGGAAAATTTTGTTGATTATTTTTTTTATTCCTTATTGAAAGATATATTACATGTTAAATTCCGATGCTCAATATAAACGTTTTAGTCTAAAATATCTGTGGTTTGATCATTGCTGTTAATTTCATAATAAAGTCTGATGACAAATTTACCCTTTCATTTTTATTTCTAAAATATGTGTGGCATAGCGGGCAACCTTTCAGAAAATCTTTTTTGAAAATTTTGAGATTTTGAAAATAAGGGTATGGTTTTGCGCGTACACACACACACACACACACACCATAAACCTCATGCCCATACACCACACACCTTAGCACAAAGGACAAAGAAAATTACAATATCTATATTGAGTTTAATCAAATACGAAACAGTGCATCACTATTTATATTTATGACAGCATTCAGGGGATAACACACTCGATTAAGAGAGAATTCTACAAAACACACACAATATTATGTGTAATATATGACAGCTCCAGCATTCACTTGTACTGCAGAAGTTCAGAATCAAGTCACAACATAACAACAGAAAGCGATAAGCAAAGGTAATAATAGTAATAATAATAATAATAATAATAATAATAATAATAACAAGTAATGGAGAAAGCACAGTCAAAGAAGTATCAAAAGGAGAGAGGAAAAGAAAATGAACAATAAAGATCATAAATATTAAGTGGGATTGCATGTATGATTGGCAGAGGTGAGTACTGCATACTCCATTACATTTACTTGAGTAACTTTTTTTTTTTTTATGTATTCTATGAGTGCACCATACTTTTTACTTTTACTTGAGTAGATTTTGTGAAGAAGAAACGATTCTCTTACTCCGCTACATTCGGCTACACTCGACTTGTTACTCTTCTAACCATTTATTCTACACATGCAGTTGGTAGATCTAATGCCTGACTGGTTCACCAATCAGACACAGCAACAATAATCACATGACTCTGTTTAACCAATCAGACGCAATAACAGTAACCACATGTTATTGCGGCTGATTGTTCAGGCGGCATAGTGGGGAAAAAATTCAGTTGGTATTCTATAAATTTATCCTACCTGTGAATCTGTCCTAAATACTCTCACTGCACATGTGCAAACAAAAGTTTCCGCAAGTTTTTCTAATTTTACACATATAATGTTACTTCAACAGTCTATGAATATATTCATAGGTATATTTCAGTACAGAATTCATCAATAACACATGAGTTGTACATTTGTATGCATCTTTGTACTGTATATATATATATATATATATATATATATATATATATATATATATATATATACAGAATATTTAACATATTTTTTTTATTTTATTTAGTCACATTATAGCATTTAGCAATCAACGTCTCATGGTCTGGAATCCAGTTGTATTACTGTAAAATAACAGATAAAATAAAGGGTTTTGAGTTCTGTGGTTTTCAAGTTTATAGTTTTAAAAAATATATGGCTTAATATGTTAAAGCTCTTTGGTTTATTAACCTTCGTCTCCAGTGTTGTCTTGGGAGTTGTCCTTGAAGTAATACTTTAAAATTGGAAAAATAACAATAACCAGAATCATCAAGATTAATCCTGTAAGCTGAAATGGGGAAAAATAAATAAATAAGCAAATGTTCAGGCCAGCACATCATTACACAGTCAATATATATTTTGTTAGAGCACTTGAATATTTTTTCTTTTTTAGATACAAGTTGCCTTACTTGTTTAATTGTATATGACTTTTTTTTATTAAAACGATAGTGATATTATATATAATGCTTATGACTAGTAGGAACAAGTAACGGAAAGCAAAGATTTTTAGCAATGAAGCAGTTTTGTTTAAAATGTATACAAATGTCGAATTATCTTAGTGCACTCAGAGCTCACCTGAGATATGAACATCAGCTCCAGAGTCCTCAGCTGACTCTTTAACTCGGAGGTTTCATTTCCCACCGGCTTGCACCACTTTCCAATCCCCAGAGTGTTGGATTTAGTGTAGACACCTTCCCAATTCGAATAAGCACAGGTCAAGTATCGGCCGTCAAAGAAATAAAGGGACACACAGGTCAATACAGAGAGAAGAGAGTAGGATACTCTTTGTTGAGTACGTCTGCATGTCTTCCCCTCCTTTTCCTCTTCACCTTCAACTTGCACTGACAGATCCACAAACAGCATTGTAAAAACTAAGCATCCAAGAGCTGGGACAAAGCCGTAGAAAAAACTAATCGCATGATTGTAGTCATGCTTGCAGGGACAAACAAAGTTATCATCCAGTATGCTCTCCAGAACCAAGAGAACAAGATTACCCATCCCAAAACGTCCCACATATGTCTTCAAGTATTTAAAAACAGCTTCCATGATGACAGTCAGAGACAAATCGATGTAAATACGACGTCCTTAATCTGTTGTGATAAAATGAGGATTATTTAGTCACAGCTCTCTCATATACCCTGCTGTGTGATGTTCAGCGCTCCTCCCTCAATATACCTACTGTACGAGGATCTCAGAAAGTAGTAAATCTAGTAGGGGAGGAGAGAAGATGCCACATTCAAAGTCTCTTGGTGAAAACAAACTGAAAGTAATCACAGTGCATTTTATTAGTCTCTTCATGGTATTTACTTGTTGGTGGATGAATAAAAATACAAAAGAGACACAAAGCAGCAGCGCATTAATAACAAATAATTACAGATATACAAAGCTGTCTAGGTTTCTGAAGGTGACTTTGGTAAAACATTCCTTTTCCTGATCACTGATCTGATTTTACAAGTTTTCTTTCAGGCTTGTGTCTATTTTTATCTTCTGTCCCTTTAAAAATGCTCAGTAACACTAAGTAAATTGCTATCCATTGTTTCTCCACATCAAAAATGAAAGCCTGTAAATGATTGAAAAGTGACGCATAAACGATGTTTAGATGTGAATATGAAATGTGTTTGAGCTTCCTGTTTTCTACTTTATAACTCTATCTTGTCTCTAACCACCAAGAGTTTCAACATTTGCACAGGAAGGAATGAGATGCTACGTTTCGCTCATAAACACTGAAAGCTGCAATGAGAATCAACACACCGTCTTCTTGCACCTCTATAGAAGCCACAACTTTGTTGTGTGATCGGGGTTTTTAGAGGATTTCACACTGATCGCTGCATTTTCTTTATTTCTCTGCATTCATTTCTTATTTTCATAACACTGACCCCCCCCCCCCCCCCCCCCACCCCCCGCCCCCCGCCTTCTTTTTTGGACAAAAGCGGTATTTGCACCTCTTTGTTTTCTGTTGAATTGTGGATTCTTTAATGCTTTGTAACAGGTAAATTAAGATTTATCTGAAAATAAGACAGTTCTCCAGAAGCTGTTTCTTGCGGATTTCATCTTCTTATTCTTGAGGCTGATGAATGGTTTCCACTGCACTTCTCTCCCACTGTACTCAATCCTGCTGATCCCGTTGAGAAAAGTGTGCGCTATGTTTATCTCTGGAAATTTTCACTGATGTTTGAGGCAAACCTTTGCAGCTTTTTTATTTAAAAAATCTTGTTATTCATGTTCCATGTTACTGACAATTAACCTGACCGGTCTGCTGCTGGTCTGTCTAGATTGTTCTTCTTCAATTCACAGTTGCTGTGGCTTTGAACTTTATTTTGTCTTGTGTGAAAGTATAAGGGAATATAAGGGAAAATTTATTATTGATTATTGTTAATATCAAACTACTTTTAGTTGAATGAAAGAACCCATGTTCATGAAATAAACACACACACAAACACACACACACACACACACACACACACACATACACTACACACACTTATGCAAAACACACACCCAGACACATACTTGGACACAAAAACACACTCGTACTTACACACTTAAACCACTCATTTTAAAACACACACTCAGACACACTCTAACTTCAGCACACAACCATGCACACACATAAACACACATCTAAAACACAGTGATACTCAAACACACTCCAAAAGAAACACAGACACATAAACACCAACAAATGCACAATTATACTCAAACAAACCCAAACACTGATACTGCACCCTAAAAGACACTGGGTTAAAAACAGCCCAGTTTGGGTTGTTTTTTTTAACCCAGCCGCTGGATAAATATTGGACCAACTACATGCTGCGTTTATTTAACCCACCAAGATGGTAAAATATTCAATCCAAATTCTAGGTCATATTTAACTATAATGTTGGATTAATTCTACCTCACAAATAGGTTATTATTATTTCTATGTTTTACATGTCTATGGGTAAAACAGTTTAAACAGTTAAATTACTTTGATATACTGGTCTATTACAAAAAAAAAAGTTTTGTAAACTATACATATATGCAATAAACACCCAATTACATGTACAAATCATAGAAAAAATATTTATTTTTCAAAAGCAGAAGATCAGATTTAAAACAAAACAAGTTCAACAGCGACATCATTACGATACTATTACTGAGAAGCACTAATGCCTGAGAGCAGCGCTGGTCATCATCTCCCAACATCAGGATGCAGGTGTTCGGCCTCCACACTTCAGACTGCTGGAGATATTCCACGGTGTCGGTTCCAACCTTAGAAAGAACACAGTAAAAAATACTGGGTTGTTTTTACTACCCAAACGCTGTGTTGCCTCTGTTGGGTAACTTTCTTCTGGGTAATTTACAGTGAATTGGGTACTTTTTGTTTAACCCAGTTAACAGTTTAGCTTTCATTCATCACGCAGTATCGTTAGACACACACAGCCTTGAAGACAAAAAGACCTGAGGAAGTTTCCGGTTCAGACCTACTTATAACCTCCAGGTGTACCTGGTCAGATGACGTCACCTGACTGAGGTTGTATGGGCCAAGTTTTTGGCGTGTTTGAGACACATGCTTCAACAACTGGTCAGCGGAGACCTCTTCCCATAGCGCTTTCAAGTGCAGCATCGAGTGTAGCTTTTGAAAGGGAAATCTGCTTTAAAAGTTGATTTCTGGTTTCATAATTTTTTGTCCACATTTCTATCTTCCTTCTCCATCCTGTCCCATTAGGGTTATAGGATAATTGGGTGATTGGTAGGTGTGGGAGTGTGAGTGGTGGGTTTTTTTCACACTAATGTACCCGAGAAACGTAATCGAAGGTGTTATTTAGAAGAAATGTTCTTTCCTCTGGTAAGAACATTTCTAAATAACATCTACCTTGTGTTGCAGATGAAAAAAGGTGTTTTATTTGTGTACAAAGTCAAATTATCTTAACTTGTTTAGGGCCATCTTTAATGTTAGGATAGCTGTATTGATACTATATGATGCTATTTTCAATATATTAGACAATTGTACCGAAACAATCTTTTGTTTAAAAGGGCTTCAGTGTTTAGTTATTATAGTGTTGTGGAACAATTCACTGGGAGTCAAAGAGATTAAGACAGTGATTATGAGTAAAAAAATAAAACAGACAAGATGTATTTAAGACTTCTGCAGAAGGAGCTCCTAGGTCAATACATACGCGAGGCTTGCATTGCACAAAGGACCCTGAGTGGGGTCTACCCCCCCCCCCCCCCCCACTTTGTACACTCTGTATGTGTGCATGGCCAGTTGGGGAGGTTCCTCCCTCCTAATATTAGGTTGTCATATCAGTGAGTTTCAGTTAACCGCTGCCCAAATGTTACCCTGTTTTCAAACCTTGGCCATGTTTTCTGTCTGAATGTGCATTGAGCACTTAAATACATCATAAACGTGATAGGAGTTGGCCATGACCTCCTGATTACACTACAAGCTACATTCAGCAGCAGTGGCGGCCGGTCAATACGGGGCGCGGGGGCGCCGCCCGCCTTAAAGTTAGGCAGAGAAGAATGCTACTTTAACATGTAATTATTTAACATAATAATTATTTATTTTAGTAATGAAATAAAGTCTTTTAGTCCCAATATTCTGCTGTATTTTTTAATATAATTTATTTGCAATAAAAAAAAATCTCAATTGTATTATGGGCGCCGGACAAACGAGTGTCTGTGTAGCACGTACATGTTTGAAAAGCATGTGACCTGAGGCTGAGCTCTGATTGGATTTTTTCAAATCATCCTTGGGGCGGAGCTCTGTGCGCCCTGAACCCTCCCACTTTTGTTCTTAGCGAATCAATATTGTTTTGAAATATTTGGGCTCATGTGATTGGACCATGTGATTCTCAGCGAGTCTTTTCCAGCACTTCTTATGGCGAGCGGAGCTGCTGACTGGATGTGATGTGAGTCAGGACTTTATTTTATACTAGTAGTGATGATCACCGCATAATCACCTGATAAATGACTATTTACAGGCCAGTATTAAAAGTTTCATTTTTATTTTGTTTGCGCCCCACAAAATGTTTGCCACAGCCACCACTATTCAGAAGTTAGATACATCATGATTATTATAATTATACCTTATTATATTACATTATTATAACGGTTTGATGATGTTCGCAGATGACATTGTGCTTTGTAGTGAGAGAAGAGACAGTGGTGAGGTGGAGGTATACTCTGGAAAGCAGAGGAATGAAGGTTAGCCATAGCAAGACAGAACGGTGAGGCTACTGGGAGCAGAGGTGAAGAAGGTGCAGGACTTTATGTACTTAGGGTCAGTAGTCCAGAGCAATGGAGAGTGTGGAAAGGAGGTGAAAAGGCGGGAACAGGCAGGTGTGGAATGGGAGAGGGAAAAGTGTCAGGTGTGTTTTGTGACAAAAGAGTATCAGCGAGAATGAAAGGAAAAGTGTACAGGACAGTGGTGAGACCAGCGATGCTCTACGGCTTAGAGACAGTTAAAAAGTCAGGGAGGCAGAGCCACAATTCATCATTAATATTTTGTGGTTAAATCACTACACTGTCAGCATATTTATTTATTTATTTTTAAATTTTTTATTTAAAATCAGGGTAAATAAAGAAATTGGATAAGGTTTGTCTCAGACTCCTTAACAACACAAAGTAAAAATTATACAGAGAAAGCAAATCACCAGATAACAGAGTGTAAAAGGTAATGTTAACACCTTAAAACCTTATATTATATACTGTATATAAACCTCTAGCATTTGGTTAAAGTCAAATTTTATTTTTTAATTTATTTGTTTTATTTGTATTTGTATTTAAGTGTATAAAACGTATCAAAGTTCAAGACAGTGCAGCACAGGGCCATGCTGGAATGTGAACCCACAACCATCTGATCATTAAGTCTAGGCTGTTTCACCTAAAAAAAAAACAGACGGGAGTAAATAATAACCCACACTGAATATGATCAACAGTTTTAATAAACATGATTATATCTCACAAGCTTATATACCTGCTGCTCTTTCACTGTTCCGGGCCGCCATTTGAAAATGTTCATTCTGCTGACCACGATCATAGCAGCAGTATGATATTAGTAGGATGACGGAGATCACCAATGCCATGGCAAACCCTACAAACTGGAAAGAATGAAATAAGTAGATCATTCATTATTGTATTGTACTTTTGAAAATAAAATAATCATAAAAAGGGTAAGCGGCATCAGTTTGCCAAACAAATTTTTTCCTGGTATTTATTTGTATCCAATTCCCACCCAGCACTTGGGGCCTCCCACATTAAGGCATCGGTCAAGTTAGGGGAGGCAGAAGACTATCATAAAAGCTTTTGAAACAAATACCTACTGTAGGTAACACACATTATGTATGTTCGAAAAGTGTAAACTATTTCCAGCGTAAGATAAACTGTATATTTAGTTGCCCTTTAAATGGCTCAGCAGATAGAAAAGAACATTAGAACATGTTTACCAGAGGTCTCACTTTACCATAAACTGTGTCCAGCAGAACAAATGTTAGCTTCTAGTCTACTTGCTAATTATATACTGTATGCTAACATTGCAACATTAAATAAAACAGCTAAAGTAACCGCAACATGTTTTCCTTTGCTGTCTACCACCGCCTAAGATTTTTTTCCCCTGCTATGCAGCCAGTTCGTGTGTGGTCATGTGACCACATGTGGTTATTGTTATTGTTATTGCGGCTGATTGGTCAAACGGAGCCATGTGATTATTATTGCTACGTCTAATAACTACTCATAGAAGTAAATTGTTTCAAAAAGGTTACTTAAGTAAATTCAACGGAGTAAATGTAACACGTAACTCCTCACCTCTGGCTATGTGTGTAGATCAGAACCCACCTGAGATATGGTGATGCACCTCTGAGTCTTCTGCTGATTTTCAAATGCCACTATTTCACTCTCATTGTGTTTGCACCATTTTAAATCCCCGGTCTCTGTGTACTCTCCACCCCAACGTGAACACGCACAGGACACGTATCGGCCATCGATAAAGAAGAGGAAGAGCCAGATTAAGGATATAAGAGTGGAGAAGAGATATCTGTTGCCCTGCAGTCCTCTGTCCTCTGGTTTTGGATCCACAAAAGATAAAGTAAAAGCAAAGCAAGTAATGAAAGGCACTATGGCATAACAAGCACATATCACTTCATTATAACCAGGTTGGCAAGGACAAACAAAATCAGCATCCATCATTTTCTCCAAAACAACCAGAACAAGAGTGGCGATCCCCAAATTTCCAACACGACTCCTCAAAAAATTGGTAATACGCTTTTCGTTGTCCATGGTGAGAGGTCAGTGGTGCAATTAATAGATATAAATAAGACGTCCTCCTCTCTCACATATTCTGCGGTGTTTCTTTCATCACTCATCACTCCTCCCTTCCTATACTGCATTTTATTGACTTTGTACATGTACTTTGCACAGTGACAAAAAAAAGTTCAATCTAATCTAATCTGTTATACTATCAATCTAATAAAACAAGACCTCAAATAATCCTACCTGTCATAAATCCGAGAAAAAACAGTGAGGAAAAAAGATTTAAGCAAGTACACCACATCACACATCAGTTATAAAACCAAACAGCAATGCAGTATTTAAAATACACAACATTTTTTTTATTAGGTTTCTGAAGAGTTTCCCTTCAGCTTTCATCGACCACCTCCTGTAATTCCCTGGAAACACAGGCAGACACAAGTGAGTCTCTTTTAACTGTTTTCTTTGAAAGCTGTCACCCAAATCCACCATGAAAACTAAACATGCAGGATTAAAAGAAAGCACAAACCATGTTAGCTTAACAATTAACAATAGCATGCACAGCATGTGGAATTATATTTCAAAATAAAATATAGCCACAAAAAAAACAACAACAACAAATAAATACCTTGTTGGCTGCATGCTAGAGGGAACAGTATTCGGGTCTTATCAAATGAACTTGTATGGGTTGACGTCAAATAAAATTATTTTCTTAGGAGTTTAAATCTTCATTTATATACACACAAGTTATCCATGCCTCCTACAAGTGACACTTAACAGTTTTTATTTCTTTTTTTTTTCAACACTAGTGAAGGCCAACCGAGACCTAAAAGCAAAAGTCACTCCAAAATAAAAGCACAAACAATGATATGCTTAATAATGATAATCATCATAGAAAAGGTCAATAAACCAAACAAATAATGTAATGATATAATTGTGGCAGTTAAACTCCCTGTTCAGATGACTGGTTGGGTTTTACAAGGACATGTTCAGACTCCTAGCAATTTTGTCAAGAAAACGCTGCACTAAAGGATGAAATGTGCAACATTCTTAGATTCAGTGTACACACAAATAACACAAAGTCAGAAGTTGTCAGTATGAGCATTTGCTGTCATTTATTTATACAGTGGAACCTCAGATTGTGAGTAACGCGGTTTGCGAGTGTTCCGCAAAACAAGCAAAGATTTTAATACATTTTGACTTGAAAAACAAGCAAGTCTTGGTTTACGAGTACTGCGTATCATGTAACAAACATGCACTTCCTGTTTTGCCGCCGAGCGTCACATGATCACAACTGAGCCAAAGTTTCTTTCTCTGTCTTGCACTGCAGAATTGTGGGTAATCATGTCCCCTGCTGGGTCTTAGTGCTCGTCTCTGACTGATATAATCAACATTCGTGCATGCGTGTACTGTTTACTATAACACTGTGACCACGTGTGGATGCATAAAACATCTTTTATTGTGTGTTTGTAAGCGTGTGAGTGTACAGCGCGTGTACTGTTTATTATAACCCGTGTGCACGCGTGTAAAGCAAAAGAAAGTCTCATTAGAGAGGTTAAAGACCCATTTTCTCTCTCTGTATCAGCCTGCAGTGTGCGTGCATCATTTGACACCATGCACTTACACTGCCCCCCCACCCCACCCCCTCGCCTTCACACATACTCACACACACACACACACACACACACACACTCTGCCCTACACAGAAACTCTGCTCTGTCGTGATTCTTTTCAAAGAAAAATCACTTAACGGAATCACTTTACAGCAGTGATTCCGTTAGTCTGCGCTCAGTCGAGTGTCATTAGAGAGATTTTTTTTCCCTGTAAAAACCATTGTGTGTGTGTGTGTGTGTGTGTGTGTGTGTGCACGCAGTGTCAAATGACACACGTGCACTGCAGGCTGATACAGATGGGCGGGGTGTTTACTGTGTAAGACGAGGAGAGGGGATAATTCCACACACACACACACACACACACACACACACACACACACACACACACACTCACAGCGCCCGCGTGCACAAACAGAAACAATTAACTGTCAGGATTCATTTTTACTTTTTTTAAAGGTAAAGTGTAGGTTAATTTGTTTTATTTTTAATTCATATTTCATATTAATTATTTTTATGTATTAATTTTTTTGGGCTGTGGAATGAATAATAAAGTTTTCATTATTTCTTATGGGAAAATGGAAATAAATAAAACCAGAGCTGCAAAGAATACCCTCACACCATCCAGTTAATGAAGAAACAATCTTGTGTGTGTGTGTGTGTGTGTGTGTGTGTGTGTGTGTGTGTGTGTGTGTGTGTGTGTGTGTGTGTATGAAAGAAAGAGAGAGAGAGAAAGTTTTTTGAGTTTTAAAGACACTTTATTTTGAAACAAAGAAGACACGCAGTATTTACATATTTACAATTTTTTCCCCAAGACCCACTAAGACCCCCACCCCCCTTCCCTACTATTAACAAGACTGCTTTTTTACAGTTTTAGTTTTTTTTTACAATTATTTTTAAGTTTTATTTACATTTTCTGGTTTGGTATAACTCTTGTCCATTTTTCTTCCTTCTGAGTGACGGTTAGTTACCGTCAGCATTGAACACTGTACTTGCATCATGTTTTGCGCTCGCGTTGTGTACAGTGGTACCAGTGTTCATTTCAGCGCGGAGCGCAGGGTGTGTTTCAGTGTTGCCGGTGTGTTCAGGACTGTCCTGGTTGAGTTCGGGTGTGCTCTAGGTGTCGGAGAGGCCCACTGGTGCTCATACTGCTGCACTGTAACAATATGACTAATCAATAAACTGAGTTACACTACATTTTATCTAAGCTCTAGTAGAGAAACTCAATGAACAAGAACCAGTAACCAAAACCCAAACGTGTATTAAGCAGAAAAACAAACAAATAGGTGCACCAAAAAAACTTATATTTACAAAACATATAGAAATTAAAGTGTGTAGGTGGGTTTGGCACCCTGTGATGGATTGGCACCCTGTCCAGGGTGTACCCTGCCTTATGCACTAATCCTCCTGGGATAGGCTCCAGGCCCCCAGTGACCCTGAATACAGGATAAAGCGGTATAGAAGATGAGTGAGTGAGAGCGTGAGTGTGTAAGTAGATGATTTGAATGTCCAAAGTCCAGCTTATTGTAAATGCACGTCTGTGTGTTGAGAGAGACACAGACACGCATCAGACGGTCTCACCAATATTGGTGAAAATATTCTAGTAGCACGATGTCGGAGTAAGAGCAGTGAAGCAGTCTGGTTGGGGATAATTTTGATATGGGAAAAAATCTTTAAGGTCTGACTCCATGATTCCACTCAACTCCATGTGATAATGGCAACGTAAAAAGCAATGATGCATCATACTTTCTCTCCTTCTCAAGCTTCTTCCAGGGTGCGCTTTTGAGTAAGGTCAGGTGACCTCGTGTGTCACCGTATTCCCTTGCGATCTGGTAGCGCATTCTCGAGAGAGTTCAACCTGGAACCAAAACTCAATGTCTAGAGGCAGTTAAAAAAAAACCGGGCACGATTTATAAGACACAGCAGTATTAATCATTAAACTGCTTACATAAACCTACATGTATATATAAAATTCATCCTTCTCTCACTGAAGAATATCACATGCTTAAAGCATGACATGTGTAAGCCAATGTTGGTAGTTTAATATGAATGGGAATCTCAACACTCTGACTTTAACAGAGCTAACCTAATGAACAGACAAGGCCATCAGTTTAATCTATTTAACTTGGATGAGATTACATTACAATAATGATAAATGGAACACAGTAATAAGTTTGTTTTATTCTATGTTGCTACTTATTCAAGTGTTAGTGTTCTTGTTCCATTATATTTTCACTCCTTTGGAACCAAACATTGACTGCTGGAGAATCCACAAAATATAATACCACTGAAATAACAGTGGCTGATGTCCACACACACACACACACACACACACACACACACACACACACTAAAATGCTATGATCCTTGTCCCAGTGTGAATGAGTGAGTTTTGTGTGTACTCCACCATTGTAGGTAATTGGGCCTGATTCTGCTGATTCTCTGAACTGTATGTCCTTAGGAACTGTCCAGTTTCCTGATTTGCCTATTCTGCTTGGACATTCACTGGGATGAGGGCATGTGGGATTGAAATTTGGCTGTTTGTGTTCTTTGAACCCAAGTCAGTATGAAAGAATAAAAACAAAATTAGTTAAGAAAAGTACACATCGGGCCTGATGTAGTTAAAAGGTAGTTTTACAGAAAGTTGTATAATTTTAGTATTATATCGCTCGCCTTGTTAACTCAGCTTCTAAAACATGCACAGTACACACTCTAATACACACCCAAACCCACACACACACACACACACACACACACACACACACACACACACACATCAGTTTCACTTCTTCTTTGTCTTTTGGCTCTTTCATTTCGGGGGTCACCACAGCAAATCATCGGCCTCCATCTAACTTTATCCTCTGCATCCTCTTTTCTCACACTAACTTCATGTCCTCTCTCACTGCATCCATAAATCTACTCTTTGGTCTCTCTCTAGACCTCCTGAATGGCAGTTCCAACCTCAGCATCCCTTAACCATTATGCTCACACTCTCTCCTCTGAACACATCCAAACCACCTCAATCTGTCCCCTCTGACTTTATCTCCAAAACATCCAACATGGGTTGTCCCTCTGATGGAGTCATTCTTGATCCTATCCATCCTTGTTACTCCCAAAGAGAACTTCAACGTCTTCATCTCTGCCGCCTCCAGCTCTCCTGCCTGTCTTTTCCTCAGTGCCACGGTCTCTAAGCCGAGGAGCATCGTCTTGTACACCTTTTTTCATTCTCTCTGATACTCTTTTATTTTTCCCTCTGTCCTCTGGCTTTGAGTCCACGAAACGTTAAGTAAAAGCAAAGCAAGTAATGAAAGGCATTATAACATAACAAGCACATTTCAATTCATTATAGACAGGTAGGCAAGATCAAATAAAATTTAAATCTATAATTTTCTCCAAAACAACCAGAACAAAACTGGAGATTCCCAAATTTCCAACACGGCTCCTCAGAAAAGCAGTAATATGTGCTCTTTCATCCATGGTGTGATGTCAGTGATGCAGTGAATGGATGTAAATATAACATCTTTTTTTGTGTCTGGTCTGAACCAGAAACATCCTCAGGTCAATTTTTGTCTGAAAGGACATCCAGTCCCACTCACAGTGTGAACGAGAATACCAACGCCGCCGCACTGCAAGTGTCTGGACCCCAAGGGTTGTGTAGTGTACGCACAGTCACCAAAGAGGTCTCAGACATAATTCTGGTATGCTGACTCGAGGACCCGCGAGCCTGGAGTGGCATGGACATCCAAACTATAAAATCTGACAAATGTGTAAGGAGAGGACCAACCTGCTGCATCACACAATTGCTGCAAGAGGACATCTCTTGCCAGAGCAATTGATAAGGCAAGCCCCCTGGTCGAATGGGCCCTAATTCCTAGAAGCGAAGTCTGACCATGCGCCTCATAGGCTAGGGCATTTCTCACCCAATGTGACAATGTTTGTCTAGTGGTGGCCGCCCCCCGGCTGCGGCCCCATAACATATAAAAAGCTGGTCTGATTTATGCCACTGACTCTAGTGGTTCAAAAAGGGGTGTCAACCAACCCCTCTAGCACAATAGCTAGATCCCAAGAAGGGACTTCAGCTCTAGTGGGCGGCCTCAACCGTTTAGCTCCACAAAGATGTTGAGGGTGTTAGATGTTCGGCATCCTGAAACATGGCATCCTGAACATGGCACATGGCAGGAGGCGACCGAACACTCAACACTTTGCTGGAGACCGCTGTTCCCCAAAACACCAGTGGTGGCGGACATTGAACGCCGGCCTCCTGAGGATGCCGGGAAGGAGACTTTATTTCATGATGAAATTTTATGCACCCCTCCCAGGGGGAGAAGCACCCCCAAGGTCCTGGGCGCCTAAGCATCAGGACTCCTTCTTTGCGGAGATAACAATCCTCAAGTCCGGCCTCCTTGAGGCGGATTGCGAAGCGCGGCGAGCCCCACCCCAATCTCTACGAGGGGGTGCATGGCTCACCACACTCTCCTTCTGTGTCTCACACCTCATGGGAACCAGACCTGGTCGGGACTGTGTGGCCGACGGTCCCGACTGTTGAGCACGGCGGAGAAGAAACCTCACAAAGGCTTTTTGATGAAGTTTTGCCTCCCAAAACCTATTGATGAGGGTACTAATGGCGTCACCATTAGTACTAATGACGAGATCGGGGCATCAAGGAGGAAAATGCGCTCTTGATTGCGCGGCTTGGTGTAATTCTAAAAAAGCCCTTTCATCGATAACCCCGCCAGTGCTTAAGACATTCAGCAGGTCAGCCTGGTATGCCTGTAAAACCGCACTGGTGTGCAGAGCAGCACCAGCCTGACCTGCTGCCTGAAAAGTTTTCCCCACCAACAAAGATGTTAGTTTACATGGCTTGGTGGGCAGTGTGGGCTTTTTCAGGGAAGCCCACAAGCGTCTCGTCTATCCGGGGCATCATCATATACCCCTACACCTTCGCATCCACGACATTAGAATAAATCGATGTCGATGGAACAAAGACACGGGATGAATGGGACATCTTCCATGAATGAGTTAATTCATCGTGGAGATCGGCAAAAAAGTGGAGAGAGCGTCAATAGGGCCCTGCCCCCCTGTCGTGTAATTTTGAGCACTTGGGGGACTTCTTTTTTTTTTTTTCCTGCTCCTGCGGCCAATCGAGGTGTGAGCGTTCGACTGCGTGTGATACCACCTCTAATAACTCCTGATACGCTTGCTCATCGCTAGAGGAGCGCTCTTAAGTGACAGTTTCCATCTCCGCTGAAGCGAGAGAGGAAGTTTCTTCCGCCCCTTCACAAAAAGCGCTGGAGCGCGCTTGAGAAGTGGATGGTAAAGGCTCATACTCCGGCAAGAGAGCGAGAGAATTCCAGTTCATGCGCTCCCGCCAGATCAGCACGCGAACCCCAGGAATGCGCAGCGACTTGCGGTTTCGTTTTAAAAGAAGGCAAGCCGAGCGCGAAGGACTTTAATAGGGAGATCGCAATGCTCACATCCTCCTTCAAGCCCGGGGATAGCATGCACTTCCCCCAAACACTCAAAATAGAAAGCGTAGAGATCGCCCTCCGCGAGATATCTTTCACACGGGGGCACGCATCTCCTGTCTAACTCTGCCATTTTTTCTGGTGAATAGTGTAACGCTTTCTATTTTAGTTTTATAAAGTGCTTGCACACACGCACACACACAATATGGTCCTTGAAGACAAAAAGACCTGAGGATGTTTCTGGTTCAGTCCTATTTATAACCTGCAGGTGCACCTCATCAGATGACGTCACCTGACTGAGGTTATATAAGCCAAAGTTTGGCGTGTTTGACACACACATGCTTCACAACTGGTGGAAGAAAGGGACGTTCCCATAGTGTTTTCACGCAGCATCGAGTGTAGCTTTTGAAAGGAAACACTGTGTGTTGGTGTTTGAGAGAGAGAGAGATTCCTCTTATCCCAACAAATAATGAAATGAAATTGCTATTTTTCAGCAAAAATACCCACCTGTTTAGACATACTCCTTTCCTCAGGATGCGTTACTCTGCCCCCCTGAGATTACACGAGCAGCAGTTTGAAAAGCTGTAGTTCACATGTTTTGGACAATGCATGCAATATCCTTCACTCTCCATGTTGGTAGTACTGTGTGATGGGGAGAGACAATAGAAGGGGTGGGAATTAACTATGATTTAATTAGTTATTTAATAGCAATTATTGAGAACATATTGTGCGCTGACCCTGGGGACTGTGGTGTACAACCTAAATCCAGGAAATGTTGGGATTTTTTCTTTTTATGTGAATAAAATTGTCACGGGGCCGACTGTAGTGGACAGGCTTGAAGGACCCAAAAGCAGACACAACAGACTAGACTGAAAGTTTAAAGACTTTAATGAGAAATATGCTAGAGAAGTAGAGAAGCTAAGAGAACGGAAGTTTGGGTAATATTAAATATACTGGGTGGTGCCAGTAGTGGGCAGAGGCCCCGAAAACAGTTGTAGACAGGGGAGTTGGAGATCAAAGGCACAAAGCGTGTGCAGTGTCCGACATGAAAAGTGAGAGCAGTTGTAGGAAGATGCGATGATCAAAGCTTTGAATCTGGAAGCGCATACCTGCAGTCCTTGTAGCATGAAATCCAGGGACTAGGCAGAGTAGTGATGGAGAAACAGGAGCAAGAGTTTAATATTGTGAAATGCATTCAGCATATTGATCAGTCCAGGGTGTTAGGTGAGTTCATAGTTGGGGGTAGAAGCAAGAGATCAAAGCCGGTAGTTCAGTCAGCATAGCAAACAGGTCCGATCCGAAAAAAAAAACTGTGAACAAAAGGCAAGGGGTTGACAACGTGAAAGCAAGAGAATAATCGCTTATTAATTCGGCGATGGGTAAAGATAGATGCCAGTTTTTTAAAGCTGGTAGATTAAAGGGAAATGAGTGACAGGTGCGAAGATGTATAAGGAACTTGGGGTTGAGTGAAAACCTGGAGTGTAATGAGGAAGGGAAATCAGCTCTTTGGGCTAGGGTGTGACCCTCACTACAGGCTTAGTTAATCAGTGACTACCCAGAGCCCGGGCCAGGGAGCAGACAAACAGGCTAATCCAACCATCTGCTAGCTGCATAGAGTCATCACTCAGGATTTATCATATTGAGACTGTGTCCCCAAGTTAAACAAAAATTTAGAAAGACTCAAAGTCTGTTTAAGTAATTTATTTGATACAGAGACCAAAAATTTAAAGTACAATGAATACACAGCCGACACCTGTGATCTAAAGCTAGGACTGTTAAATATTAGATCTCTCACTTCTAAATCAATTATTGTTAATGAAATTATCACAGATCAGGAGTTTGATATACTGTGTTTAACAGAAAACTGGATTAAGCAGAATTAGTATGTAGCTTTAAATGCAGCTAGTCCTCCTGGATACAGCTACATACACCAGCCTCGGCTAACTGGTGGAGGAGGAGGCGTCGGTTATTTACTGATTATTGTATCGACTATCATACACAGACACAAATTGGATGAATTTGAAGTTCTCTATAGTAACGTAAGTGTAGCTACAAATATTAAGTCTGCCCAGTCGAGTCTGCTAATTATCATTTACAGCCCTCCAGGGCCGTACTCTGAATTTCTCTGTGAATTTACAGATTTCCTCTCAGACCTGGTCGTTTCTGTAGATAAAGCATCAATTGCGGGACACTTTTTAATATTCAGTTTTGATTATAGTATTCTCCTTCACAAATTAGAAAATGTAGTAGAAATTAAGGGAACGGTCCTCTCATGGCTTAGCTCCTATTTGGCTGATCGTTATCAATTTGTAGATTTGAATGGTGACCATTCTGCATGTTCTAAAGTGGAGTTTGGTGTTCCACAGGGCTCAGTTTTAGGCCCACTGCTTTTTCCCGCTTCCTCTGGGCAACATAATTCGTAAACATGGTATTAGTTTTCATTGTTATGCTGGTTATACGTCCCAGCAAAACCAGATAAGAAAAAACAGCCTACTAAAGTTAAGCAATGTTTGCAGGACATAAGAGGTTGGATGTTAATTCTCGTCTAGTCATAGGACCACAAGCAGCTAGAAGCAAGCTTTCTGATCACACTGTAACACTGTAACTCACACTGTAACTAATGCCCTTACTGTTCCATCAAGTGCAACAGTGAAAGACCTCTGTGTGATTTATAGATTCTAGTCGTTCATTTGAACCACATGTAGATAATATTACCAGGATAGCATTCTTTCATCGCAGAAATATTGCCAAAATAAGAAATATATTGTCACTAAATGATGCAGAAAAACTAGTTCATGCTTTTATCACCTCTAGGTTGGACTATTGTAACACCTTACTGTCTGGTTGTTCAACTAGGTCTATAAACAAGCTTCAGTTAGTACAGAATGCAGCAGCGAGAGTCCTCACTAAAACCAGAAGATACGAGCACATCACCCCTATCTTATCTACACTGCATTGGCTCCCTGTGAAATTTCGCAACAATTTTAAAAATACTACTTTTGACATTTAAAGCACTAAATGGTCTCGCGCCACAGTATTTGAGTGAACTGTTAGTGTCTTACGATCCGCCACGCCTACTTCCATCAAAGAATGCAGGCTGCCTGTCAGTACCACGTATTATTAAAACTACAGCAGGGGGCGGAGCTTTTTCTTACAAAGCCCCAAAGTTATGGAATAGTCTTCCTATTAATGTTCGGGACTCAGACACAGTCTCAGTGTTTAAGTCTAGGCTAAAAACCCATTTATTTAGCCAAGCATGTTTGTAAATAGATGAACCTTAGGTAAAGGAGCAGATCTGGGGGACTCATGGACGTAGAGTATTCTGGTGAACTGGTATGTTTAGATTCTGTCCTCCCCACTCTCATTGATTACTCAGGTTTGTTGACAGTGAAGTGATTGGTTTCTTTACATCTCAGGGAACCATTATGTGTTTCCTTTCTGGTTCTCCCTTTTAGTTATGCTGTCATAGTTAGCCGGAGTCCCTGCTTGCATTCTGCACTAAAGATACATTCACATTATACATTGTTTGACTGTGACCATATCTAACTGCCGTTTCTCCTTCTCTTCTGCTCTCTCCTTTTCTCTCTCTTCTCCTCTATAGCACTATTCAGACGGGACTAGATTTACTGGGGGACGTTAGAGAAATTTCTGTTTCACAGAGGTACTTTGTGATTTTAATCCCGTCCGAATCTGCCATGTCTGTCTTTTTCTCACACGACCTCTGTGAAAATTCCATAGCAAATTACCTACTGTTTTTCATCAAACTCGGCGGTCCCCACATAAATCTAATCCCGTCCGAATGCTAATGTCTGTGTTTGCCGAAAAAAAAAAATTCCGAAACGTGTTTTCCTGTGTTTTTTGGTCAGCGTGAACTACCGTACAATCTCTAGCGTGTGAGTATTCGAGTTTCTGCTTTCTACGCTCCAGTAGAAATCCTCATCCTCAACACGTGGTCTTGTGCAACGCCCACACGTAAAAGACAGACAACAGACTCCGTAATAAACACGGAGATGTTAGTCCCGTCCGAATCCATACATGAAATGACAGACATCGGCAGAAAAAAACTCAAACGTCCCCGAGTTAAACTAGTCCCATCCGAATAGTGCTTATGTCACCCTCTCTCTCTTTTCCTCTACCTGTCTCTCTGTCGAGCTATACGTGTTGCTCCTGAGCTGCCAGTGATCCAGACCTCTCCTGACCCCTGGACCTGTCTGACTCGTCCTGGTGTCCTGCTTCTGGTTGGAGATCTCATCGTATGGATGCCCCGTGTGGTCTGCCTGGGATGCGTGTTTTGACGGTTCCACTTTTCCACGTAGACGGTCCTGTCCTCGGCTGATGCAGACAGCTGTTCTCTGAGAACTTGTGACTTCAGTTGCTCGATAGTTCAAGACTGGAGTTTCCTACAGTCTACCTGAGCCTCCAATACTGTACTCCAATCGAACTGTACTCAATCCTAACTTAAAGACATCTCCTGTTATACTGAACTTCCAATCTGCAGATCAATCCCTGCTATACGTTTTACCCAAATGAGGATGGGTTCCCTCTTGAGTCTGGTTCCTCTCAAGGTTCCATCTCAGGGAGTTTTTCCTTGCTACTGTCACCGGCGGTGGCTGCTTGCTCATCAGAGACAATCTTATTATTTTGATTCATACACATTCACATCTAATACAAACTTAAATAATACTTTTGATTATGTAAAGCTGCTTTGCGACAATGTCAGTTGTGAAAAAGCACTATACAAATAAAATTGAATTGAATTGAATTGAATTTTGAGTATTCAGAAAACCCTCTGAGAGCAGCAATTATGTCAATACTGAACTCAGTAGGAGTAAATCTAGGACTTGTTCCAAGTCTTGTCTTTTCTCATCGCTCCCTCGGCCCGAATTAGGGAGGGCGATGAGTGGAAGACCACCTTAAACACCCCGACTGGGCATTATGAATATTTGGTAGGTCCGTTCGGACTCACCAACACCCTGGACGTCTTTCATAGTCTTATTACTAACAACGTACTCAGAGACTTCCTGAACCTTTTTGTATGTGTCTATCTGGACACCAAGTGTTAGAGAGACTTGTACAACAACTTGTACAACTTGTACATCAAAGCAGAGAACAAAGCACATCAAAGCAGAGAACAAAGCACATCAAAGTTTCACACAATCTCTAAAACCTTCCTAGGTTTTGTCATCTCCGCATCTTAGCTGGAGATGGAAACGGCCAAGGTTCAGGCAGTCTCCAACTGGCCAACCCTAGTCTCGCGGCTAGACCTCCAAATATTTCTGGGCTTTGCCAATTTCTACCGCCGGTTCATTCAAGTTCTGTCGCCACTCCTTTAACCACATCCAGAGAGAGAGAGATCCACCCTACTAACCCTCTCTTCCATCTACCTGTATGTGAAGAGTAAGATGAAGTATATAAAAAGTACTAAAAACGCTTTAGTGTAGATGGCACTGTTGTCAGAGCACCTAGTCCTTAAACCTCAAATCATTTTTATCCATTCTTTGCATTATTATGTTTTAATAAATATATAGGAGTCAGGATTGTGAATAATATTTTTTCAGCACAACCTAGGCAATATAATTAACTCAATTTTATTTTATTTTAACTAACTATACACACATTCAATTCAATTTTATTTGTATAGCGCTTTTAACAATTGTCATCATCGCAAAGCAGCTTTACACAATCAAAAGAATTATTTAAGTTTGTATGAAATGTGAATGTGTATGAATCAAAATGGTCAGATAGTTCCTGATGAGCATGATATTAATTTTCGATGGCATGGAAAACCAAATGGCGACAGTGGCATCGAAAATGGCAGGGCGACAGTGGCATGGAAAAACTCCCTGAGATGGCAGTAGGAAGAAACCTTCAGAGGAACTGGACTCAACATCTTCATTTGGGTGAAACAGAAAGCAGGAATTGATCTGCATTCATACTGGTGGCAGGCAGTGCAGTATAACAGTTGTTAACAAATGGAGTGTGAGTGTGTGTACTTGGTGACTGAGTGGGGGAACTTTTAGTGACGAGAGGAGGCGGGACTGTGACGCAAGGAAAACGTCTTGGGTTACTTTGCTGTAACCCTGTTCCCTGAAAAAGTGGGAACGAGATGCTGTGCTTGAAAGCGTTATGGGAAAAGATCTCCGCTGACCAGTTGTTGAAGCATGTGTGTCAAACAACAACCTCAGTCAGGTGACGTCATTTGACCAGGTACACCTGGAGGTTATAAATAGGTCTGAACCGGAAACATCCTCAGGTCAATTTGTCTGAAAAGACGTCCAGTCACGCCTACAGTGCAGCAAGCATATCATTTCCTTTCAAAAGCTACACTCGATGCTGCGCTTGAAAGTGCTATGGGAACGAAAATACCAACGCCACCGCACTGGAAGTGTCTGGACCCCAGGGTTGTGTAGGTCATCACAGAAGTCTAGACCTGATTGTGGGATGCTGACTCTAGGACCTTAAGCCTGGAGTAGCATGGACATCCAAACTATAAACTCTGAGAAAAGTGTGCAGAGGGGACCAGCCTACCGCATCACACACTTGCTGCAAGGGGACACCTTGCAAACCTCTTAGTTGAATGGGCCCTAACTCCTAGAGGTGAAGTGTGACCACGCACGTCATAGGCTAGGGCATTTGCATCCCTCACCCTTTTAATGTGACATAGTTTGTCGAGTGGCTCTTTATCATAACATATAAAGAGCTGCTCCTATTTGCGTCACTGACTAGTGCAGTAGACGTAAATCTGTAGAGCATGTACTGGACACAGTAAGTAAAATCCTTCCTGCTCCTGAGCATTAGACGGCGGAGGATAGAAGGTTGCAAGAACAACTGCTTGCATAATCGAAAATGGAACTTTCTGAAGACAATTCGGGTGAGAATGCAGAATAGTCTTGACCAGCCCTGGGGCAGAGTCTAGGCAGGATGACGAGATTGACAGAGCCTGCAAATCCCCAATTCTCCACAGAGAAATAAAGATTAGAAAAATTTTTTTTAAGGGTTAAAAACCTAACAGGCACAAGTCCTAGAGGTTTGAAAGAGGCCTCAGCCAACCTTTGAACACAATAGCTTTGTCCCTTGAAGGGACTGTTGTCTTAGGCCTGAGTTTCTCATGCAGGAACTCCAGCACTGAAACAGTCTGGCAGTGGACTTGGGTCTACATATTTTGCCATACGTCCAAAATCATCCCATCTGAGGGGATAAGTACTTCTGTTAGAGATAGCCCTAGCGCTTGGAATAGTTTCTATTAGCTTAGCTGGAAGACCAGGATGTCTTTGGTCCCTTTCAGGGGCTAAGCCTGACGTTCCCAACACTCGGGCCTGGGATGGAATATTATTCCCTGTGCCTGAGACAGAGCTGGAATGTGAATCGGCTTGAGGGACAAGAACTTGTCTTATGCCTGAAGCAAAATCTGCTGTGCTAGGTTGTTCAAGCGGTGGGGACACAATTCGCCATGGCGATTTATATAGGAGACTTCCATTGTGTTGCCCACACTAGGACATGGTAGCCTCTTAGCTGGAGGAAGTATTTCAGGGCCATAAATAAGCCATCGTTTCGAGGCAACTGGTGTGCCATGCGAGAAGATGACTTCTCCAGATCCTTTGACCTGGACGGCCATCTAAGGCCGCACCCCAACCCAAAGGAAAGTGTCAGTCGTTAGCATCTCGTGATGGCAGAGACCTAGAGTGGGACCCAAAGTTAAAAACCCCGGGTTTGAACCACATAGAAAGGGTACAAAGCCCCTGTTTGCTCAGGGGATTGGGCCTTGAATTAAATCCCCTGGCTCTCAGCCACAACAGGTCAAGTCAAGTCAATTTTATTTATATAGCGCTTTTAACAATTTACATTGTCGCAAAGCAGCTTTACACAATAAAAAGAAGTAAGTTTGTATGCAATGTGTATGAATCAAAATGATAAGATTGTCCCCGATGAGCAAGCCGACAGACAACAGAAAGGGTCTCATATGCAGAGGGCCCAAGGGTATCATCATGGATGCACCTGTCATGAGACCTAGATTCTCTGAAAGCAACGAACAGTCACCTTCTGGCCTAGTTTGATATTCCTTAGGATGCTAAAGATAGATTCGGTACATACAAGTGACAATTGTGCCTGTATTCAGGAATCTCATACGGCCCCCAAATACACACGTGGACAAAATTGTTGGTACACTTCAGTCAATGAAAGAAAAACTCACAATGGTTACATTAACTTTAATCTGACAAAAGTAATAATTTTTTAAAAATTCTATGAATGTTAACCAATGAAAGTCAGACATTGCTTTTCAACCATGCTTCAACAGAATTATTTTAAAAAAATAATAAACTCATGGAACAGGCCTGGACAAAAATGATTAGTTTCACTGTGTACTAACTGTATATGGTTGGAATGACAATAAAAGCCTACTTGACTTGACTTGACTTGAATATAGTCCTTCAGAGCAACCACGGTGTCAGAAGATTCTGCTGAATCTCTTCTCACCTTTCATTCAAGATAGGTGTGAATTTATCCAACTGGGTGCGCTGTTGGCAAATACTGTAGGGGGTTTTAGATGCGGACGTCTCTGCCTAAATGTTATGTCCCCAGAAAAACATAAAATAGATTTTAAAAAAAATTTAATGTTTAATGATAGCAATTAAATCAGACTTCATTATTAGATTTGATACTTTTTGATTTTGCTACTTTTCTTTTTATTTACTGTATGGACAGTTATACAGGGTGGGCCATTTATATGGATACACCTTAATAAAATGGCAATGGTTGGTGATATTAACGTCCTGTTTGTGGCACATTAGTATATGTGAGGGGGCAAACTTTTCAAGATGGGTGGTGACCATGGTGGCCATTTAGAAGTCGGCCATCTTGGATCCAAACTTTTGTTTTTTCAATAGGGAGAGGGTCATGTGACCCATCAAACTTATTGGGAATTTCACAAGAAAAACAATGGTGTGCTTGGTTTTAACGTAACTTTTTTGGTAATGTTTTCCACACTGATTCTGATCAGAGCAGGTGTATCCTGCTCATGATCCCACATCCTCTATGCACACTGGTTATGGATGGTACTCATTCCCTGGTCGAGTCAGTGACCAGTGTCCAGATGCGGATCTAAACAATCAAACATTGATGTACTGAGGCTCATGTTGGGAAGAGCCTGTTCAGACACTTGCCAACTCAACACACCCCTCACCCCTCACACACTTACAGATTTCTAGGCCAATTTGCAATGACAACTCGCCCTGACTGGTGCAGACTAGGATGGACTCAGCATGATTTGGAATCCTATACAAAATCCTGTGTAGTGTGTCTCCAACTTTAGGTTTTAAAACATTCCACAATACACATCAGCACACACACATACACATTCTCTGTGTGTGTGTGTGTGTGTGTGTGTGTGTGTGTGTGTGTGTGTGTGTGTGTGTGTGTGTGTGTGTGTGTGTGTGTGTGTGTGAGGAATGAAAGTGAAAGTCCTGGTGAGATTGTCTGTGTCACTTTCTGATTTTTCTTTGTTGAAGGTTACACTGTTATTATTTCAACCGTGATGTAAAAAGTGGGTGTGGTTAATTTGGCTTTAGCTTTTATCATATCACTGCCCCAAAGACCATGGCCTTTTGTTTTAGTTTTTGGGTCACATGTCATGCAGGAAGCATGTGATATTCTTTTTCCCTTATGTTGATCATTTAAAATAAACAGGGTCCACCATGACACTACAGAACAAGTCTCATCACTTTAACAGAGCTAACCAAATGAACATAGGAGGCCATCAATTTAATCTATTTTATTTTTGTATTATAGAGTAAATAATGAGATAACTTAATAATAATGATAACAATAATGATAAATAGATTCTAATGAGATAATGGTGTTTTACTTGATCATTGACTGCTGGAGAATGTATAATGTTTGTGTATCACTGGAATAGCTGTGGCTGATGTTCACACACACACACACACACACACACACACACACACACACACACACACACACAAACTGAAATGCAATTATCCTTGTCCCAGTGTGAATGAGTGTGTACTCTACCATTGTAAGTAATTGGGCCCGATTCTGCTGATTCTCTGCACAATATGTCCTTAGTAACTGTTCAATTTCCTGATTTGGGACGAGGGCATGTGGGATAGAAATTTGGCTTTTGTGTTTTTTTGACGTCGGTCTGAAAGAATAAAAACAAATCTAGTGAAGAAGAGGACACATCGTTTCTGATGGACATTCATTTTCTTTGCTGATTTGATGTATTTGAGATTCTTGCAATTGGCGAATATCATGAATGGATGTTTGGTCCCTTCTAGCCACTGCCATTCTTCTAACATGACTTTGCCAGACAAAAATTCATGGTTCTGTATTCATAGTTGCAAAGTTGTCGTAGTTGCATTCTGCATATCATAGAGTACAAGACACACAATTAGGGCTTGTCCCCAAACCTCTGTGCATTAGTCAGTGTGTGTGTGTGTGTGTGTGTGTGTGTGTGTGTGTGTGTGTGTGTGTGTGTGTTTCCTCTTGTAGCAACCTTTTTAAAATATATTATACTACAGAATGTACACTGACCCATCATTCTGTACTTTTTATCCCTAAATGCTGTAGCTAAGAATGGGTCTTGTCAACTCAGCTTCTAAAACGTCCACAATACACACCCAAATACACACACAGTTTTTCCTTTCATTTTCTGTCTCTCACACACACTGTGTGCAGAGTAGAGGGTGTGTTCGAGTGTGTGAGGTGTGAAAGTGAAAGTGAAAGTGCTGGTGAGTGCTGTGACTTTTTGTTACTTTCTTTTTGGTGAAGATTAAACTGTTACGCTTCTCATCACCGTTTAAAGAATACGTGTGTGTGTGTGTGTGTGTGTGTGTGTGTGTGTGTGTGTGTGTGTGTGTGTGTGTGTGTGTGTGTGTGTGTGAATAGTACTGTGACAGATGCCCTTCACCCTCCCTGTTAGTAGTTTTGTGTTTGTCTCAAATTAGTGAATGAAGACAAACTGTACTGAAATAATAAATAAAGGAAAAGCAGCAGAATCTAACTGGGCAGTTACGAAAGGAAAAGTTCTCTAGTCTGTTTAGTTCCAAAAAACAAATAATCTCTTCTATACATTCAGTTTATGAAATCATGATGGTGTGTCTGAAATTAAACATTTAACAGAGCGAATCAAATTAACGGAGGAGTCAATCGGTTTAATTTATTTTCTTTTTGTAGATTTAAACCAGAGATTAAGAGATTACATGAAGTTTGTCTCAGACTACTCAACAACCCAAAGTAAACATTATAGATACAGAGAAAATCAGAGAAATATCAGATATCAGAAGTGTAATAGCTAATGACAAAATCTACATCATACATCAACTTCACTAACTTCACTTTAAAACAATGTGTTACAGGGTAACCTGGTGATTTGAACCCACAACCATCTGACCAGTAAGGCTGGACTGTTTCACCTAAAAAAAAAAAAAAAACTGTTAATAAATAAACAACACTGAATAGGAGGAACAGTTTATAATAAATATGGGGTAATGATTGCATTATACCTTAAAGACATTTACCTGCTACTCTTTCTCAGTTACGGGCCGACATTTGAACGTCTCCATTCTGCTGAACACGATCCCGGAAGCAGCAATATGATATTAGTAGAATGACAGAGATCACCAATGCTATGGCAAAACCTGCAAACTGGAAAGAAGAAAGAACTGAATAAGTAAATAACATATTATTGCTTTGTTGTGTTTTGAAAATGAATTAATCAGGGAAATGGCAAGCGACATCAGGTACAGTTTTGGATCAACAGTCTGTAGAGGGATGAGATGATTATCTCGTAGAAGAATGAGTGGAAGACAAAATATTCAAAAGTGTATGACCTCATCTCCTTCCCTGGGTGTGTACCGCTCTCCGGGCAAATATTACTATTCTAAATACTGATGATGTGACTGAATAAGTAGCAGGATGAATTCTGAAGTGTGCAGTGTGATATTACACTCAGACACAAGATACTTAATGGACGCCATGATTATACCCAAATTTCTTTGGACTTGTATTTATGCTTTAATTTATAGTATGTAGTTGTTATCTTTGAGTCAAAATAAATTCTACAGTAACAGTGGCCTCCTGACCATCCCACCCAGTGATGGATTTAGACTTGGGTGACATGGGCAGCCACACACAGTGGCATTTTGCTGGGCTTTGTGAGGCTAGGCTAGGCTTTCTGACTGAGAATCATGAAAACTATTTGTGCATTTAGAGTTTGCTATGTGTGTAGATCAGAACCCACCTGAGATCCAGTGATGCACCTGTGAGTCTCCAGCAGATTCTCCAATGCCACCGTTTCACTCTCATTGTGTTTGCACCACTTTAAAGCCCCGGTCTCAGTGTACTTTCCACTCCAACGCGAACACGCACAGGACACGTATCGGCCATCGATAAAGAAGAGGAAGAGCCAGATTAAGGATATAAGAGTGGAGAAGAGATATCTGTTGCCCTGCAGTCCTCTGTCCTCTGGTTTTGGGTCCACGAAAGACAAAGTAAAAGCAAAGCAAATAATAAAAGGCACTAAGGCATAACAAGCACATATCACTTCATTATAACCAGGTTGGCAAGGACAAACAAAATCACTATCCATCATTTTCTCCAAAACAACCAGAACAAGACTGGCGAGCCCCAAATTTCCAACACGACTCTTTAAAAAAGCAGTAATACGAGGTCCATCATCCATGGTGAGACGTCAGTGATGCAGTGAATGGAAGTAAATAGGACGTCTTTATTCGGGTTGATGAGTTTCTGGGTCTGCTTTATTAACCGCTCTCTTTTATAACCCTGCTGCATGTCCTCCCTCACTCCTCCCCTCTTAAACAATGAATATGATAGAATGAAACTGAAGAGTTTCCCTTCGAGCACTCCCTGTCCAGATGACTGATCTGGTTTTACAAGGTCATGTTCAGACTCCTGCTTTTATTCTGTCCATTTTGCTAGGGGTCAAGAAATCTCTGCACCAAAGGAGGAAACCGAATCTGCAAAGGAACAACATTAGTTCAGACTTCTTCGATTCAGTGAAGACACAAATGATGCCAAGTCAGAAGCCATCAGTACAAGTATTTACTGTCATGCTGGGCTGCTCCGTATACAACCAGAGCTGCAGTGAACATCCTCACACCACTTAATGAAGAAACATGGTGTGTGTGTGTGTGTGTGTGGGTTTGAGAGAGAGAGAGAGAGAGATTTCTCTTATACCAACTCATTACATCTATTATACAGTAGAATGGCACTTTGCACCTCTTAATGATGTGGTTAAGAACTAGTTCTGCAGGAGGGTCGACAGTGGTGTAATAGCTCACTTTGTCAGTTCAGCTTCTGAAACATTCCATAATACACACCCAAACACGCACATTCACACACCGAAAGTGAAAATGTTGGTGATGGAAACTGTAGGTGGGTGTGGTTAATTAGTAACGGCTCTTATTACTACACCACAGCCTCTCGACTATTGTTACTCAGCACTTTGTTATCCAGCAGTTTGAAAAGCTGTAGTTCATGTGTTTTGGAGACAGCCCATGACATCCTTCACTCTCCTTGTTGGTAGTATTGTGTGATATGGGTGTAAGTAGTTATTCAAGTAGTGACAATTATTAGCAATTATTGAGAGCTTTACATCTGACTATCTCTGTTAAAGTGCACTGACCCTGGGGACTGAGGTGTAAAGAAAAATACTGAAATTAAGGAATGAAAGACTGTCGTGTATTCAAAGTCATTGTCATTGTTCAAAAAACAGGTAAGGGTCAGTCGATGAACGATGTGCTAAACTAGTGACATGGGCAGCCGCACACGGTGGCAGCGAACTGATAGAGAAGGTTCACCCAGGGTGCCCTACACACTGGAAATGACCGCTGATCACACCCATGTATGTTCCACATATAAACCATTGACAAGAAAGTGGAAAGCCTAGACTAGACTGAGTTTGGAAACAATCATTCATCAAATGAATCACAATAATCAAGGCTTGGTATAGTTCTGGATATTATTTATAGGAGTGTAAACTTTGCAAAGACTGTTCATTGTGCAACTGTGAGGTCAATTTTGCATTTGATTCCTCACAATTCCTGTGACCTTGATATAGTCTATTGGGAGTTGTGGTCCTTTGATTCCACATTTTTAGATTGAATTGCGTTGAGGAGCTTGAGTATGTTGTCGCCTTGGATCTGACAAAGCCACACTCAACAAACAAAGAGTTACCTACAATTCCTTGTGGGCTTTCCCCTGGGATAAGAGTCTGGTCAGTTGGGATAGCAAGCTTGAAATTCTCTTATCATCATGCCTATACACCATAGACCATCTTGTCCATACCCCTCCCAGTCTATGAGATTCTGGATTTTTACTTGCCTGTGCCTTGAATTTAAGATGGTTCTCATCCTCTAGGCAGGTTGACCCTCTATCTGTAGGGGTTCGGGGGGAGTGTTGAACAAACTGGTTTTGTTTAAAGGCCTTGATATGACGGGCTTAAATTTTGATATATGGAATGAGGTTGCAATGATGGAGTAGTTTCAGTTTATACGTCATGTCATTAATTCTCTGAAGAATTTTGTACGGTCCAGTATAAGCATCATACAGTTCTCTACATTGTGCAATGATTTGTAGTGTCGTAAGTGATAGCCAACCTCTTTAACCAGTTTGACACCTCATGGTTCTTCCACGATGTTTGTCTGAAAACCTTTTATTCCAAGTTTTCTCAAACCAAGCCATGATCTCCCACCACTCCATTCCATACTACAGTTCGCTGTTTCAGTTTTGCTGCCTCATTGACCAGCTTGAGCACACGTGTTGCTCATTTCATTAATTGTTCTGCTCTATTTAATTTGCTCACAGACAACCACCAGTTGCCAGATTATTGTGTGCCTTAATGCCCAATTCTCCAGCGATTTCACCTGCCCTGCTACTCGGATCTCGACTCACGCTTTGTTTTACGGATCACGCCTTTTGCTTCACGTCTTGGATTGTTGTTTGTTTGGATTTCTGGATGACGACCCCCACTCTCGCATCTCGACCACGAATTCATCTCGACCCATGCACGCTCACCACCGCGACCCATCTACACAAAGCACGCACAGCACCCCTGCTTTGCAACCCGGCCAACGCACGTCTCATCTTCACAAGGCAATCAGTAAATTCAACAACACGTGCTCTGCACTTGGATCCACCACGCCTGTCCGGACCGCAACAACATCGTGTTAGTGTGCTTGTTCCCATGTATTTTCTAATTGTCGACCACTGGAGTATGCATAATGTAATGTCTACACACACACACACACACACACACACACACACACACACACACACACACACACACACACATACACTGAAATGCAGATATTATTGTGACACTGTAAATGAGTGAGTTGTGTGTGTACTCCACCCTTGGTGGAAATTGGGCCCAATTCTTCTGATTCTCTGCACAGTATGTCTTTAGGAACTGTCCAATTTCCTGATTTGCCTATTCCACTTGG
Organism: Clarias fuscus; assembly: GCA_030347435.1. Lineage (NCBI taxonomy): Eukaryota > Metazoa > Chordata > Actinopteri > Siluriformes > Clariidae > Clarias > Clarias fuscus. The sequence goes on from CM059212.1 coordinate 903,756, forward strand.
CCATTCACTTGGCCTTGGTATCATGATTTCAAGCTAAACATGCTTCAAGCTGTCATGCTCAGTTTTTCCATGAAATCTGTCCACAAACTGGAAAGGAACTTGGGTCCACTTGGAACACTCAAGATGTCCTCAGGTAAGCCATGATATCTAAATACATTCTGGAAAATGAGTTTCAGTCATTAAAAGGCTGGGCACGGGTATAAGGTGTAATGATTTCAAGAAATGGTCAAGTATGACTGTACTACCTTGTAAAGTCGGGTTTGGGTAAAGGTATGAGCTTGCCAGCAGGGAATAATGGCGTTATCTTTGCCACAGTTTTCTTTGGATTATCTCTGCTACAGTATATACAGTCTGATATACTGTAGTGGTTAATGTTGCATACTTGGCTACCAATATCTCCATTCGATGAAATGGATATGTGAGCTGTTCCAGTACATCCTATAGCCAGTGGAGAGTGACCCTAAGTGATGAGGCATTATCTTATGAGTTTTTTGAGGTTGAGAAGTTGTCTAATTCCTTATTCACATCGCATGATATATGTCTCACAACTTGACCCTCTGGTATAATACTATATTCTCTGTACCCTCAAGGTGGGATAAGACGAGTGCCGCGATAGGCTTGTGTGTTTCAAGTCATGATGAAAGAATAAAAACAAATCTAGTGAAGATAGAGTTCACATCGGGCATGATGGGCATACTTTTTTGTTTGCTTATTTGACATGTGATTGGTGTGTATCTTGAATGGATGTTGGCCTCCTTCTTGCCAGTGTGCCACCATTCTTCTAGCACCAGTTTCACAGCCAGAAATACATGGTTGTCTATTCACAGTCATAGTTGCATTCTGCAGTTGGTAGTTTACGAGACATAAAACCTGTGTGACCATACCTTTGTAATGTGGCTCCTAAAAAAATGGTCATAGTTTATGTGCGAGTGTGTGTATTTAGAGTGTTGAATGGCACATCACACTTTTTTATTTGTTAATTCTGTAGTTATGAATTAGTTCGTCAGTAAATTGTAATAATTTCCCACAAATATTATGTTTTGTGGGATGATTATTTTAAAAGTTGCAGATTTGTATTATGCTTGTGGGCTGTTATTATGTTGGCAGGTCCTACAGGTTCTATAGTAACTCAAATTATTAGCTTAAGCTAGGGACACAATGCTGGCAATCTGAAAAGACTGGGAGTATACGCTAAATGACCGGATTCCACAGATGTTTGCATATTGACTCAAAAACAGTGTATCATACACTTAATGACTGCACCAGATAGGATATCAGACACTTCATGACAGTCAATCTAACTGACCAACTGAACTCTCATGTGCTCTCGCATGAGAGCAAGAATACTTTTCAAAAAGAAGAAAAAGAAGAAACAAACATGGATGCAAGACAAACAGCAGCAGTTCCCTCTACGTCCTGTATCCTTCCCATGATCCCACCTCCTCTATGTACACCGGCATACATAAAAACGTAAAAAACATATAAAACATACAAACATAGAGATACATAGACACAATCAATCTCACTCTCTCTCTCTCTCTCTCTCTCTCTCTCTCTCTCACACACACACACACACACACACACACACACACACACACACACTGCATGCAAGGAAGAGGGTGTATTAGATGTACGAATGGTGAAAGTGAAAGTGAAAGTACTGGTGAGATCTTCTGTTGCATTGTGCTACTCTGTTACTTTTGCTTTCCCTTTAGTTAATCATACACTTTTAGAACAGTGATGTGAAGAGTAAGTGGGTGTGGCTAATTAGTGGTGGCTTCTTCTCACTGCCTCACAGACTCTCACCTCCTGTTATTCGGCACTTGGAGTTATATGCCCAGTTATGGGAATGTGTTGTAGTGTGAATTGGCCATGAGTTATTTCATTAGTTATTAGTAACTATTGAAAGCGTTGTCTCTGACTGGTACAGTGCACTGACCTGGGGACTGTGGACTAAAGTTGGATATTTCACAGAGTTTTCTGACTAAATAGATTTTAGTGAACTTAAAGAATCAAAACAGACTGTACTGAAAGGAGAAAAAAAAAACAGCAGGGTATATTCAGGGAGTTATTAAACCATGGTACACATATTCACAATTTATCTAGTCTGTTTAGTTTCAATGAAGAATTAATCTCTTCTGTACACTAACTTTATAAAATCACCATAAGGTGTCTCGTTTATTTGCTTTAATAAGTTTTAAAATGAATGAGATCTACTACAGCACAGAACAAATCTCAACACTTTGACTTAGTTTAACAAAGCTAAACAAATTAACACAGGAGTCTGTCAGTTAAATAAAATTTATTTAGTACATTTAGAGCAGAGTAAATAAAGATATTACATGAGGTTTCTCTCAGACTACTTAACACGTCAAAGTAAAAATTATGCAGAGAGGAAACAAAATTATGCACATCACCAGATAACAGAGTGTAAAAGCTAATGTTAACACAGATCTCTATGTCATACATGAACTACAAATCCTTACATTTCTACTATTCAGATTTATTGGGTTATTATTTTATTTTATTTTTGAAAATAGTGGGGGTGATATTGAACATGGAATAGAAGGAAACAGTTTGTAATAAACATGTTTGGATTATATATCACAGGATTATTGAGCTGCTGCTCTTTAACTGTCCTGGGTCGCCACTGGAACAGCGATACACCGCGGAACACAATCATGGAGACAATATGCTATTGCTAGGAGGAAGGACATCAGCACTGCTACGGCAAACCCTGCGAACTGGAAAGAACAAGATAGTGAAATCTGTCAATAACATATGATTGCCTTATTACGTAGGTTTTGAAAATGAATTAATCAGAGAAATGGCAAGCGACATCGGTTTTCCAAACATGTACAAAACCCCTGTACGGTTTTGTTCCACCTCATCTCCTCCCCTGGGTGTGTACTGAGGACACATAGAGGACCTGTTTCTCTTGTACATCTCCTAATTAAACTTACATCTCTGCAGTTTGAACTTCCATTTATGCCTCAATTTATGTTAGTAGAATAACCTACAAACAACAGTGGCCAGCATGGAGCGAGAAGAACGTGCACATTTAACACTGTACAGGAACGAAATTAGCCAAATCTATCCCAACAGAAAAAGAATAGGGAATAAACCTCAGTTCATTAATAACAATGTGAATATATACTGTGCTGTAGAGTTTCACAGGCATACCACATTCTTGGCAAATCATTAGGAATAATACGTAACCAGTCTACACACCCATGAAGGGAAATGGCTTAGTGTTGAATCTTAATTGGGCCGCGGTAATGTTCTGATGCTGGTCGGATAAAAATAAGTAAGAAAAAGGTCAAAGCCATCAGGTGCCCAGTTGAGAAAGCAAAAGAGGAAAGAAAAGAAGAAACAAAGGTATGGAGCGATGTCATCACTTTATGAGTATAACGTGTGTATGCAATGGAATAGGCAATGTCCAATGCTGTAGACTAACTTAAAAATAATCATAATTAGTCTAAGAGGTTATTGTATGGTTCATTTGGTTGTATGGCCTATTGTGAAAGTTTGATAATTTTTGCATTTTAGTAGAATTTTTTAATATATTTTTGCAAATGTTAAGATTGTGTTCCTCCAAATGTGTGAATAAAAAGTCAAGTGTCTGAGAAAAGTTAAGGTTTTTTTCGGCAGAGTGCTCTAAGGCACCATACAAACAAGAAATTGTAAAAAACACAACTGTGTAAAATTTACATTTCCCTGAGATCCAAGAGGCTGGCAGAGAATAATCAAATTATTTGTTTGTTTAGACTTTGCTGTGTATACAGATGGGAACCCACCTGAGATCCAGTGATGCACCTCTGAGTCTTCTGCAGATTCTCCAATGCCACCGTCTCACTCTCATTGTGTTTGCACCACTTTAAAGCCCCGGTCTCAGTGTACTCTCCACCCCAACGTGAACACGCACAGGACACGTATTGGCCATCGATAAAGAAGAGGAACAGCCAGATGAAGGCTATAAGCAAAGAGTACAGCACTTTACTACATGTGGAGCTTCCCTGCAATCTTCTATCTTCTGGCTTTGGGTCGACGAAACAGAAAGTAAAAGCAAAGCAAGTAAAGAAAGGCACTATGGCATAACAAGCACATATCACTTCATTATAGCCAGATTGGCAAGGACAAACAAAATCACTATCCATCATTTTCTCCAAAACAACCAGAACAAGAATCGCAAGCACCGAATTTTTAACACGGTTCCTCAAAATAGCAGGAATGCATTTTCCACATGCCATGGTGACACTCCAGTGATGGAGTAAATGAAGATGTTCTTATTCGTGTCTCTTGCTTTAGTAGCCGCTCTCTTATATGTCCTCCCCCACTCCTCCCCTCTCATACAATGAATATGATAGAATGAAACCGAAGACTTTCCCTTCGAGCACTCCCTGTCCAGATGACTGATCTGGTTTTACAAGGTCATGTTCAGACTCCTGCTTTACTTCCGTCTCTTTAGTCATGGGTCAAGAAAACTCTGCACTAAAGGAGGAAAGCATCTCTGCTGCAGTGAACATCCTCACACTATTGATTTGGACATGACTGTATTTGCGAGAGACAGATTCCTCTTATTCCAACCATTTAATATCTATTATACAGTAGAATGGCACTGTGTATCTATTCATCATCTAGATAAGAACTAGTTCTGCAGGAGGGTCGACAGTGGTTTAAGAGCTCACCTTGTCAGCTCAGCTTCTAAAACGCTTCACTATACACACCCAAACACACACGTTCACACTGTATGTAATGCTGGGAAGTGGGTGTGTTAGAGATTGTGAGTGATGAAAGTGAAAGTGATGAAAACAGTAGGTGTGTGTGGTTATTTAGGAATGGCTCTTACCTGATTATTACACCAAAGACTCTTGACTAGTGTTACTCAGCACTTTTAATTCTTACCCAACTGGTGGATGTATTGTCATGTTCAAAAGTCAGTAACCCCTATTTTAATTCTAGTTTTTTTAAATATATATATATAATAAGAAGAATCATATGATCATAGCAGGTCTCAGTATTAAGCAAATACAACCTGAGGCAAACAACAACATGTCAATTTTTACAAAAAATTAAGTGCAAAATGACGTTTGCACAATACTAAGCACCCGCTTGGTGCTTTAACAGGATTGAAGAGGGTAAGTTACAGCCAGGTGCTGCTAATCATCAGCTCTTGATGAATTGATCATCAGCAGATCTGCAGACCTCTATAAAAGCAGAAGCTTTTTCAATTTGCTGGTCTGGAGCATTCAGGTGTGTGTTATTTCCAAGAGGAAAAGACATGTACACTGATCTGAAAAGCATTTCCAAACTATTTAGTGTCCAACATTCCACAGTGAGGAAGATTATTCACAAGTGAAAAGCCTTCGACAGGTGTACATTTCATAAATAAAATTCAAATAATTAATAAAACATTTTTTTCACATACACAGTCATACTGTTACGGTTACTGCTTGCCGGACGAAGGAAAGGAGGAAGAGGCGGCTCGTCGTCCTCGGTGGCGCATGACGGCGGAGAAGCTGGCTCATGCCTTTCAGGGCACTCTGGTGGGTCTGGGCCCACAGCGGGGCGGACAGGAGATTCGGGGCCTCCACTGAGGCGGACAGGAGATACGGGGCCTCCACTGAGGCGGACAGGAGATACGGGGCCTCCACTGAGGCGGACAGGAGATACGGGGCCTCCACTGAGGCTGGCTGGAGTCTGAGTGTTGAGCTTGGTGAGCTGGTTCTGGAGCAGTGCGCCCATCTCCAGCAGGGCTTGCATCCGTTCTTGATCATTCACAGACCTGCACACATTGATCTGTTGGATGAGCTCACCTGCCAGCTTTTGGAGCACTAGCCTCCGCTGTTGATGCTCCTCGCTCTCCTCCTTTTGAGGACACACAGACTCCTTCCAAGGAGCTCCGCCGGCAGTTGCTCCACTTGCTCCGGCGTGCCCCCAGTAGTTCCGCCGGAGGGCAAGCCGACTCCCCACGAATGTCGCTTGCCCAAGTCATAGCGCCCCCCCCCCCCCCCAATTTCCCAGGGGAGATTCCTCTGCTATGCTACTTTTTAGGTCTTGCATTCTGTTACGGTTACTGCTTGCCGGACGAAGGAAAGGCATTATAGCAGAGGTGAAGTGAGCAAAAGGATTTTAATGACACAAAACAATGGGAACAAAAGGAACAGAACATGAACTTAAACACAGAATAAACTAAACATGGAGCTACACAAACTAGACATTACAAACAGACTGAGAGACAGACAGGCTAGGAGACAGACAGACAGACAGGCTAGGAGACAGACAAACCAGGAGAACACAGAGCTTGGGAGAACACGGAGCTAGGAAGAACACGGAGTGGAACAACATACCAGGACAAACAGTAACCCTAGACGAACAGATGCAAGACAAAACTTCACCGAACTCAGGAACATTTATAATAACACTAATTAGCAACCTCAGTTCAGCTGAGCGCTCCCATCACCTGACCGAGGTGCATTCTGGGACATGGAGTCTTTCACAGAAAAGAACACAAAGAAAACAGAAAAACAAAGGAAGTCTCTGGGCGCTTTGGCGCCCGCTAGGGGTGATCCCTGACACATACACAGTATGATATGCAATATGGTCCTTCGACCTAGAAAAAAAAAAAGAAATCAAATATAAAATAAAAGAACATTATACAAATATAGAAAAACCTTAGCTGGAAAATTTACAATATGTACAAAGCTGCTAATACAAAAAAGGAACTGAAATAGAAATGTAACAGATGTTAAGTATATAAGTTGTACAGAATTAGTTACAGATGAGTGCAGTTAGTCTTCATTTATGTGAAAAATCTTCCCAGGAGTAGACGTCCCAGCACATTCATCCCAAGTTCAGACCATGCAACACTCAGAGAAATACAAAAAGAAAAACCCAAGTGCTACATCTCAGACCCCACAGGCCGCACTGAGCATATTATATGTTAACGTCCCTGGCAGCACAATTAGAAGAAGACTGAGCAAGTACATTTTGTATGGAAGTGTTGCCAGGAGAAAACTTTTCTGTATAAAAAGAACATTGAAGCACAACTGAGGTTCCGCATCTGAACAAACCACCAGACTTCTGTCCTATGAACAGATGAGACCAAAGTGAAGTTGTTTGGCCTTAATGTCGAGCGCCATTGGAGGAAACCAAACACCTCATACTCACTGTCAGGCACGGCGGGGGAGGGGTGATGATTTGGGCTACAGGACCTGGGCAGCTTGCAGTCATTGAGTTGACCATGAACTCCTCTTTATATCACAGTACTCTAAAGCAAATTTAAGCTCATCTGTCTGACAGCTAAAGCTTGGTCAAGATCATGCAAGAGGACAATGATCCAAAGCACACCAATAAATCTATATCAGAATGGCTGAAAAATAAAATAGTCAAGGTTTTGCTATGGTCTAGGCAGACCTCAAGTCCACACCTCAACCCAATTGAAAAACTGTGGCTGAACCTTAAGCCTTTGTGGTTGACTGTCCCACCAACAGGTTAAATGGTGTGTTTTTTTCTCCTGATAATAGTAAAAAGAAATTACATTTTCTACCATTTTTGACATTTGACATTTTCTACATTGTTTGAATCTGTAAAGGGTTTAATTTCTTCTGATTTGTGTACACTTACAATATCACCAAAACATTGTGTTTTTGTGAAATAAAGAAAATAAAAAAACAGGATGTGCTTTCAGCCGTCTCAGTCTCTGCAAAGAAGACGTCGCTAAAACGAAACTGAAACTCACACCTTATACTTCACACGCCAACATGAGAAATGTACAGTATGTGTAGAAAGCTCAAAGTGTCTACTTCAGTCAAATCGAAAACAAATATTCTCAGATTATGTAACTCATATGAAATCAAGGAAAGAAGCAGTTTTCATTATCTGATAATGACGTGAGATGGGACACGCCCACATGCCATTCACAGGGTAAGGTAATCCGTCAAGGCACACACTCCCAATGCCATGGAAACCCTCAAGTTTACACAAAGAACTTTTGACTTTCCTATGCGTTAGTTCTGGACAGTAAGGAAGAATTGACCTTTTCCTTAGAATAAAAGCAAACTCACATAATGCACGTTGCATTTTACAGAGCAAATCTAACTAAGGATTATATTTCAGCTAATTGTTACAATTAGTATTTTATTATGTTTTATATAATTCTTATTCTGAAAATATAAAACTAATATTATTTTTCAGACTTTATTTATTTAATTTTTTTTGAGTAGCTGTTGACAGCTTACTCAAAACACTGACTTTCACTCTCACTGACAAATGTCCATAAATTTCTGCTCAAGTGTAAATATTTGTAATGTGGTACTGTACGTTCTAAACATTACTATTCCTAACCCTAACCCTAACACGCACACACATTCACACACACGCACACACACGCACACATTCTCACACACACACACACACACACACACACACACACACACACACACACACACACACACACACCTGTGATGACGTTCACTGCAGCTCTCAGTGGTGGATGAAAACATAGCATGAAGTTTCCGTTCTCGCTACCTTCGGGTGACAAACATCATAAGTAACACATTGACATTCATATGAAAGTTACACTGTATACCATGTTATGTTTATTCAGATTACATCTCTTACCTACAGTGTTACAAAGTAACACATTAGAGTACTCGGGTGACATTTTGATGTAACGAGTAATGTAACTCGTTCACTCCCCCATTCAAGTACTCAGTTACTTAGTTACTTTTTCAGAAATGTAATCCGTTATTCAGACAATTTATGTAATCCGTGAGCCAGACAGCAGTCATTCCCAATCCATTAGTGTGTGTGTGTGTGTGTGTGTGTGTGTGTGTGTGCCCCCCCTCTGTCATTCCTGCTGTTATACCCCTATCTCACCTATGTGGTTTGACTATGTGAGGATCGACGCGCGGAAAGATGGAAACCTAATCACAGCGCCGCAGCTCGCGGTGTATCACGATGAACTGTATTTACAGCCACCGCGCGAAACCGCGTAGATGAGATAGAGGTATTAGTAGTTAACAGATTCTGGGCCAAACTTCACTGAGTGATGACGGCAGAATAATTATAAAGGTCTCGACTAAAACAACATGCATGAGGAAGCAGAAAGGAGTTTTCATTTTCTGCAGTGGAAAAGTACTCGAACTAGTTACTTTATCAGAAAGTAATGCAGTAATGTAACGGATTACTTTTTGAAGACAGTCATTTTGTAATGTAACTAAAAAGTAAACATTCCCCAACACTGTTTACCTACGTTTATGAAATACACCACCTAGCCAAAAAAGAACAGACTGAGTCTATTCCAGAGTGATGGGCGTGTCAGGGTGAGAAGGGAAGCGCATGAAGCGATGCTCCCATCATGCATAGTGTCCACTGTACAAGCCTCTGGAGACAGTGTTATGATCTGGGGTCGCTTCAGTCGCTCAGGTCGAGACTATGTGGAAATAAAATGAAGTCAGCTGACCACCTGAATGTACTGAATCACCAGCACATCACATCTATGGAGCTTTTCTTTCATTAGGGAAGAAAAAACCCTTAGGCACAAGAAGAACCTATACAATACAATATACAATATTGTAAACTGTACAATACTTAATGTTTTGCATTTTAATGTTATGGCTGATGGAATGGCCCATCCAGACAGAAAAGGGGAGGATTTTTCTGTTATGAACAGAAAAATGTAAGAGTAAATTTGCATATTTGGTTCACGCCAGAAAGGTCCAGGAGCTAGCCTGTTGTTATCTTAGCTGCTGCTACTGTAATAAGCAGCAGTGATTAGTTTTGCATTTTAATTTTATGGCTGATGGGCGTGTTTCTTCATTTCATTATATATGTATTTCTGTATTTCTTTCTTTATTTCTTTCTTTCTTTTTTTATTTATTTAAGCCTAATTTCGTAATTTCAGACAGGTTCTCTATGGTTTGCTCACTACAGCAGTGAGTAACTAAGGATTCAGGTGTATATGCGGAAACTGATTGTTTCATTAACATTCTTCATTCTGGCATTACTCTAGTACTCTAGGGTTGGTTGTGGGTTGTTCTGACAGAACCACTTATATACTGCTAAGCTATATTACCATCCTTACATTCAAACCACTTTACAAATGATGCTATCTCTCATCTACTCCATACATCTCTCACTCACCTGGACACTAGAAGGGGGAATTGTCACGAGCAACCGAGGGACGAACACAGCAGCCTTAGCAGTTAGCCCGTGTTGCGTGGACGGTAAACCCAAACGCGGAAGCAGCGCGAGCAGGCAGGATAACCACGCGTTTACTTTTAGAACTCTCTTACAAAAAGAATAGGTGAGTACTCACGAAATAGTTGGTGAAGAGATGAATGAAGATGAATGAGCGAAGGCATGAATGAACTCAATGACTGAGTGATGTGAAGCGCCATCTTGTTTCCTTTTATGCTTTCTGAAAGCGCGACCGTCTTACTTCCGGGTCCTCGTGCCGGTCGCGGAGCGAGTGTGCATGACAGAATTATGTTAAAATGCTCTTTTTTTTTTTTTTTTGGGGGGGGATTTTTCCCCGATTTTCTCCCTAATTTAGTCGTGTCCAATTCCTCCCCGTCACTAGGGGGCTCCCACATTAAGGCTACTACTACCACTCAGCCGGGAGGGCCGAAGACTATCACGTGTTTCCTCCGAACCACGTGACGCCAGCCGACCGCATCTTTTCGAACTGCTCGCTCGCGCACCGTTGGGGGCGGCGTAACACACTCGGAGGACGGCGCTATCCGCTCCCTCCGTTGCGTGAGCTCACAGACGCCCCTGACTGGCTGTAGAGCCGTGATTAATGTGGGAGCACTAAGTACCTCTCATCCCTCCCCTCTGAGAGAGCTCGGCCAATCAGCTCTCTCTAGACCTCCGGCTGCGAGAGGTTACAGCACCACCCGGGATTCGAACTAGCGATCTCCGGATGATAGGGCGAGCGCTTTAACCACTGCGCCACTCGGAGGCCTTTAAAATGCTCTTTATCAACTCAGCATTTAATACCATAATTCCCTCCCTGTGTAGTTTATTTTTTGTGTGCATAAGAATTGCATTTCAATGAATGTTTCATTGTGCTCGTCCGCCACTGCTCAAGACTTTCAAGACAATCTACCAGGTTTTTTTATTCTCCAGAGAAATCATAATACAAATGACCCTACAGTAAATATCAACTAGTCTGATTTAATTGGATTTAATTTAAAGGTGCAGGCACGTGTGTGCGAAAAGACGAAGGACAACAAAGAATACAAAAGTGTATAACTATAAATAAAGTTAGTATAAAACAATATTGTTTCCAATGCTGAAGCAAACATGATTTTGTTTTACAATAGATCTTTCATAATGAATATGTGTATATGCGATTTAAATATATAGTAAAAAATAAATGAGTGCCATTGATCAAAAGGCTGATAAATGCACGCGCAGATATGAGCAGATTTATCGATAAAACTGCAGACATACTCCACCAGAAATGCAACAAACAAATATATAGTCTACTCGCTCAGTTACTGTAATCCCTCTTCTCACCTTTCATTCACAATAGGTGTGAAGTTATCAAACCAGTTTCACTGATGGGAGATTGGCAGAATTGAGGGGTTTAAAAAGAATTAACCAGACCGAGCAGACGTCTCTGCCTAAAATGTATTTCGCCAGCAAAACATGAATAGAAATAAAATGTTTAATGGTATCAATTAAGTCAGACTTCATAGTTGGGGTTGATACTTTGAGTGTAATTTACTGAATATATTCAGATTTTGTAAAATAACGAAAACCGTTTCCTTCCTGGACCTTTTGTCCACATCACAATGACCTGAAGCTCAGCACGTCTACTTTCCTTGTTTTAATCTGTACTGTTTACGTGAAATATATTTAGCGTATATGTCTAAATATTCCCTTTTATTTATGGACAGGTGTATTGCAAAGTGAAGACCTGTTGTTCAGTTCTTCCCTGCATGGTGTATCTGCACGGACAGATTGTGTATGTGCAAGGAGAGTTTGTGTGTCCCCGCACACGCGTCTCATACTGTAGGTGTGTATGCACGGAGAATTTGTGTGTGTTTCTGCGTGTCTCATAGGTGTGTGTGCATGGAGAGTTTGTGTGTGTTTGTGCGCACGTCTGACATTCATATGAAATGCAATTCTTGATAATTGTTGATAAGTGTATGTTGATTGGTTGATAAGTGTATGTTGTCAAAGTATTTGTGGACATATAATTAGGAGAAAAATGTAAATTAAGGATGTCTTGAAACATAATGCAGTAACTCTTTGTTTATTTGAACACGGTAAAGGAGTTAATGTTTTGTACATTCCTTTATTCATCCTTTCTGTTTGTGTTTAGGTTTCACTGTTTTCCTTATAAAACGTACTGTATGAACAACAATGTTCCGGAAGCGTTATTAAATATTAATTAAGGAAAATACACAATTTTGTTTCAGTACAGTTTTATTAAATATAGAATAAAGCAGACAGGTATATGGCAAATGGTCACTCAAGTCTTTGCAAAAGTAAGAGTAGTATGCTTTTTCTTTTTTTTTTTTAACTCAATCTTTTCTTTCTAAGAAGTTTGTTGATTCTTTCTCTTATTAGCTTCTTGTTGCGGGCTGTGATGTGGAATTTCCTAGCAACAATATCGGAAATTGCTTGATGCAGATTGGAGGGCAGTGCGTTTTTCCCCCTTAAACCATCATGGTTCACCGAACCTGCCAGTTCTGGTAAACGTTGAGCCTTGGTATTTGTGGAACAGCGTGGCAATGGTTTGCTTCTTACCTAGAAGATAGGTCATATGAGGTGACATGGAGGGGATCTACATCTGCCCCAAGTAGACTCTCTACTGGTGTTCCGCAGGGCTCAGTACTTGGTCCTCTTCTGTTCTCCCTCTATACCCAGTCCCTTGGTAAGGTCATATTATCGCATGGATTTTCATACCATTGTTATGCAGATGACACTCAACTTGTTTTCTCCTTTCCTCCCTCTGACACTCGGGTTTCCACGCGGATCTCAGCATGTCTGGCATCTCATCCTGGATGGCAGCTCATCAGCTGAAACTCAATCTGAGTAAAACCGAACTGTTGTTCATTCCTGGTGACGCATCCCCAGGTCAAGATCATGTGATATCCCTGGACAACAATCAAATCACTCCTTCAGCCACTGCCCGCAATCTTGGGGTAACCATGGACAATCATCTGTCATTTTCCCCACACATCGCTAACCTTACTCGCTCTTGTAGATTTCTTCTTTACAATATCAGAAGAATCCGCCCATTTCTTTCTTCACAGGCTACTCAGGTGCTTGTTCAGTCCCTTGTTATTTCAAGACTGGACTACTGCAACTCACTCCTGGCTGGCCTGCCTCTGTCCACAACTCGTCCTCTGCAACTGATCCAGAATGCAGCAGCACGTCTCGTTTTCAACCTTCCCAAGTTCTCCCACACCACCCCACTCCTCCGCTCCTTGCATTGGCTTCCTGTAGCTGCCCGCATCAAATTCAAAACACTGATGCTTGCCTACAAAGCTAAAAATGGCCCAGCACCCACTTACCTCTCTGCTCTAATCACACCACGCACTGCGCCGCGTTCCCTCCGGTCCTCCAGCACTGCTCGCCTCGTCCCACCATCTCTCAGGGATCGAGGGCGGCATTCATCCAAACTCTTTTCTGTTCTGGCACCTAGGTGGTGGAACGAACTTCCTCTAGATGTTCGTACAGCAGAGACTTTGACTATCTTTAAACGGCGACTCAAAACTTATCTATTTCTCCAGTACTTACAGGACTAACCCCCCCCCCCCAAAAAAAAAAACCTCTTCCCAGTTGTGTTAGACTAATCGCACTTAGTTATTGACCTAGTTAACCCAGTGTAAGTATCTATCCAGTAATGTAAACTTTAAAGCACTTTTTGTAAGTCGCTCTGGATAAGAGCGTCTGCCAAATGCTTAAATGTAAATGTAAATGTAAATGTTGAGCGGAATCAACCTTTTAAACAAACCGACAGCAAATCGATCCCTTGGTCTGCCACCTGATTCTGCTGAATCCAGATATAGCTCGATGGTCTCTAGCTCGATGGTCACGTGATTTAAAGTCACATCGGGTATGAACACTCCATGTATGAGAGACCGGCGAACAGGATGGAGAGAATGCGAAGCGTTTCTTGGTGTTTCAGGCAAAATATATCTCAAAGAGAATAATGAAACTGCTGAAGTTCTTGTAAGATGTTGGGCAGAGAAGACACTGAATGTTCCCGAACTGGTGAACTATGAAAGTCGAGGATTGAACCAGTTGCCAGTTGATGGTTTGCAGGTCGTAGGTCAACTGTTGAACCCACTGTTGCAACATTTTCCGTATCAATCTGCAATCTGGTACGGTCAGTCAGGGGTGTTGAGGCGGCTGGTGGAAAGCCAAAATCGACATCGTCCAAGCGTCCGATGGTTGAGGTGGAATGGTCTCCAGCAGTGTCGTGGATTAGAATCCAATTTGCAGATGACTGTTGAGTTGGCATTAATAGAGGAACATCGACCGGCCTGTCTGTGAACGTAGACTGAGCTACAGTTGGCCGATGTGACGTTATCTTCTCCTTCAAACGTCCAACCAACCAACCAACCCTGGCCTCCAAACTCAGAAGCCTACGTGCCATAGCTGATAACTGCTCCTTTGATATGCTGGCTACAACGGAGCACCGACTGTTGATCAGTGTAGCCTGTTAAAGCCAACATAAAAAGCATTTAATACCTTTAGCACACCACTGACATGTACAGATTGTTTAATGGTGTTGCAAGAAAAATACATTTTCTTTTTTACGAGCCGGGTGTTCAGAGTTTTTTTTTTTGTGCTTTGAGGAGACTTGTTCTCTTTTCTAAAATGGTGTACAGACAGTAAAGAGTTAGAATACAAATAGAACAAAATCTGAATGTCAAATAAAGTCAGTGGAAAAATCGGTAACTGAATAATTACTATATATTATTAAAAGGCTTACCCTTTCTGTCAATGGGCGCCTGAGAGAGAACACATTTTCAGGTACAGTAGACACACAATACCTCAGATTGAAACAGGACTGCCCCTACAGGTAATGTAATGAATGTCATTTTTACAGCTTCACTCTTCTTAAAACATGCGTTCTTAACAGCCAGATCTGTACATTATACAGATGTACTAAACGATTTACCCTGACAAAGAGCCATATATAAGAACAGTGGCAGCTGGTGTACCTAGAAACAGATGCATAATTATTTTAATAGTCTAAAATTAATTATTTTTTTTACTTAATCTATTGTTTACTTACAATTTTGATCATTTAAAAATGTAATTAAAATGAGGTTTGGGCTCCAGGATGTTGAACCGGCATCATGATCCCCTCTTTAATTTCCTACATAGTGTAATCAGCGCTCAACCGCACACAAAGTTTTCCAGAGCACACTGGCAGTAGACTAGTAGACTAGTAGACTAATGATTATGAATGCATCTGTGATGCAAGTACATACAGTGTTTCAGTTCATTATTTGATGTGCTCAAGTTCTCGAAACCAGTACAGAATAGCACGCCCTGTTTGCTTTCATTATTTCACAAAATCATAAAGTTTAGTCAGCATTAGGAGTGCACTTAAATAAAAAAGAGTCTTTTATATATATATATATATATATATATAGTTTTATTATATAGTTTTCACACATTAACCTGACAATAAATGTGGCACACCCACTTTGTCTGATGCACACTGTCAGGTCAGGCTATAAACCCACTAAGTTTATAGTGCAGCTCCTCCAACATTTCAAACAGAGTTCAAGTTCATAGCCAGCAGCAAGACACAGAAAAATGAGGCGGGCACCATAATCCTACACAGCTGGCTTCCCATTTACACTCACCCACTGGGAGACAAAGTGACACTATAAAAAGAGGCCGGCACGCCAGAATGATGAGTGTGATGTTTAACCAGTTAAGACTAACCTTGTTTCTTAACTGGTTAAAGGGAGACACTTTATTCTGGTTACAGATCATGCCCTCTGCAGTGGACAGCGAGAGTGAAAGACACCAACCCCAGCATCACGCGAGCTTTACAGAGTCTGTTTTCTGGCTACGCTAGTGTTACACATGATAAAATCTAAAGGTTCACTGTGTTAACATTTACTTTGCCTAAATTCGATGCAAATAAGAAACGCCTACATTTAATTTCAATTCTAAATTTGTACTGTAATTTTAGTACTGTAATTATGAATTCATTTAATGTTTCACTTGAATTTATCTGCTACCACATGAGCTGCAGCTCTTTAATCCTTGAGAGAATTAACTAAAGTTAATTAAATTAAAATTAATTAAAGTCTATAGTCTATGGTGATAGCCACTTAGCAGTAAAGCCAGCGAACACACTCCCCTAATGCCGTCGCAGCAGGAGATGTGGCGGTAAAACCATTATTCTGGTTGAGTACCATGTGTACAGTATCACGATGCATTTGATAAACATGTCCAAATCACAAATTCAAACAGGAAAAATCTATCTGCAAAGGACGAACCATTACCAGTGTCAAATTCTGTAAAGGATCAGCGCAAGACTCACCTTAGAAAGGGTCCTTGGCAATGTAGTCCCCGGGATCGTCTGTTCCCGAACTCAAAGAACTCAGATCTGCTGCACAGTACTGGGGGTACTGACCTCACAATGGGAGGCAGTCCTTTTATTATTTTATATTGCAACTAATTACAACTTCAGTAAAGAAAAGCAATATATGGTAAATAAGTATAACTAAACAAAGGGTTCATAGGAAAATAAAAGAACACAAAGTTTTGTGAACTTAAATTAACAATGCATGGTAACACTGCCTAAGAACATTATCAAAGTACAACAGAACTCTTTTATACCCTGGTCCTGTGACTCATGTTCTATCAGCTTTACACTAGCAGGTTCTAACCTTATAAGTTAAATACTGATGAACTAAGCTGCTCTACACTGCCTCTAAATAGTTTTAACATAAGCAGCAAAATACATATTGCTTGTTTCTTACTACCTGCCAGCCAATTTAGTAAGAAGTGAGTCAGGTGTGCAGACCTTACACCTCACAATACATCTTAGGTATGAAGAAAATCTTTGATAACATCAGCGTCGCTGCCCGCAGCCTTCCAAATGTCAACTGAATTTTTTTTTCCACAGATGTTGCAGCAATGTCAGGTAGCGGTGACTTTGCAGCAGTTCCTCTCGCCAGAACTCTGCACATTTTCCTACGACGCCTTTGTTCTCGTCGAGCTGCGACTCGCCCTGCTCTGATGTCTAGAAGAGTTTCAGCTTTACACATTACATCACCTATAGTGAGCTGGGACATATGACAACTTAAAACATTAGCACATTCCATAACAACAGCTAGAAGTAAGCTTTCTGATCACACTGTAACTTTAGATGGCCTTTCTGTTCCATCAAATGCAACAGTAAAAGACCTTGGTGTGATTATAGATTCCAGCCTTTCATTTGAAGCTCCTGTAGATAATATCAACAGGATAGCTTTCTTTCACCTTAGAAATATTGCCAAGTTAAGGAATATACTGTCACTAAATGATGCAGAAAAACTAGTTCATGCCTTTATCACCTCTAGGTTGGACTATTGTAACGCCTTACTGTCTGGTTGTTCAACTAGGTGTATAAACCACCTTCAGTTAGTACAGAATGCTCCTTAGCTGCAAGTGCTCCAGACCTGTTTGACTCATCCTGGTGCCCTGTGGTCAGATGGGGATGAAGCCACTTCACCATGAAGACGCTCCTGTCCTCGGCTGATGCAGACAGCTGTTCTCTGAGGACTCGTGACTGCAGTCTCTCGATAGTTCAGGACTGGAGTTTCTACAGTCTACCTGAGTCACCAATAACCAACTGGACTCCAAATGAACTTAAACACGTCTCCCTTTATACTGAACTTCCAGCCTCCTAACAAACAGTATGAGTGCAGATCAAATCCCTGCTCTCCGTTATCACCCAGATGAGGATGGGTTCCCTGTTGAGTCTGGTTCCTCTCAAGGTTTCTTCCTATTACCATCTCAGGGAGTTTTTCCCTCAGCACCGTCGCCATCAGGGACCATCTGATCATTCTGATTCACACTTCATACACATTTTCATGATTTTCTTTTGATTGTGTAATGCTGCTTTGTGGCAATAACCATAGTTGTAATTGCAATACAAATAAAATGTAATTAATTGAATTAATTTTGCAGTAATCAGGCTTGAGTGTGATTTAAAAAATGTGGCACAGTACATTCATGATTTGAAAAAAAAAACTAAAGGTTTAGTTTAAACTAAAGGTCTAGAAATTGAAGAAACAGAAAGCTGTATACAAAGTAGTTTAAAAAGTAAAACCTCTCAAAATGTCTCCATTTGTCATACGAAAATATATGGATGAGATAAAGATGTAAATAAAACATCACTACACAGCTCAGTTATTAGATTACATTTAAAATAATTACTAATACATGTCATTTTCTAGATTGCTGAAATGTTTAGTTTAAATATTTATATAACACCAGCTCTCCAAATAGCAGAGTTAGTTAAACCAGGTTATGTTCAAACTGCCTTTATTTTCTCCCTTTAGGAATGAGCTGAAAAAAAATAGCAAAAACAAAGTAAACTGAAATGTATTGCTTTCTCCGTAGGAAATAGGAAAGCATTGTCAAAATGGTGACACATGAAAAGTTTAATTTAGATATGAATAAGTTGTTTAAGGTTTCTGAGATGGCTGAGCGTCCTGTCTTTAAACAATCTGATTCTACAGCGAGTTCATAAATGCAGACACTGCAAAATAGTTACCAGTCTTTTCAGGAGTCCCAGTAAATTCAGATCAAGATCTCACACTACATTTGTTTCACCCTTGTATGTTGGTAGCACACCTGAGTCAAGGTATGAATAATTGTGAAACTTCCTTGGGAATGATGAAAGAACTGCACTTTCAATGGGTGCTAAGTGATATTTTAGGCCACCTCCTCTTTTGTTGAGATGTTTGTCTAAAAATCTGATGATCTCAGCGTTCAGAAATGGTTGTTTTCTAATCTTGCTCAAGTTTATCTTTTGCTTGTTCCTCTTGTTGTTTCTGTTGTTTTGCTTATTCTGATGTTCCAGATGTTGCTGTTCTTGTTTCTGTTCATGTTTGTTGTTGTTGCCATTGAATTTGTTTTCTGTTGTTATTGTTCAATTTGTTGTCATTTGTGTCATTTTGTGTCATTGCTCCTGTCTTATTTGGTTGTTGTTGTTGTTGTTGTTTTTGTTTTTCTCATTGTTGTTCTTTCCATTTTTTCTGTTGTTCTTCATCTTCTGTCTGTTGTTGCTGTTGTTTATATTTCCATTGATCACAATGTTTCCATTGTGCCTATTGTTGTTTTTAAATTATTTAATTATTTTCCAATTCATTGTTTCCATTTTTCCCGTTGTTGTTGTAGTTCCTGCTGTTGTTGATTCCATTCTTCATGTTCTTGTTGCTGTTGTTCTTGTTTTGTTGTTGTTGCTTACATTGTTGCCATTGTTGTTATTTACATAGTTTTTTTTCTGTTCTTGTTCCTGGGGTCCGTTCTTCGTACATCGCTTGAAACATCCGAGATGAATTGACAGACCTAAGATGAGATCATCGTGCTAATTACGATGCGGCTAATTCGGTTCTTCGACACACCTGTTGTTGATGATTAGTATCGCTGGATTGAGTTGTCTAGGATTATTGCGCGTTCGTGCGTTGATTTAAAAGGCGATGTGCATCGACAGTAGTAACACTGATCACAACCCCTGCGATCGGGTGACGAAATGGCAAAAGAGCGCATGTTACATGTTCCTTGATATGTTATTTTATTTTATTTATATGTGTGTGTATGTATGTGTAAAATCCTATTTGTATTCATTTCTCTTTTTCTCATCTTTAACGTCAGAGCCAGCAGTGGGCCCATGCGAACATGGGAACAAGTACAAGAAGAAGTATAGTAAGAAGTATATTGTCGTGCTGTGCTAAAGGATCCTGTCTATCACACAATACACGAGGAATTTGAAAAACTCTGCGTATAATCCTCACACCTTCAGTAACCGGTTGCTCTCATAAACGGACAAGACATGACTGAGACAGATTTGAGAAAATTACCTCCACTTATAGAGACGCAATCGGGGGATAGAATGTTACATATGATTAGACACACACGGAGATTAACACACGAATGATGACCACAGACACACACACATGTATACATGTATCCACCCAGGCCTGTTCCATGAGTTCATTTTTTTTTTATAATTCCGTTGAAGCATGGTTGAAAAGCAATGTCTGACTTTCATTGGTTAACATTCATAGAATTCTTATTTATTATTACTTTTGTCAGATTAAAGTTATTTCTGTGACCATGGTGGGTTTTTCTTTCATTGACCGAAGGGTGCCAACAATTTTGTCCACGTGTGTATACATACATACACATATAGTAACATGGGCAGCACTCACGTATTTAAATTATTAAATAATAATTTAAATTAATAATTACTTTTATTTTTAATTATCTTTATTAAAGTTTGAAATTCTCCATAACCCTCTAATAAAAGCTTTTGCTCCGCTTGAGTAATAAATTGAGCTGCTCTTTTGCCATCTCGTCAACCAATCGCAGGGGTTGTGATCAGTGTTTCTACTGTCGATGCATATCGCCTTTTAAACCAACGCACGAACGCGCAATAATCCTAGACAACTCCATCCAGCGATACTAATCCTCAACAACAGGTGTGTCGAAGAACCGAATTAGCCGCATCGTAATTAGCGCGATGATCTCATCGTAGATCTCTCAATTCATCTCGGATGTTTCAAGCGACGTATGAAGAACGGACCCCAGATTTCTGATGTTGTAGTTATTCTATTTGTTGTTGTTGTTGTTTTTGTTTCTGCTGTAGATAGTGTTGTTCATCATTCTTGTTCCTGCTGATGTTCAGGCCGTTGTTGTCTCCATTGTTCCCATTGTAGTTCCTGTTGTTGTTTCCATTTTTTCCATTTTATCTGTTGCTGGTCTTTCCATTGTTCCCATTGGTCTTGTTGTTGTTGTTTCCATTCCTCCCATTGTTTATGTTGTTGTTCCTGTTGTGGTTGTTGTTTTTTCCATTGTTCCAGTTGTTGTAGTTTTTTCCATTGTTCCAGTTGTTGTAGTTGTTTCCATTGTTCCCATTGTTGTTGTTGTTTCCATTGTTCCTGTTGTTGCTGTTGATAAAATGTTTCCGATTTTTGTTGTTGTTCCCATTTTTCCCAGGGTTGTTGTGGTTTCTGTTGTTTGCATTGTTGTTCCTGCTGTTGTTGTTTCCATTTTTCCCATTGGTCTTCTTGTTGTTGTTTCCATTTTTCCCATTGGTCTTCTTGTTGTTGTTTCCATTCCTCCCATTGTTCCTGTTGTTGATCTTTCCATTCTTGTTTTTGTTGTTGTTGTTGTTGTTGTTCCCATTCTTCCAATTGTTGTTGTTGTTGTTTCCATTCTTCAAATTGTTGTTGTTGTTTCCATTCTTCCAATTGTTGTTGTTGTTTCCATTGTTCCCATTGTTGTTGTTGTTTCCATAGTTCCCATTGTTGCTGTTGATACATTTTTTCCCATTTTTGTCTTTGTTCCCATTGTTCCCATGGTTGTGTTTTTTCCTGTATTTGTTGCTGTTGTTCCCATTGTTTCCATTGTTGTTGTTCCCATTGTTCCCGAAGTTTTTGTTGTTGTTCCCATTGTTTCCATTGTTGTTGATGTTGTTGTTTCCATTTTTCCCTTTGTTGTTTTTTCCATTCTTCCAAGAATTGTTCTTGTACTTGTTTATCTTTGCAACAACTTGACATTGAAATTAATAGGCAAGCAATGATGAGAGCTAGCAGGCCAAAGCCTATAATCTGAAATATAAATGGAATCATTAAAATAACCAAATATAATGTGACATCAGTTTTAGGTTTTAAATTGAATTAGGTACTAAGCAATTTTCAGCACTGGGAAATACTTTAATACTGTAACATACAGCTTTGAAAAACAATTTATACCACTGCAAAAAAGAATCAGTTCATGTTTTGTTTCATTTTTGTTACCTGCTGACAATATTTCTTCTAAGTTCAAAACTATACTAATATAGTTGTTATTTAGAGTGTATATTTAAAGGAAATTACATCACATCAAATTAACCCAAGATCATGCTGTATCTGTAGAGCACAAATTGTGTTAATTCTTTGGCTACATTATATTAAGAAATCAGTATTTGGTGGGATTGGCAACTTTTATGAGTTTTGGCTCCCCATCAGTTTTTTTAATTGCTGTTGGGAAACTGTATCACTCTTGCAAAAAAAAAAAAAAAAAAAAAACAGCTCAGCTTTACTTGGTTGGTTTGTGATCATCCATCTTCCTCTTGATGACATTCCAGATGTTTTCTGAAGTAAACTTTAGTGCTCTCTTTTTTCCCCCAGAGCTTTTTCCCCCTAGAGCTGTATGTTTTGTGTATTATCATGTAGTTTTTAATGATTGTGTGTTTTTGGTGTTTTTAAAAACAAAATGCTTTTATATGTAGTTTAACAGCAAACCCAGTTTATTAAAAAAAAATTATAGATCTTAAATACTACATTAGAAAAATTATAAATGTTAAGAGGCATTAACAATCATGACAGTTCCAGGTGCCCACCTTTTCCCCCTGATCTGTTGCCATCTGAACATTGGAGTGTGCATTGGAGGTGAGTGTTTAGTTCACTGTTCACTGATGCAGACCATCATTTCCTGGTGCACTGATTTATATATATATATATATATATATATGTAAGGTGCATGTCAATAAAATAGAACATTACTGCATCAAAGTTTAATTTATTTCAGTAAAATCAGCTTCCTGTTTTCGTATCGTTGCCGCAAAGGTTTCGAGTTCGTATCAACGTTTAAACTATATAGCTTTTTGTTCATACAATAATAATATTAATAGTAACTCATTTTTACATTTTCATACTACTGGGCTTCGTCTTTTTTTTTTCTTTTTTTTTTTCTTTTTTTGCACTTTTTGGAGAACCCGCAAGTTTCTTTGTCTAAACGGAATCCAGCTCCAAATGACTAAACTCCGACTCAGGTACGTTATCATGTCTACCATTCAGCTCGCTCAGTGTGTGGAGTGCAGGATGCTTAGACATTCTTCCTCCGTCATTAGTGATCATTTTATTTGTGATAGGTGTGTGTTAGTGAGCACCCTGACGGAGAAGATAGTAGCATTAGAGGAGCGCGTGCAGACTTTAGAGAGGGTTAGAGAGCGCGAGAGCAGCGTTAATCCTGTAGCAGAAAGTCTGGGTGCCACAGGCGGAGATAATCAGCCCCCGACTCCGGCAGTAGAGCCTCACAGCGGGGCGAGTGGGTGACGACTCGGCGGCATACTCGTTCAGCCAAAGCTAACGCTAAGGCTAGCCCACCGGAGCACACCTCTTCTGCGCTTCACGTGTCCAACAGGTTCGCTCTCCTCAGTGATGCACCCGCTGAGAAACCTGAAAGAGCTCTGGTTATAGGAGACTCTATACTGAGACATGTGAAATTAGCTCGGCCTTTAGGGGCGCCAGCGGCAGTGGTCAGGTGTATCCCGGGAGCCAGAGCACCGGACATAGCAGGTAATCTTAGGGCTCTAGGACAGCATAGGTTCTCTAAGATAGTGGTACATGCTGGAGCTAACGATATACGCCTTCGTCAGTCAGAGGTTAGCAAGAGTAACTTTACAGAGGTGTTTAAAATAGCGAAGGCGATGTCCGAAGAAGTAGTTTGCTCTGGTCCCATCCCAATGAGACGTGGCGACATATAGCTTACAGCAGGTTATGGTCGCTGAACCGCTGGATGTCCGAAAACAACATGGGCTTCATAGACAATTGGAAGATCTTTGAGGGCAAAACTGGCCTGTTAGGGCGGGACGGTGTCCATCCCACTCGGGAAGGTGCTGCTCTCATTTCTTGCAGTATAGCACATAGTCTCAGAAGAGGATTGGGGAGATGATTGGAGAGGGATGAGAGGTACTTAGTGCTCCCACATTAATCACGGCTCTACAGCCGATCAGGGGCGTCTGTGAGCTCGCGCAGCAGAAGAAGCGGATAGCGCCGTCCTCCGAGTGTGTTACGCCGCCCCCAAACGGTGCGTAAGCGAGCAGTTCGAAAAGATGCGGTCGGCTGGCGTCGCGTGGTTCGGAGGAAACACGTGATAGTCTCTACAGCCAATCAGGCTGAGTGGTAGTAGTAGCCTTAATGTGGGAGCCCCCTAGTGACGGGGAGGAATTGGACACGACTAAATTAAGGAGAAAATCGGGGGGAAACAAAGTATTTGAAAAAGAGAGGGGAAAAATAGTATTTGTGCACAGTATCCATGTACACAGTATCAGTGAAGATGCATTGATGAACTCCACAACCTGGTTGAGTCAAGATAATTCTGTGCTTGAAGTCATTGACTTTCTACACATAAATTAAAGATGAAATTGAATCAAAGACTCCTTTTTTAATTTAAAAAAAAAACAGACCTCTAAAGCATAGTCCACAAATGTTTTTTTAAAATGAAGTCTATGCATTTTTGGCTTTCGTCCACATGCAAATTGCATTTTAGGTCATTAAAATGAGCCTTTGGAGAACTCCTTCCACATTGCACTGAACTTTGTTTTCCATCACACATTACCGTTGGCCCTAATTGGTGACATCATTTAAATTCAAATTTAAATTTAAAGTTTTCTGTGTGTAGTTGTATTTTTTTAGGCATTTGTGTGTGTGTGTGTGTGTGTGTGTGTGTGTGTGTGTGTGAGTGTGGTTTTGCACACCAATAGATTTATATTTAGGTTTGTTGTAATTCCATTTAATTATGTATGCAATTAATAACATATAATAATATTTAATTATGTAATTAATAACACACACATGACTTTGATTTAGTTTCTAAATTATGACGGATGATCAAGTGAAATTGGGACTACTCATTGTGCAGAATAACTTCTATTAAAGTGGACAATGAGTGTATACATGTGATGAAAAAGTTCAGAGCTTACCTGAGATATGCACATCCACATCAGGGTCGTTTGCTTGCTCTCTAACTCAGAGGTTTCATTTCCAGTCGGCTTGCACCATTTTAAAATCCCCAAAGATTCATTTTTAGCGTACACACCTTCCCAGGATGATTTTGCACAGGCCACATACCGGCCATCAGCAAAGAAGAGAAACAGCCACATGGCAGCTGTGAGAATAGAGTACAATATTCTTCCACATTTGGAGGTGTTTTTCTGTGGGTCTATGAAACAGAAAGAATAAACACCACAACCAATGGTAGGGACTACAGCAAATAAAATGCATATCACTATGTTATAGGTGTTATCACAAGGACAAACAAACTCATCCTCTAATATTTTCTCCAAAGCAACAAGAACAATTCCAAAGATCCCAACATTTCCACCATGTTTCTTCAAAAAAACAGTAATACTGTTAGAATCGACCATGGTGAGTAAGTCAAAGCAGCAGTGAATGAATGTAGATTAGATTCTTGTTCTTGTGTCTGCCGTGAGAATCTGAAATTTATCACTGCTTCCTCAAATATCCTGCTGTGGTCTTCAGCGCTCCTCCCATAATACACATATAGAGAATGTTAGGACTAAATACCCAGAGAATGAGCAGATGTGGAGGAAGCTGGGAAAAAATAAAAGCTCATTAATATCGTTTGTCATGAAAATATAATAACAATACGCTAATAATAGATAATCCTAAATAAAAACAGTTAGAACAAACAGTATCAGAAACGGGCACACATCCAGTCAGAGGAAGTCTGTGGTCAGGTACGTAAAGCACTTTCAGATTCATTAGAGCTGAAATCCAAAGCTGATGATATTGATAGATGTTTTGGAAATTCATTGTGGAGTTGCACTGAGGAACTGCTGACCAACTTCAGTAAAAGCTTCATGAACATTATGTAAATGCACACAAAGTTCTCTAAACTAAAAGGACCAAAAAGTTTCACATCAGTTATTATTACGCAACACGCTGCACACATTGTTAACAAAGTACTTAAAGTACACACAATTCTTATTCAGATGAGGTCAGGTGTGTTCATCTAGTGCTGGAGAAAGGTGGATCTTCAGGAACTGATAATTGAACCCTGAACATTATACTTCATGACCATTTTAAACCTAAGAATGTTTTATTGCTCCATTTTATAATCATTAGAAATGATTTACTAACCAGAGCACAACATCTACTGTCACAGTGGTGTAATTTATACTTTCTCACGTATTCTGATCCTGGTGCAGGTTCCTTCAGCCTGTAGTTCTGTTGTG
The DNA here is from genome assembly GCA_030347435.1 of Clarias fuscus. Lineage (NCBI taxonomy): Eukaryota > Metazoa > Chordata > Actinopteri > Siluriformes > Clariidae > Clarias > Clarias fuscus. The sequence continues at coordinate 929,989 of CM059212.1, forward strand.
TATTATCCACAACCAGGGAATTATTACACCTGCATGTCTCAGAGTTTATGCTTCCAAGAACTGTCATGTCAAACCACACTATACTATACCTGGTCTCCTACACGAGGATACGTTTCTTCATTATAAGGAACAAACCTATTTCCATAGAGAACCTCCATGAGAAAACTCTCCTAACCTACTGTATGGCCACTAAACTTATTTTCAGCACAAAAACCGCTGTTCATTTTATTCCAAATTAACTTTAACCAAACTTTAACTCTAGAAGGAATTGAAGGAATATGCAAAGTTATGCTTTGAATAAGGTGTTTGAGAGTGATTAGTGTCCCAATATAACACCCCGTCAAACTAGGTTCTACAGTACGGCGGGGGAGGGAATTTCACTATACTGCAGGTCCTGATGCACATTAAGTCACGTCAAGTAGGCTTTCATATCGGTGGCATTTCAGCGATATACAGTTTAGTACACAGAGAAACAAAAGAATGTTCCTCCAGGACCAAGTTAACACCATTAATTAACCACACTATTTAATGTGTACTTGTGCGAATGTTCAAAATGAATTTAAAGAAACAACTGATTGCTTTTAATCTGGGTCTGTCCACAAAGGACATCTTTATGATTGGGTGTCTATCATCCTGTGGCATCTGAATCACACAACAAACAGATAAATTGTCAGGTTTGTGTAACAATCTGAAACTGGCACAAAGTGTCTAAGAGGAAGTCTGTCCCTCGTCTGTGGTCTGATGATCTCTGGTCTTTTACGTTCAGGCTGTTACATAACAACACCAAGGGTTTGCAGACTTTTTATTACATCACTTCTATAAAGTGGTTATGGAATATAATCCACCAGAATGATAAAAATATGATTAAAGGAATCAAAAAATGGAAAAGAAGACTAAAGTCACCATCATGTGAGAGGTACTGAGAGTAACCAATGACTGATGACAGAGCGACAGGAACCTGTCATACTGCAGTGCATCACACTCACACCATGGCTCTTACATTTCATAGTGACAACGCGACAACATGGCATTTCAATGAGTGGAGGTAGTGGGAGGAGAAACAGTAAACAGTAAACATTCAAAGATAAAAAATAGTGCAAGTAAATATTTTAAAAACTCTGTACGCTGACTCTTTGTTCTTGCTAATGAGACCCACCACGGTCGTGTCATCAACAAAATTGATGATGTGATTCGAAACATGTGTCGCTACACAGTCATGAGTCAACAGAGTAAGCAGCAGAAGACTGAGGCCTTGAGGTCCCCAGTACTCAGTGTGGAGGTACTGGAGGTGCAGTTCCCGATCCGTACTGCCTGACGCCTTCCGGTCGGAAAGTCCAGGATCCAATTACAGAGGGAGGTGTTCAGGCCCAACAGGCTGTTGGGGGGATGATAGTGTTGAATGCTGAGCCGAAATCTATGTACAGCATTCGAACTTAGGTGTCCTTATTGACCAGATGGCGTGTGGTGGAGAAGGTGTCGTCTTTGAACGGTTAGGATGATACATAAACTGCAGTGGGTCCAGTGTGGGGGGCAACAGGGTCTTGATGTGTCTCGAATCACATCATGATGATGGGTGTGAATGCAACAGGATGCTAGTCATTGAGACCGGACACAGAAGACTTCTTTGGCACGGGGATGATGGTGAATGGGGATGATGCCAGAAGAAAAACAGTCCATGGTTCAGATGGCTGAGGCCCTCCACTCTTCCAGGAGGGTGCAGGTCAGAGAGCTTAATGCTCTCTTTGTGGAGCCACTGGTCCTGTATGATTCCCAAACCAGCCTGTGATGTTTCTCATCTAAATGCTCTCTATGGTGCAGGTGTAGAAGTTCCTAAGCACATTGGAGGACGGTTTAGTCCCTCAGATATCTAAGGTAGTAAGAAACTTCTTCACCATGGAGCTGGAAAGGATCATGAATGGGTTCCTGCGTGATGTGGTACACAGCGGTACCAGAAGCTTTTCATTCTCTCCATTGGGAACTCACTGATCTTGAGATGGTGGTCTCTTGTATTATCATGCTGATGTTCAGGACAAAGTTCTTTCTGTTACATTCAGGGAAGTTCTTCCAATCCCTGAAGGTCAACACAGAGAGAATGACCGTCTTCTCACAGGCGATTTAAATGGACAACACCAAGCACTTTTCACTTGAACTTGTTGTGCAACAACCACATACCCTGTATACATTTCTTTAAATATTATATTTTCCTTAAATCTGTAAATGTTATCCGTATTTAAGTTTTAGGGTGTTTTATTGGGTTTATTTTCTCCTTATAAATTTTAGCTTTCAGTGTAATTTTTTAAATGTAATTTTTATGTTATTTTCTGAGCATAGACAGTAGTAGGAATCACTTTACTGCAAATCATACCATATATGGTTTTGTTTGTGTGTGTGTGTGTGTGTGTGTGTGTGTGTGTGTGTGTGTGTGTGTGTGTGTGTGTGTGTGTGTGTGTGTGTGTGTGTGTGTGTGTGTGAGAGAGAGAGAGAGAGAGAGAGAGAGAGAGATACATTTTTAATTGAAATTTAAGAGTTACACCTCGTGGGCAAACATAGAAATAACAGAAAGCCATTGGGGCTGCAGACACGGGGACGGGGCAGTTAATGATTAGGGTTGCCAGATTGGGGTAGATTTATAAACACATCTCCCTGCCATCTTGTTTTATAGTAAATAATCTGTGATAAGTCTAATACATTTCCAGAAATAAAGGCAGAGTGTAATTGCAGACTGTGTGTATGAGGCGTAGAACTATGTTAAACATGTCTGCACAGCATGTGTACTGCATATAAAAGAGTACTGTGGTTTCTGTGGCGCCGAATAATAATATGATATATAAAAATATGCGTTTTATATTTTAGTGTCCATAATTTTTTTTATTCAAATCTTTCAATGATCATAATTGTCATTCAGATAAAACTGGCCAAACTAGATTACATATGAAAAAAACAAAAACCTAAAAAATCTATATTGTTGCAAAATGCAAAATTGTTGACATGCTTACAGACACTACAGATTTTTTGCTTTTTAAGTTTTTACCAAAAACCAATTTAACCAACAATTTTACAGGTCATATACATCTAGAAGCTTAACACCAATTTTATTGTCAATACTCATAAAGGATCATTTGCATTTTAAATTATTATTGTTTAACGTGAGACAGTATAACACTGAAAAATGGCCATTTTTGTGGCACATATAAAATCATCTCTCCAAAAAAGCATCTGACGTTAGCAACTTGTTCCAAACTTCACAATGAGCTTCTTTGGCACACACATTTTCTGTATTACAGTATATATACAACAATATAAAAAAATTTAATCAGCACCAATACTGTGTTTTGGCTGATTGCAATACGTACCTGGCAGGGTTTGAGAATGCTGCACAGTTTCCACCCTCTGGAGACATCATACTCGCTCAGCCATCCGGCTTTGAGCATATTGTGTACGCTCTTCCACCCCGGTTCAAGGTCTTCGTGCTTGCACCACCACCACAGCAGGGATTGATCAGCATAATAATGTGTACTGGAAGTTCAGTATAACAGGAGATGTGTTAAAATTAAAATTAAAAGGAGTCCAGTTTGTTCCTGGAGGCTCAGGTAGACTATAGCAGATTCCAGTCCTGAGCTATCGAACAACTGAAGTCACAGGTCCCCAGAGCATCAATCGATGACAGGACAGTCTTCATGGAAACCATCCCCAGCCACCACACGAATCCAGGCAGACCACACGGGGCATCCATGCGACGAGATCTCCAACCAGAAGCAGGACTCCAAGACGAGTTAGACGGCTCCAGAGGGCAGAGGGGTCTGGATCACTGGCAACTCAGGAGTGACATGTATAGCTCGACAGAGAGACAGAGAGAGGGAAAGAAGAGAGGGAGAGAGGAGAGAACAGAAGAGGAGAGAACAGAAAATAAGAAGAGATGGCAGTTAGGTCTGATCACAGTCAACATGTATAAGGTGAATGTATATTTAGTGCAAAGTGCAAGCAGAGACTCCGGCAGGACTAACTATAACAGCATAACTAAAAGGGAGGAGCCAGAAGGAAACACAGACATGAGGGGGAACTGAGATGTAAAGCAACCAATCACCTCACCGTCAACAAACCTGAGTGAACAATGAGAGTGGGGAGGACAGCATCTAAACATACCAGTTCACCAGAATACTCTACGTCCATGAGTCCCCCAGATCTGCTCCTTTACCTAAGGCTAATCTATTTACAAACATGCTGCGCTAAATAAATAGGTTTTTAGCCTAGACTTAAACACTGAGACTGTGTCTGAGTCCCGAACATTAATAGGAAGACTATTCCATAACTTTGGGGCTTTGTAAGAAAAAGCTCCGCCCCCTGCTGTAGTTTTAATAATACGTGGTACTGACAGGCAGCCTGCATTCTTTGATGGAAGTAGGCGTGGCGGATCGTAAGACACTAACAGTTCACTCAGATACTGTGGCGCGAGACCATTTAGTGCTTTAAATGTCAAAAGTAGTATCTTAAAATCGAGGTGAAATTTCACAGGGAGCCAATGCAGTGTAGATAAGATAGGGGTGATGTGCTCGTATCTTCTGGTTCTAGTGAGGACTCTCGCTGCTGCATTCTGTACTAACTGAAGCTTGTTTATACACCTAGTTGAACAACCAGACAGTAAGGCGTTACAATAGTCGTCAACATTTTGCACTCTATCCAGTACTTTGTCTCTATTCCAAATCCCCCACACTCATCTTGGATTTTACAGTATACATTTATTTTTACATTTACAAAAATACAATATAAACACACGGCACACAAAACATGTTAAACACTAAACATTGATGCATGGTGAGGTTTTAAATTCAATAGTTTCAGCATCTCAGCGAAGTTTGAAAATCTACACATAGCAAGGTAAGAAAAAAAGAGCACAAGCATCTCTCTTGTAGGACTGTTGTCTTCTTAATAGGAGAATTTAGTGTCCATTCCTGGTCTCTCCTGGTCACAGGGACATCCTGCCATCACACACCACCGCTCTCTAAACCCAGATGATCCTGAGGAGAACAGAAAAATGCATGATTAGATATTTATCATTTATTAAATGTATCTATGCTATTTGTTGAACTTTATTCTAGCAGGCATTATATTTATTTGTAGCATTTATTACATTTATTAATTGTTTACATCTGATTAATTTACAGTGTACATAAACACTTTATTTTTATGATAAAGTAAACATTTTAAATGTGCTATGACTAAAGAAGGTAATGTTTAATGAGCACTTTATTTCTATTTGACTGGGAATCAGTAGAGAATGTAGACACACCTGATTCCTCACCTTACAGAGTAGAGCTGTAAAGTCATTCCTCAGTGCCTCGTGCTGTGTCCGTGCAGCGCGCGCTCATTTCACCCTCTGAGTCGCGCGACAGATGTGTCAGTAGGCATGTTGTTTACAGTGTCGTTGTTTTTGTCATAAAAATAAAAACATCCACACGGAGCATTAACAGGTGTCTCACAGTTCATGACCCGAGTGGCGTTTCTTCTTCTTTCTTAGTTTTTTTCCGACGAAAAACAAACCAACTACGTCTCTACCGCCACCTACTGTTTCCGGTTGTGTAAATACGCAAGTGTGCCCGGGATCAGAACCGATGTTACAGTGTAAAAGCAGACCTGCGGGGGGATTGGGGAGGGGGAGAAACCGTGCTCGGGTACAGAACGGAACAGATCGTTCCCAGTGTGAAAACGTCCTATGACAGCATAACTAAAAGGGAGAGCCAGAAGGAAACACAGACATGAGGGGGAACTGAGATGTAAAGTGACCAATCACCTCACCGTCAACAAACCTGAGTGAACAATGAGAGTGGGGAGGACAGCATCTAAACATACCAGTTCACCAGAATACTCTACGTCCATGAGTCCCCCAGATCTGCTCCTTTACCTAAGGTTCATCTATTTACAAAGTGCTTGGTTAAATAAATAGGTTTTTAGCCTAGACTTAAACACTGAGACTGTGTCTGAGTCCCGAACATTAATAGGAAGACTATTCCATAACTTTGGGGCTTTGTAAGAAAAAGCTCCGCCCCTGCTGTAGTTTTAATAATACGTGGTACTGACAGGCAGCCTGCATTCTTTGATGGAAGTAGGCGTGGCGGATCGTAAGACACTAGCAGTTCACTCAAATACTGCGGCGCGAGACCATTTAATGCTTCATATGTCAAAAGTAGTATTTTAAAATGTATGCGAAATTTCACAGGGAGCCAATGCAGTGTAGATAAGATAGGGGTGATGTGCTCGTATCTTCTGGTTCTAGTGAGGACTCTCGCTGCTGCATTCTGTACTAACTGAAGCTTGTTTATACACCTAGTTGAACAACCAGACAGTAAGGCGTTACAATAGTCCAACCTAGAGGTGATAATAGCATGAACTAGTTTTTCAGCATCATTTAGTGACAATATGTTTCTAATCTTGGCAATATTTCTAAGGTGAAAGAAAGCTATCCTGGTGATATTATCTACATGAGCTTCAAATGAAAGGCTGGAATCTATAATCACACCGAGGTCTTTTACTGTTGCACTTGATGGAACAGAAAGGCCATCTAAAGTTACAGTGTGATCAGAAAGCTTACTTCTAGCTACTTGTGGTCCTATGACTAGAACTTCTGTCTTATCTGGATTAAACAGAAGAAAATTAATTAACATCCAATCTCTTATGTCCTGCACACACTGCTCAATTTTAGTAGGCTGGTTTTTCTCATCTGGTTTTGCTGAGACATATAATTGTGTGTCATCAGCATAACAATGAAAACTAATACCATGTTTACGAATTATGTTGCCCAGAGGAAGCATGTAAAGGGAAAAAAGCAGTGGGCCTAAAACTGAACCCTGTGGGATACCAAACTCCACTTGAGAACATGAGGAATGGTCACCATCTAAATCTACAAACTGATAACGATCAGTCAAATAGGATCTGAGCCACAAGAGGGCAGTTCCCTTAATTCCTACTACCTTTTCTAATCTGTGAAGGAGAATACTATGATCAATGGTGTCAAAACTGCACTGAGGTCCAGTAACACAAGTATAGTGACGCAACCCTGATCAGAGGCCAATAGGAGGTCATTTACTACTTTAACGAGTGCTGTCTCTGTGCTGTGATGAGGCCTGAGACTGATACAATTTGTTCATGCCATTCCTATGTAGATATAAACATAGTTGTTGTGCTACTATCTTTTCCAGAATATTAGAGATAAAGGGGAGGTTTGATATCGGCCTGTAATTGGACAGCTGACAAGGGTCAAGGCTAGGTTTCTTGATTAGCGGTTTAATAACGGCTAATTTAAAGGATTTGGGGACATACCCACTACTGAGTGAACATTTAATTACTTTCAACAGGGGTTCTATTATTGCTGGTACTATCTGTTTGAGAAAATGTGTCGGTATAGGATCTAATATACAGGTTGACGATTTTGAAGAACTTTAATTGTCTGGTTTCAAAGTCTGAATTTTTTCCCTAATATTTATGATTTTGTTGTTGAAAAAGTTCATGAAATCCTCACTACTGTATGTTGTTGTTGTGGAGATTTCTGCAGTGGTCTTGTTTCTAATTTAGCTAGGGTGTTAAATAAAAATCTAGTATTATTTTTGTTACTTTCAATAAGAGTGGAAAGATACAATGATCTAGCATCACTAAGAGCTTTTTTATAGTTCCGGATGCTCTCCTTCCAATGCTATTTGGAATACTAACACTTTAGTTTGATGTCATTTGCGTTCTAATTTCCGAGTGTTTTTTTTTTTTTTTTTTTTTTAAGTGCGTGTGTGGTCACTATACCAGGGAGCGAGTTTCTTATCTCAGATCAATTTCCTTTTAACTGATGGTTAAAGAATGGTTTGCACAGACCTGAACAATGATAGCAATAATGATCTCAATAAAAGATATGAAAAACCCTGAAATCTGAAACAGAAACAAAACAGGATAATATACAACATAGGGTATACACTTTAGTTTTAATAATCTAATACTGTGTACTGTCAATGAATATATTTACTTTAAATTTCCACACATACACATTTGATTTTATACTTAGAAACATAAATAAAACTCTTCCACAGGCATTATTACACCTCGTGGTCAAATATAGGAACTTCAACAAGCACTGCTGGACTGTCACTCGGGCATGACTCACTCACTCACTCACCATCTATACCGTTTAATCCTGTATTCAGGGTCACGGGGGGCCTAGAGCCTATTCCAGGAGACTTCGGGCACAAGGCACCCTGGACAGGGTGCCAATCCATCGCAGGGCACACTCAAATACACACACTCACACACTACGGCCAATTTGGGAACGTCAATTAACCTAACCTGCATGTTTTTGGACTGTGGGAGGAAACCGGAGTATTCGGAGGAAACCCACCAAGCACGGGGAGAACATACAAAATCCATGCACACAGAGACAGGAATCGAACCCGGACCCTGAGAGTGAAAGGCACATTGTCTGTGTGGCATACAGATCCAGTTTTATTATATAATTCACAGTATAAGTGAACCTATGTCCTTACAGCAGAAATGTGTGTGCACCAAAGTGAACTTGTTTCCCACCAAGACTGGGAAGAAAGCAATAGGCTAATTTTGACTTTAGAATTTTGTTTAGATTTTTGATTGTTTTATTTTAAAATGAAGATTTGCTCGTACACTCATTTTTAGACCCACCCTGATTCAGACCTTGCAAGTCAAGTCAAGTAAGCTTTTATTGTCAATATAACCATATACAGTTACAACAATACACAGTGAAACGAAACAATGTTCCTCCAGGACCAAGGTGCTACATACAACATGAATTAACAAAATAAATTAACAAAACTAACTAGCTAACTAAGAAACCTAATTACCCTAGACAGACAGATTGACATTTTTAAACAGAAAACTGTAGAAATCCTATACAAAAGAGACAACATAGGAGAATGATCCACTTCAAAGTCATCTGCTGACTTGCTAATACTGAGGTTTCATTTCCAGTCGGTTTGCACTATTTTACATACCCCATAGCATCATTTCTCCCCAGTATGAGAAAGCACAGGCTAGGTATCGACCATGGACAAAGAAAAGAATCGTCCAGATGGTGACTGTGAGAATGGAGTATAGAAATTTTGATTGACACTTGGACAACTTCTCCATTGGTTCTGTTTTTGAGAACTAGTTCTTGAAATAAAAAAGTAAAACACAGCAACCAATGCCAGGGACTGCACCATAAAGAGTGCATATTGTTATATTATAGACATGATCACAGGGACAAACAAATTCCATGTCAAGAATCTGCTCCAAGACAACAGGAATAAGACTGAAGATCCCAAACTTTCCACCTCGTTTCCACAAATGTTCGATGAAACCATTAGCTCTTACCCATGGTGAGGAGGATGTGAACCAGACGTCGTTGGTGTGGGATTCTGAATGTTTTGCTGCCACTGCTCTCTCACACATCCTGCCCTATGTGGCTTGTCACTGCTCCCTATTATACTGTACACACTGCAGTAAATAATACCTGAGCAAGTATAATAATCTTGAATCTAGTCAAAATATCTACAATGTCTTAAAATATCAATACAATAAACCAAATATACAGTAAGACAATTACTCTTTTTTATTATTAAGCAAGAATTCTGATGACTAAAGTTGACTAGAAATTAGTTAAATAGTCTTATATATGGTATGTTGTAATTGTATTTTAGGAAATTGTATTTTAAGAAATCAAATTTTATTTGATTCAAGATACTTTTACCTGCTAAGATATCTTTTTTTTTTCTTTTTTTTTATGCAGTGCATGAGTGCAATTCATTCATTCTAATGTTTTCAAACCTTCCACTGTTTCTTTTGAAGTCTTAAAAACCTCAAAACTGAAATACGTATTGTTTTACTGATTTAAACTTTACATTAAACTTGAAATTTAAATGAAATAATACAAGCCGAAGTAACGTGAATGACTGACACAAGGGTTTAGAGAAACAATAGAGAGTGATATACAAATGATAGAGTGATGATAAAGGTAGACGAAACAGGAAGCTGCGGTTCATTTCAGCTCATGATCGCTTTCACACTATAAATGCCACTAAATAAAGCATTCACATTTTATTCCATTTATTTCCTTCATGTAGTTTTAGTTCACATTTTAAATACAAACTGTAGACATTAATAATAATACCTGTGTCACTTCATATTTATTTCATTTAGAAAATAAAATATGTAAAATTACATTTTTATAGAGTTATAATATGGCTTTAAGACTTTATTTATCCTTCGGGACATTAAAAATGAAACTCCACCAGAGTGAACAGTGTGAGCAGCAGTCCAGTAAGCCAGTACAGGTTTGTGTCAGCGGTGTAGTCAGCTCTAGTTTCGACACTGGAGACCACTTCCATAAATGTTAAATCAACACATTTTCCCTTTCAGAAAACTTAATGAGATCAGCAATTTCACTTTCTACAGTCCTAACTACAGTATCCATAGAACATCACATGACCAGGTCACATGACTCACTGATCACACACACTTGTTAGCTTGAACTTTACCGCCTACAACTGGTGAAAAACCACAGGAACACCACAGCTTGTAATTTCAGCTTCTTACCTTGTGGCACTCTTCTCAACTGTTAGCAGAATGATGACCAATTGACATGGTGGCTCACACTTTTAGTAATGTTCCAATAAAGTTCAACTTCCTTACTTGTTACATTTAATCTTTTAAAATGTAATCTAACTAAGATGGCACCAGTGAGGTCGGCTGCTATCACGACTGCTCCGACCTATTTTACCTTGTTTTCACTTTTTAATTGAATTTTCAATAACTTTAAACCGTCAAATTCATCACCATTGAGTGCATTAAATATGATAGAGATACTCTTATTTCTATTGGTTTAACAATGTACTCACAATTCGACGTTTTTAACTCCGGATCCGAGCTGGCCGAGTGAGATTCTGAGGGAGAACAAAGGACGCGGTGCAAAGCGGCGGCCCCGAGGGAAGTGAGCCGGCATCAGGAACAGGCTGAGAACCTGTGCACACCGCACACCTCTGCCTAGCATCCTGCTCGCCAATGTCCAGTCACTGGAGAACAAGCTCGATGACCTCAGGGCCAGGGTAAAGTTCCAGAGAGACATTCGGGACTGCAATATTCTCTGCTTCACCGAGACATGGCTGAACCCAGCGGTGCCGGACCGCACCATTCAGCCGGCCGCGTTCTTCTCGGTTCACCGCAGAAAGAATGGACAGCATGGACAGGACACTAGACTCGGGGAAGACAAGGGGAGGTGGCGTGTGCTTAATGGTAAACAACAGCTGGTGCAACAGCGTGAGCGTTGTCCCTCTTGCACGCTCCTGCATACCCAACCTGGAACTACTGTCCATCAAATGTGGTCCTTTTTATCTTCCTCGAGAGTTTACATCAGTCATAATCAGCGCCGTTTATATCCCACCACAAGCGGACATGGACACTGCCTTATGCGAGCTGCATGAGGATCTCACACAGCACCAGACTCAACACTGGGACGCTGCCCTTATTGTGGCGGGGGACTTTAACAACGCCAACCTCAAGCGCCAAACTTCTATCAGCATATCACCTGCCCGACCAGGGGCGAAAGGACACTGGACCACTGCTACACAACAGTCAAGGACGACTACAAGGCATGATCTCGCCCACCGTTTGGTAAATCCGACCATGCCGCCATCTTCCTTATGCCAAAATACAAACAAAGGCTCAAACAGGAAGTTCTGGTTCAGAGCGAGGTCGCGCGCTACAGGACGCACTCAATGACGCAGATTGGGACATGTTCCGAAACAGCTCCGATGACGTCAACGTGTTTACGGAAGTGGTTGTGGGATTCGTCGGGAAACTAGCGGTTGATACCGTACAGAAAACGACCATCAGAACGCTCTGAGATCCTGCACCACTGCCTACAACGCGGGACTTGCGTCGGGGGACATGGACCTGTACAAGGCTGTGTCATATAACATCCGGAAGGCGGTGAAGGAGGCGAAGCAGCGCTACGGGAAGAAACTAGAGTCACAGCTCCAACAGAGTGACTCCAGGAGCCTGTGGCAGGGACTAAGAACAATAACGGACTATAAAGCTCCAACATCCGGTATGGCAGACGAGCTGAACACATTCTATGCTTGCTTTGAGGCTGCAGCTAAAAACGCTAGCGATGCTAATGCTTGCGGCTATCGGCTGCAGACAGGAAGACACTGCCAACGACGGAAACGCATTCATCATATCAGAGCATGATGTGAGGAGAGCCTTCAGGAGAGTGAACACCAGGAATGCAGCAGGACCAGATAGCATCTCAGGTAGAGTCCTCAGAGCCTGCGCAGACCAGCTAGTACCTGTGTTCACAGAGATATTCAATCTCAGTCGGTGATCCCTACATGCTTCAAAGAGTCCATCATTGTTCCTGTTCCAAAGAAACCACATCCTGCCTCCCTCAATGACTATCGACCTGTAGCCCTCATCTCAGTGGTGATGAAGTGCTTTGAATGGCTGGTCAGAGACTTCATCATCTCCTCACTACCTGACACACTCGATCCACTTCAAGTCGCTTACTGTTCAAACCGCTCTACAGATGACGCTATCGCTCATCTTCTTCATACATCTCTGACACACCTGGACAATAGAAGGGGGAATTATGTTAAAATGCTCTTCATCGACTACAGCTCAGCATTTAATACCATAATTCCTTCTACACTCCAATTTCCTGACTGGCAGACCACAGGCCGTAAGGATGGGCGGACATGTCTCAGCCTCCCTCACTCTCAGCAATCTCCTTCTAAACGTCAGCAAGACAAAGGAATTGATAGTAGACTTTAGTACAAAGCAAAAGAGGAACTACCAGACCCCCGTCATCAACAAGAGCCCAGTGGGGAGAGTGGACAGCTTCGGTTACCTCGGTGTTCACATCACGCAGGACCTGTCATGGTCCTGTCACATCAACAAAAAGGCCCGGCAGTGTCTCTACCACCTCAGACGCCTGAGAGACTTTAGACTGCCCTCTAAGGTGCTTAGGAACTTCTACTCTTGCACCATAGAGAGCATCCTGACGGGAAACATCACAACCTGGTTTGGGAACAGCACCATGCAGCACAGACGAGCTCTATAGAGGGTGGCGCGATCAGCTGAGCGCATCATCCACACCGAGCTCTCTGACCTGCACTCGATCTACAGCAAGCGGAGCTGGACCAAGGCCAGGAAGATCATGAAGGACCTCAGCCACCACAGCAATGGACTGTTCTCTCTGTTGAGGTCAGGAAAGTGATTTCGCTCTCTGAAGGCCAACACAGGGAGACTGAGGAGGAGCTTCTTCCCGCACTCTCACTCTGGACATTCTGGACATCCACTGACACTAGTGGTCACTGCACACTCATGGACATTATGCACACAAGTCACTTTAATATGACACTTTACAGCATATTTGCACACCCCTATACATTCCGTTCTATTCTATTTATGTTCACTCCATTCCCATATAAATTTCCACAATTCTACATTTTCTATTGTACAGCTACGTTTTTATTATTTTTCTTATATTTTTCTTATATCTTGCTTATATTGTATAGTTTGTATTTTGTATTATACAGGTATTTTATTCTTTCTTAGTTAAATTTATTCTTTCTTAGTTTTATATTTTTTTTTTCTTTCTGTTTTGTTCTTAATATTTATTTCCTGTATATATATATATATATTCTTTCTTAGTTCAAGTTTTTTTTTTCCCCCATATTTATTTATTTCCTATTAATAGTCTTTGTTTTAAGGTCATGGGCAGTCGTCTAAGCATTTCACTGCATATTGTACTGTGCATGACCGTGTATGTGACAAATAACATTTGAATTTGAAATACAGACACAGCACTCAGTTAAGGCTCTAAGACTGACCATACACCATACTAACCACAGTTCTGAGGAGCCATAGCCAGACCTTCCCATACCCTCACACTGCAAACTCTGTAAGGCTGCAGAAAAAATGAACAAGCCTGCTCCCTCTCATGTACAAGTGACTGTCATTGGACACATTTGTTAGCAGTAACAGATGTCATGGTGCAGTCACCGTCTCTCTGTTGCTAACCTAGCTAGGGAGTTGCCTCTTGTTCCCTTTCAAAAGCTACACTCGATGCTGCATAATAAAAATGCTATGGTCAACTGGTTGTGAAGCATGTGTGTATCAAACACGTCAAATTTTGGCTTATATAACCTCGGTCAGGTGACGTCATCTAATGAGGTGCACCTTCAGGTTATAAATAGGAGTGAGCCGGAAACATCCTCAAGTCTTTTTGTCTTCAAGGACTGCATTGTGTTTGCGTGTGTGTGTGTAAGCAAGTATACAAACAAAAGAAAAAAAATTGTTAGATAACTCACCAATATGGCAGAGTTTACTAAGAGATGCGTGCCTCAGTTTTTGGCCCCAGTGTTTGGGGGAAGAGCACGCTTTCCTTTGGCTCCAGGGAGATTGCGAGCACTGTGATCTCCTCCCTATTAAGGTGCTTCGCGTTTGGCTCACCTTCTTTAAAGAGAAACCTCAAGCCGCGTTGCATTCGTGGGGTTCACATGACGCGCATGAGACGGAATAACCCCTTTCTCTCGCGCTCTCGCCGGATCAAGAGGTTTTAGCGTCTTCTTGTGAAGGAGCAGAAGAGACTTCCTCTCTTGCTTCCATAGAAATGGAGATAGCCACCTCAGAACGCTTCTCTAGTGGTGACAGAGCATATGAGGAATTACTCGAAGTAGTAACACGTGCGAACGAACAGTTGCATATCGACTGGCCGCAGAAGTGAGATTCCCCTAAGGCTGACCTGAGGCTCATGCGTCCAGGACCGTGGGGGTGTCTCCCCCCGGGGAGGGGTGCGTAGAATTCCTTCACAGAATAAAGTCTCTTCCCTGGCACCCCCAGGAGGCCGGTGTTCAAGGTCTGCCACCACTGGTGTTTCGGGGAGTACCGGTCTCCAACGAAATGTTAGGTGTTCGATCACCTCCTGCCACGTTTCAGGATGCCTAACATCTAATACCCCCCCATCTAGCCAAAATGTCATAACTTGTGCCCCTTTCAGAGAAACTGGCAGCGTGGAAGCTACTGCCAGGCATATCTCCTTGGGTACGAAGGGCTGTAGATAGAGGCTACAGGATTCAGTTTCCACGTCGTCCTTCGTGTTTCAACGGCGTGGTCTCCACTTCCATGAAACCAGAAAGGGCGCATCTACTGACTCAGGAATTGCAGACTTTGCTGGGAAAAGGGGTCATAGAACATGTTCCCCTGCCAGACCAAGAGTCAGGCTACTACAGTCGGTATTTCTTGGTTCCCAAATGCCGCATTTCTGGCATGGCTTGACATCCTTTCGGACAAAAAATTGACCTGAGGATGTTTCCGGTTCACTCCTATTTATTACCTGCATCACCAGATGACGTCACCTGACCAAGGTTATATAAGCCAAAATTTGGCGTGTTTGATACACACATGCTTCATAACCAGTTGAAAAAAGAGATGTTCCCATAGCATTTTCACAGATCATCTCTTTCCCGCTTTTTCAAGGAAAAGGATTACCACAAAGTAACCCGAGACGGTCTGTCTGTGACTTGCTAGACACCACGTCAGTCTTACCCAGGCATTGTGCTAGACAGAAATTAGTGTGAACTGCAACTATTACGTTTTTACGAATGCCAATTCAATGGCTCAATTCAAGAATATTTTACTTGTTAAGATGCTAAGACTTTTTGCACTGTAGTTCATGTGTGTGTCTTCCCTCATGATCATAGTTCATATTTATGGATTTTGTTTTCACTTTCTTTGCTTCTTTTCTGTTTTCTTTAATAAATTCTCCTGCATCTGCATCCAACTTCTTTCCTTGATTTGTTTGGGCTTAAAATTTAAAATTTTATGTAGTATTCATGTTAGTACGCATTGTTGATGGTTAAAGAGGATAAAGAGTTTGTAGAAAGAGTTAAAATGTTAAATCTAATAATAATTTGCTGATCTTTAATGTAATGAGTGATATTATTATTATTATTATTATTATTATTATTATTATTATGACTATTATTTGAGGTTGAAGTCCACGTCCATGTCTGTGTGTCTCTCTGTACAGCAGAACTCACTGTCTCACTTATTAATACACAGAAATCACATTCTGTAAGGTTGAGTATCTGATGCCTTGTTTACACTAAGTTGTACTTCTTTGGTGCTCAGACAAATACACTCCCTGTTCGGTAATCGGAGAGAGAATCACAGATGAGAAATGGAAAAAGTCGATCAGATAAAGATGAAGTTTTGTCTTAAAACGACTCCGGCGTGTTAAAATTCACTTATACCACTTCAGCGCTGTTATTTCAGCCAAAGTGAGAATATGAACTAATCCCAGTCAAAATATTCACTTTATCTTTTCTCATTAATATCTATCGCTGCAGGTGTTTGTTTACATTGAGACAGTAGCGCAATAGTAGATTATTTTAAAGTAGATTATTAAATCCCACACATAACTGTTCATAACATCACTTTTACTCAACATTGTGATTTCACTGATGGTGCAGATTAAACTTCAGCCAGAGATCTAAGTGCTGCAGGAGATTCAGTCAATTCTGTACACAGTTTTGTGTTATGTTGTGACAAAATCTGACTGGACAGACATACATACATACTAATTTTTCTTAGACTGGTTTATGGTCCTCCAGTGTATGAAACAAAAAGGTAAAAAAAAATCAAAAGAGAGACAGAGAGAGAAAGTGTCCAGGACTTAGAATATTAACATAATGTAAGAAAACATTAGAAACACAATCATAAGCTAAATGCACATGAAATATTTCTAGCACAATAGCAGATCTCATGGACACAACACGCTTCTAACTTTTAACTATACTGAGTATCTAATTTAAGATAAGTGTTTGGTTTTAAATGAGGAAGAAGTGTGTCCAAGCTAAGTTTTAAGCTAAGAGTAGAAGAGTTTAACTTATTGTGTCCGCTGCACCTTGATACACTTACCGGTCCGGGCCCGATCGACCGGGTGAGACAAACACACACACACACACGCAGTCATGATGTCTGAAGATCTCTGTTTATTCTCAGCAAAGAGAGCATTCACATGTCAGTCATAGAGGGACGCGGAGACAGGCAGGAGAGAGGAAATACATTTGCATTCTCCTGATTAAGCCATTTGGATGTATATTTTAGAAGTATATCGTATAGTCTGGGAACAGGATATAGAAGGTGTTACCACATAAGGCGTAAGGAAGCACAGTGAGGGGTCTGTTCACAGGGCACAGGAATCTTTGAATTAGATTACAATGTCTTACAATATTATAAAACCTTACAATATGATTTTGAGATTAATCTAAAGTTAGGAAGCTAAGAGCTGAGCGAGCAAGCGTTAAAGGTTAAGGATCTTCACGGCAGTCTTCACAGCACTGACAACCATCTAATCACCGAGCCACAGCTGATTCTCCTGAGTTACAGACGGTGCTGTAAAATCAGAGTGAAAATGAAATGAGTAAAACAGAATCCTTCAAGAAGAACATTTATATTATTATTACTAATTTATAGCTTTTAATGCATATGGTTTTATATGTGTTACTTCTCTTTGTCTTCTTAACCTCCTAGTTACGTCTGTTGAGCTTCTAAAGAATATTTAGGCACACTTGTAGAATCAAGATGAACAGCAGTATAGCACCACCTATACACTGAACAGAAATAGAAAAATGAATAAAAATTTAGTGATGTCTTAATTAGCATAAATTATTTAAACCTCACTGCTGAGTTCCTATGTTTTTAATGAGATTTAGCGATGACTTAAACATTGTAAAAGTTACTTTGTACGCGTACAAAGAGCATGTTTTCAGTGACCAAATTGAAACATCTGACCAAAAATGTAAACAAATTGAAGTGAAATATTAGGCCAAAAAGAAAAAAATCTGGACATTCAATTAAAATTGAAATGATTATATTTGATTATGAAAATGTAACGGCTATTAGAACCTCAGAGGGTAATAAGCCATTAACAGCCCTGACTGAGAGATTCACAGCTAATTAACAGTTAATAAGGTCAGATGTACACACTTTCTTTATTCAGCCAAGAAGCCCCTTACAAAAAATAACTGCAGTTTTCTACATATGCAGTACCTTTGCAGGAAACGCAGTGATTTTGCATTTTTTCTTAATACTGCAGTAATGCTCCAATAACAACTGCAGTAATACTGCAATACTGTATAATGCAGTAATACTACAATATCCCTGCAATATAATGCAGTAATACTGCGACACTACAGTTAATATTAAACAGCTACTGCAGTTAAAATAGTAGTTGTACTGCAAATAAAATGTCCGGGTATATGCAATTTGAATAAAGCTGAAAAATTACTTACAGTATTTCTATAATCTAAATGTGTGATGTAGTGTAATACAACTACCTTACAACAAAATTATTGCAATTCATTTTATTATTTAATTTTAAATAATCAATAAAGCAACACACTTAAAACATTAAAAACAACTAAAAAACAGACCATGAAAGCACTTTAACACTTAGCAATATTACTGTTCAACAGTGCTGCTGCTAGGAGACACTGCTGTCAATCAGTGTATGTCTGGTCAAGTATGTGAATATATTACAAGGCTCGAGGTGTGCAGCTGGAAGCCTGGAGAGGTTTGACGCCCCTTCATTCTTCAACTTTGTTTGAATAAACACTTTCACCTTCCCTTCCTTCACTTTAAAGGCATTCTTGAAAAGCAAACAGCAAGACAAATATTCATTACGAGGTGTGTAAAAAAACACATTTGAATAATTAAAATGAAATTATATATAAAGACTTATAATCACTCTGGTTGATTATATGTGGAATGACCAAATATTATTAAAATATTAACTCAATTTACTCACCTCTAACAGCTGTTGTTTGTTGGGCTGGGAGGGTCCCCTTAGTGCCATGTGCGGAGTTTGAGGCTTTGCGGATTCTATTAACAAAAGACAACAAATAAAGCAAATGCTTATCAAGAAGAAACCTCAGAGAAGTGTTTTGTTGTCCAAATGAGCGACACTGGATTCATAAAAAGAAAGTGGACCACTGGTAGACTGTGTGATCCAACCACACCTTTGTTCCACAGAGTGATGTCCACCTCTTGACGTCTTTCTGAAACATGAAGACAAACAAGTTTAAGACTGAATAAGCAAAAATATAAATGTGTTCTGAGAACCCCACACCCCACAAAAAAAATCTTATTACGCACCCAGCCAAATCTGAATGATTAAAAACATCACAAACTTAAAATTTGTTTTTAGTAAAGGAAAATAAAGGGATGAGAAAAACTGTTTCCTACCAGGAGTGAAGTCTCCCAGGGTCTAATGCTGACCTCTTGGCCTTCTCCCTCTTCCCCTTTCCCAGAGTCGCTCTGAGGTGATAAGAGGAACACTGGAGAGGAACACAGTCCTCCTCTCGATCCTCTCTCTCGTGTGAGGGCTGATGGACGACTACAGAAACAAACACAGGACATTTACAGCTGAATCATTTTATCCCCCCCCCCCCCCCCCCCCACACACACACACACATTAAGAAATCATCTTCAACTTATATGGTCTATAGTTAAACTGAGCTATACATTTACATCTGAATCCAATGCTAGCAGTGGGCTACCTCAGGTTAACCTAGCTAGCATGCTAACAGTATAGCGGTTAACATTAGAAAACGCGCACACATTTAGGACAATGCCATTAACACCGCATAGCGATAGAATACAATAACTAGTTAAATAACTTATGAATATATAATATATCATGTTGTAAAATAATAAAAGTAACTTAAAAACCCTTAGTAGTCGGCGGAGCCGCCGGCGGGTCCACTTGCATTTTTTTCTGGTAACCATGAAAAGAGTTTCAAATGCTGTCATTTCTGATTCTACACATAAGTGTATTACATCATTTGAATCTGTAAAGGGTCTGGTTTTATTGATGAACACTCACAATATCCACAAAACGTTCTGCTTTTGTAAAATAAAGAAAATAAACAGGGTGCGCTTTCAGCCGTCTCAGTCTCCGCGAAAAAAAAAAAATAACACGTCGTTAAAATGAACTGAAACTCCGCGAATACTGCACACACAGACATGAGAAATATATCTATAGAAAGCTTAAAGCGTCTACTTTTAAAAGATGCAAGTTACATTCTCAACAAACATTCTCGTTTTATGTAATCCGTGTGAAACCAAGGAGAGGCACAGAACTTCTCTCACACTTCATGATCCGATAATGACCTGAGGCAGGACACGCCCACACACTATTCACACGGAAACCAGTCCGGGTAATCTACAGGCGAGGCCACGCCCACACGCTATTCACACGGAAACCAGTCCGGGTAATCTACAGGCGAGGCCACGCCCACACGCTATTCACACGGAAACCAGTCGGGGTAATCTACAGGCGAGGCCACGCCCCCCGGACACCGGCTTGAACACAGAGTTTCCACACAGATTCAGTGAGTTTTCTGCGCGTTTGGAAGATGGCACGCGCTACACAGCCAAGGAAGCTCTTCAGAATGTTCTGGACAGTGGGAGGAGTTTACCTTTTCCTCAGAAGAAGATTACAACTCCGACGACGAACGGGAGTATTTTGAAGAGAGAATAGATCCAGCAGAGGAATTTCAAACAAGCTGTTATGACAATGGGTAAGTTATTAACTCTTATATAACTCTTATTCTGATAGTATAAAGCTAATATTATATTTTTCCTCACTTCGGCTAGCTTATGCCAGCTTATGTGGAACTTTGTCTTTTAATGGCACTTGTTTAGGTGCCATTAGCATGTTTATCATGCTAACATGCTGCTTTATGTAGCTTAGCACAGACATGTTAGTTCAGGTGGCTAAGCTAATGCCTTATGGAGTTTACAGATGTTTGTAAATGTTCCAATGTATTTCACCTCGTTTTGGATAGCTTTAGATTATAGTTGCTAATATATATTTGGCTCATTTCCGGTAATGTTATTTAGCACAAGCATGTTAGCTACAGCTGGCTAAAATAATGCCTTATGCAGCTAAGAGATGTTTATGAATATTCTCTGTGGTGTAAATCTTCACAATAGCTTTAGTTCAGCAGATATTTACAATATCTGCTCAGGTGTAAATGTTTAGAATGTGTTAAATGTGTATGTAAAACATGCCTGGTGCACGGCATCATGCTAATGTCTCGGGTGTAAATGTTTGAGATGCACTACATGGTCTGTGGCCCATCAACAGATATTTGTCCAGCCTATTGCCCATCAACAACTACAGAGGGGCACAAAAGTGTATACACACTTTCACAGTTGTTATCTATGCTCTTTTTAAAACTTGATTGAATTATGTCAGCAGTGAGTAGTGTTATGTTTCCTCTAAAGATATCAGTAGTCGCCCTATTGTTGATGCTGTCATGTGACCATCAGAGGAGGTGTATATTATTCATGTTGAAGTGTTTATACATTTTTGGGGCCTCTCTGTATAATTTTGTTTGTTTACTTGAAACAATACAGGCTAACAATTTATTTATTTATTTATTTTTTAGGAATGTGTCTGCATCACCCTTGCCTTTACCAGACATGAGACGTTCAGTTTTTATGGCAATCGAGAATCATACTGAGTAAGTGCACATATGTGTGTGTTTATTTATATATATATATACATTATATATATATATATATATATATATATATATAATGATGTACATTAGTTTCTTTTATTGTGTTTTCAGCATGCTCATGATCAGAGACAAACAAGCCGGCAAGATGCAGACAAAGTCATGGAAAACGCCGTCTGCTGACTCATATTCTCCCATGAGTCTCTTCAAACTGAAGACAAGTCTTGGACTTGTGTTGAAGAACACAAGTCCAAAGCTCCTAAGAGACTTGTTTACCATGAAGTTTGGTGCATGTGGGACTTACAGATAATACAGGAAGGACTGCCCTCGGAATGCAGATAATTGCTACAAAGACATTTCCATGTCCTGCACCTGTAACTGCGTACAACCAGCACATGGGACCATCAGCTGTTACAGTACTACACCAAAACGGACAAGTACTGACCATGTACCAGTTCCAGTAGCTGTGCTGACCTCAGACGCCAGAGATGCTGCCACTGCAGGTCGCAGGTTGTGTGTGCATTGCAAAGCAGTCCGTGGCAAGCGGCAGAAAACACCTTGGAGATGCCAGGCATGTAACGTTCCCCTGTGTCTTCAGTTGAACAGGAACTGTTTTCAAGAGTGGCACAGGGATGTGTGACTGTAGACACCATACACCCGTTTTATCTTGCACTGTTCCAATTTGCACCATTTTGGTTTGAATGTCTGTTTCAGGATTTTTTTTTTTATCTTAGAGCACTTTTTTACACTGAATGTACTTTTTCACTTTATTTTGCTCTGTTCCTGTTGCAGTTTTACCCTGAATGTATGTTTTTGTAGGGTTTTTGTATCATTCACTGCTTTTGTTTGCATCATTTTACCCTGAATGTCTGTTTTTACACATTTTATTTATCTTGAACTGTTTCTGAGATTCTTGGAGGTGAATCTTGATTTATTCTAAATAAACTACAAACAAAGAAATATGTTTTTGTCCTCAAATTATTTTCTTGTAGCACTTCCCTCTGTCACATACCTGACTGAAAGGGGTATTTATGCAGCTCATTATTCGGGTCTTTGTCTTCTCTGGTGTGAAGTAGAGCATTATTCATGATCATTCAGGCCTCCTCACATACGGCCTTTCCAAAACAAAAACGCATGTTAGAAAATGTAAATGAATATATTGTTTTCTGTGAATGAGTGATCAAGATGATTATCACATCATTTTGAAGTAAAAACTCTAGACTACAACATCCAGGTAACCAAAAAAAAAGTCTTGTAAATAAATGTTATGAATGTGTTTTGTGAACTTATTTCAGTGATTGTTTTTGTTGTTGTTTTCAATAATCACGCGTAACTTTTTTTTTTTTCCAAAATACAAACTTGTACATACATGCTGCTCACATATTACTGTGGCCCAGTTTGTGCTGAATACAGTGTAGTTAGCCTTTAGACATTTATGTGTTTATAAGTAACTGAAAGATATACAAATGTCAGGACATGTCAGCACTTCTTCAGGGCCCCAAAACACCCTCAGACTCCTAAGGGTTATTAAGGTCCCACTCACCTCTTAACTGAATGATGTGACGGGGCCATCGCTCAGGTTCGGCTGTGTTCCTCCTTCACGACACGCCCCTCTTCTAGATTCTTCCAACTGGGCAAATTTTCTTGACTGAACTTTGAAATTGTCATCATGATTTAATTCTGATATATTGCGAATGTGTATTATCAATAATAAAGTCTATAAGATAGTTATAGTACTCCATCCTGTCTGAGTTTCTCAATAACGACATACACAAACCGTTAGTGTCTCTGTCTCGGCGTTTATGAGCTGTCGTTTCGGTCACCGCGCGCATCTCTAAATGAACGAGAACCGCACGAGACTGCACGAAACTGCATCGCGCGCTCCATAGTTCAAACTCGTTGTGCGTATTTAAGCTCGTCTCAGTTTTACAGTGGAAGAGTATAAGAGGAAGACGTTATTGTACACACGTTATTTGCTTCCAACTGGTTTCTGTTTGCCTGTGCCTGAAAATAAGATGACCGTGGCATTCTTTAATAAACCAAGGATTCAGAATCACAAACTACAATTGAGACACACATCACTTCACTTTAATGAATTTAGTAACTTACATGCAACTTACATGCTGAATAAAATCAAACAGGAGCCTGACAGCATTTTTTTAACTGTGTATATGAACATAATGTCTTTAGCGATATAACACGACACAACATCAGTGATATCTTTCCATCGAGGTCCCTCTTATCATATGGGATACAGTGTGGAAATGTGCTCGCTGGTTTCTCCTGGCTGTTAGCCGGTGTGTTTTTTTCACGCTGCCGCTTGTCTTGTTTATCTCACAGCACCAAACACGACGCCGATTCAACAGTGTGTCTCTGTTTGAGGTGCGCGAGGAAATTAGCTTCTTTTAGTCGCCACAAACTTCAGACAGACTTTACACCGGGCTTCGGCTTGTTCAATGTGTAAAGTTGCGAACCCGAATAATTTCCATACGACTGAAGAAACCGCGCCTCTGTTGGACACGAGCTCTTTGGTTTCATCAGCGTGCGCTGCCATGTTCTATCTCGTATTTCCCACGTGTGAGTCACAGAGGGGGCGTGGCCGAACTACAGAAGCTCGCGGTGCCGCACCAAAGTGAAACTGTAAAATCCATTTAAAACTCTCACAAGTGGGGGCCTCCGAGTGGCGCAGTGGTTAAAGCGCTCGCCCTATCATCCGGAGATCGCTAGTTCGAATCCCGGGTGATGCTGTAACCTCTCGCAGCCGGAGGTCTAGAGAGAGCTGATTGGCCGAGCTCTCTCAGCTCTCTCGATTGGCCGAGCTCTCTCAGAGGGGAGGGATGGGAGGTACATTAATCACGGCTACAGCCGTGTCAGGGGTGTCTGTGAGCTCGCGCAACGGAGGGAGCGGATAGCGCCGTCCTCCGAGTGTGTTACGCCGCCCCCAACGGTGCGCGAGCGAGCAGTTCGACTGGTCTGGAAAAGATGCGGTCGGCTGGCGTCACGTGGTTCGGAGGAAACACGTGATAGTCTTCGGCCCTCCCGGCTGAGTGGTAGTAGTAGCCTTAAAGCCTCTTAATTATTCTGCCATTGGTGCAATTACAATTTATCTGATATTTTAATTTAAAAAATTGCGATACCTCGATTTAAGAAAATATTGAATCGTCTTAAAACGTAAATTCGAATTAATCGAAAAAATCGCCCAGCCCTAGCTGCAGGTAATAACCTTGATATAAGACTATTTTAGCAATGAACTGTTCAATAACTACAAAGTTACAGAATCATATTTCAATACAATTCCATTGTACTGCATTGTACTTCACAAAAACTGCAGTAAAACTCCACTTTTTCCCCCCAGAAACTGCAGTTATTTTTTGTAAGGGTTACCTTTTTTTTTTTTTTTTGACTGGTAATGAATTATAAACATGTCTATTTTATTTTCATTTTTTATATATATATATATATATATATATATATATATAAAAATGTGTCTGCAGATTTGTTTTTTGTTTTTTCTCAGCACTCACCCTGGATATGATCGTGTATATGTAGGAGCCCAGATTCACCTCCTCAAAGCTTTCATCAGCAGTTGGGTGGCAGACAGATAATCCATCATGTTTTACGTAATTTCCATCCCCCGTTGAAAAAGCGCAGACAACGTATCGGCCGTCAATGAAGAAAAAGACCAGCCAGATGAAGGCTGTGATGGTGGAGAACAGAAATCGTTCACATGTGCACTTGTCCTTTACTGTGGTTTCCTCCGGCTTCATTTTGACGAAAAAGAAGGTTAAAATAAAGCAACAGACGAAAGGTACGAAGGCGTAACCAGCAGCTGTCAGCTCGTTTTTGACAGGTTCACAAGGACAAACAAAATAAATGTCCAGCAACCGCCAAGTAACAGACTGGAGACGCCAACGACAGTCCCGCGTTTCCTCGTGGACTCAATAGCTTTAGCCATGGTGGAGCACCAGAGACAGGAGACAGGAGCGATGGAGACGAGCGCGTGATGGGACACGGCTGTGACGTAGTTTCCTGGTCTCGTAACTGCGGTAAAGTTCGTTTGATGTTCGTTTGATATTCACCTTTTGCCGCCCCTCTACATACAACACGAAGGTTTTGAATGAATGTTGAGGCTTGTGATATGTTCACCTATTTGCCTTGAATGTGCTTCACAGAGGAACTGTCATGTTTCGACATTTTCAAGTCGGTATAAACAAAAATATTTATTCTGAGGTATAACGGGGCGTAACCCCATTGAAGATGAGATGCGCTGTGTGCGGCTCAGGGACCATGTACAAAGTACATGCGCGCTGTGAAAACGTAGAAAACTGCAAGTACAGTCAGTCATTAAGGGATATTGGCAGATGCCACTTACACAGCTCTACTACAGTTGAAGTGTATGAATAATCTTTTTTTTTTTTTTAACAATAATCAATTAAACAAGAAATCCATTGCACATTTGGCCATACTTGTGCTCTGCCCCTATCCCTATGTCACAAGAGCTCTTTCCCCAGGTTAACACCTCAATTTATAATTATATTAATTTATTGCAAAATAAAATAATTTGACACAATAATTAATTAAACAACATATATATTGCACTTTTCCCCAGTCCCTAACCCCTCTATTTAGGGTTATATTCATTTATTGCGAAATAAAATAAATTCACACAATCAATTAAACAACAAACCTGACACAGGCCCAATTCTGACAGTAGGAAATGGATTTTAGCCGAGCCTAACCATAACCTTAAACTATAACCCCTTAACACCTAACCTAAATATATAGGGGGGTTTAACTGGAAAATGAGCTCTTGTGATATACTGCTGGAATAGCATGAGGCATATCACAAGAGGAATTCTGGGGAAAAGTGCAAAGGATTTGTTGTTGAATTAATTGATTATTGTCCCAATTATTTATTTATATTCCAATAAATTAATATAACTCCAAATAGAGGGGCATTAACTGGGGAAAAAAGCTCTTATGCCATGCAGCTGGGTTAGGGAGAGGCATTTCACAAGAGGAATTATGAATAAATGTGCAATGGATTTGTTGTTTAATTGATTATTGTGCTAATAATGACAATAAATGAATATAACTCCAAATAGAGTGGTTTAACTGGGAAAAAAGCTCTTGCAGCTGGGATAGGGAGAGGCACATCTCAACAAGAATTCTGGGTAAAAGTGTTTAACGGGGTTATGCGCCTCCCAGAATAAATATTTTTGTCTATATCAGCTTCAAACATGTCGAAATATGACAGTTACTACTTGAAGTACATTTAAGGCAAATAAGTGAACATATCACAAGACCAAATATTCGTTGAAAACCTTCGTTTTGTAGGGGCGGCAAAAGCTGAATGTCAAACGAACGTCGAACAGCAAACGAACGTTACTGCAGTGTTTTACTGCTGTTACCGCAAAAGTACCTCATTTGTTTGTATGAGCGTTTAAATTATACCTCCTTTTCTGTTTATACTGAATAACAATTTTAACTAGTTTTACATTCTAATACTAAGGACATTTGCCTTTTTCCATTTTTTGCGCTTTTTCGGAGAACGCGCGTATCTCCTCATCTAAGAACAACGAACAAACAGAGAGCGCTAGAGCAGTGTTATTCCCGTAGTGGAAAGTCTGGGTGCCGCAGGCGGAGATAACCAGCCCCTGACTCCAGCATTAGAGCCCTCACAGCGGGGCTAGCCCACCAGAGCACACCTCTTCTACGCTTCACGTGTCCAACAGGTTCGCTCACTTCAGTGATGCACCCGCTGAGAAACCTGAAAGAGCTCTGGTTATAGGAGACTCTATACTGAGGCATGTGAAATTAGCTCGGCCTTTAGGGGCGCCAGCGGCAGTGGTCAGGTGTATCCCGGGAGCCAGAGCACCGGACATAGCAGGTAATCTTAGGGCTCTAGGACAGCATAGGTTCTCTAAGATAGTGGTACATGCTGGAGCTAATGATATACGCCTTTGTCAGTCAGAGGTTAGAAAGGGTAAATTTACAGAGGTGTTTAAACTAGCTAAGGCGATATCTAATGAAGTAGTTTGCTCTGGTCCCATCCCAATGAGACGTGGCGACATAGCTTACAGCAGGTTATGGTCGCTGAACCGCTGGATGTCCAGGTGGTGCTCCGAAAACAATGTGGGCTTCGTTGAAAACTGGAAGACCATTGAGGGCTGAATCTGGCCTGTTCTGGCCGGTGTCCATCCCACTCGGGAAGGTGCTGCTCTCATTTCTTGTAGTATAGCGCATAGTCTCAGAAGAGGCCTAGTTAATCGGTGACAATCCAGAGCCCAGGCCAGGGAGCAGACAGACAGGCTAAACCAACCGTCTGCTAGCTGCAGAGAGTCGTCACTCAGGGTTCATCATATTGAGACTGTGTCTGTTCCCCGAGATAAACATAAATTTAGAAAGGCTCAGAAAGTCAGTTTTAGTCATTTAATTAACATACACATGTGGACAAAATTGTTGGTACCCTTCGGTCAATGAAAGAAAAACTCACAATGGTCACATAAATAACTTTAATCTGACAAAAGTAATAATTTTAAAAAAAATCTATGAATGTTAACCAATGAAAGTCAGACATTGCTTTCCAACCATGCTTCAACAGAATTATTTTAAAAAATAAACTCATGGAACAGGCCCTGGACAAAAATGATGGTACCCCTAGAAAATACTGAAAATAATGGGACCAAAGGGACATGTTAATTCAAGGTGTGTCCACTAATTAGCATCACAGGTGTCTACAATCTTGTAATCAGTCAGTGAGCCTATATATAGGGCTCCAGGTAGTCACTGTGTTGTTTGGTGACATGGTATGTACCACACTCAACATGGACCAGAGGAAGCGAAGGAAAGAGTTGTCTCAGGAGATTCGAAAGAAAATTATAGACAAGCATGTTAAAGGTAAAGGCTATAAGACCATTTCCAAGCAGCTAGATGTTCCTGTGACTACAGTTGCACATATTATTCAGAAATTTAAGATCCATGGGACTGTAGCCAACCTCCCTGGACGTGGCCGCAGGAGGAAAATTGATGACAAATCAAAGAGACGGATAATCCGAATGGTAACAAAAGAGCCCAGAAAGACTTCTAAAGAGATCCAAGGTGAACTTCATGCTCAAGGAACATCAGTGTCGGATCGCACCATCCGTCGTTGTTTGAGGCAAAGTGGACTACATGGGAGACGACCAAGGAGGACACCATTGTTGAAAACAAATCATAAAAAAGCCAGACTGGAATATGCCAAACTACATGTTGACAAGCCACAAAGCTTCTGGGAGAATGTCCTTTGGACAGATGAGACAAAAATGGAACTTTTTGCCAAGGCACATCAGCTCTATGTTCACAGACGGAAAAATGAAGCATATCAAGAAAATAACACTGTCCCTACTGTGAAACTGTCCCTACCAAACTATTAAGTTAGGGGTACCATCATTTTTGTCCAGGCCTGTTCCATGAGTTCATTATTTCTTATAATTCCGTTGAAGCATGGTTGAAAAGCAATGTTTGACTTTCATTGGTTAACATTCATTCTTATTTATTATTATTTTTGTCAGATTAAAGTTATTTCTGTGACTATTTTCTGTGAGTTTTTCTTTCATTGACCGAAGGGTACCAACAGTGTGTATTAGATCCCATACCGACACATTTTCTCAAACCAGAAATAACAGAACCCCTGTTGAAAATAATTAATTCTTCACTCAGCATTGGGTATGTTCCAAAATCTTTTAAATTAGCAGTTATCCAGATTGGATAATTAAGAAGTCTGACCTCGACCCCGGTCAGCTGTCCAATTACAGGCCGATATCAAACCTCCCCTTTATCTCTAAGATTCTGGAAAAGATAGTTGCGGAGCAGCTATGCTCATATCTACATAGAAATAGGATACATGAACTGTATCAGTCAGGATTTAGGCCTCATCACAGCACAGAGACAGCACTTGTTAAAGTAGTAAATGACCTCCCATTGGCCTCTGATCAGGGTTGCGTAACTATACTTGTGTTACTCGACCTGTGCAGCTTTTGACACCATTGATCATAGTATTCTCCTTCACAGATTAGAAAAGGTAGTAGGAATTAAGGGAACAGCCCTCTCCTGGCTCAGATCCTATTTGACTGATTGTTATCAGTATGTAGATTTAAATGGTGACTATTCTGCATGTTCTCTAGTGGAGTTTGGTGTCCCACAGGGTTCAGTTTTAGGCCCACTGCTTTTTTCCCTTTACATGCTTCCTCTGGGCAACATAATCCATAAGCATGATATTAATTTTCACTGTTATGCTGATGACACACAGTTATACGTCTCAGCAAAATCAGATGAGAGAAACCAGCTTGCTCAAGTTGAGCAATGCGTAAAGGATATAAGAGACTGGATGATAATTAACTTCCTTCTGCTTAATCCTGATAAGACAGAAGTTCTAGTCATAGGACCGCATGCAGCTAGAAGCAAGATTTTAGATCACACTGTAATTTAAGATGTCCTTTCTGTTCTGTCTAGTGCAATAGTAAAAGATCTCAGTGTGATTATAGATTCTAGACAGGGATTATAGATCCCAGTCTTTCATTTGAAGCTCATGTAGACAATATTACCAGGATAGCTTTCTTTCACCTCAGAAATATTGCCAAGTTAAGGAATATATTGTGACTAAACTATGCAGAAAAACTAGTTCATGCTTTTATCACCTCCAGGTTGGACTATAACAACGAATTACTGTCTGGTTGTTCAACTAGGTGCATGAGCAAGCTTCAATTAGTTCAGAATGCAGCACCCAGAGTCCTCACTAGAACCAGAAGATACGAGCACATCACCCATATGTTATTTTCACTTCATTGGCTCCCTGTGAAATTTTGCATTCATTTTAAGATACTACTTTTGACATATAAAGCATTAAATGGTCTCGCGCCGCAGTATCTGAGTGAACTGCTAGTGTCTTACGATCCGCCACGCCTACTTCAATCAAAGAATGCAGGTTGCTTGTCAGTACCGCATATTATAAAAACTACAGCAGGGGGCGGAGCTTTTTCTTACAAAGTCCCAGTCTCAGTGTTTAAATCTATGCTAAAAGCCCATTTATTTAACCAAGCACTTTGTAAATAGATTAACCTTAGGTAAAGGAGCAGATCTGGGGGACTCATGGACGTAGAGTATTCTGGTGAACTGGTATGTTTAGATGCTGTCCTCCCCACTCTCATTGTTCACTCAGGTTTGTTGACGGTGAGGTGATTGGTTGCTTTACATCTCAGTTCCCCCTCATTTCTGTGTTTCCTTCTGGCTCTCCCTTTTAGTTATGCTGTTACAGTATAGTTAGTCCTGCCAGAGTCTCTGCTTTCACTCTACACTAAATATATATTCACCTTATACATTATGTGACTGTGACCAGACCTAACTGTTATCTCTTCTCTTCTGCTCTCCACCCCTCTGTCTTTCCCTCTCTCTGTCGAGCTACATATGTCGTTCCTGAGCTGCCATTGATCCAGACTCCCTCTGCTCTCTGGACCTGTCTTACTCATCCTGGCGCCCCGCTTCTGGTTGGAGATCTTGTCACATGGATGTCCCGTGTATCTCTTTGGGATGCATCCGATGTCTGGCGACGGTTTCGCTCTACTATGAAGACGGTTCTGGGCTCGACTGATGTTGACAGCTGTTTCTCTGTGGACTTGGCCACAGTCGCTCAATAGTTCAGGACTGGAATTCCCTACAAGTCTACCTGAGCCTCCAATAACTACCTGGATTCCATATTACCATCAATTAACACTGAACTGCCTGCCAACTAAAACACAGTATGAATGCAGATCAATTCCTGCTTTCTGTTTCACCCAAATGAGGATGGGTTCCAAGTTGAGTCCGGTTCCTCTCAAGGTTTCTTCCTATTACCATCTCAGGGAGTTTTTCCTTGCCACCGTCGCCCTCGGCTTGCTCATCAGGGACTATCTGACTATCTGACCATTTTGATTCATACACATTCACATTTCATACAGACTTAAATAATTCTTTTGATTGTGTAAAGCTGCTTTGCGATTATGACAATTGTTAAAAGCGTTATACAAATAAAATTTTATTTTATTTTATTTTATTTTATTTTTAATTTAATTTAATTTTAAGCAACAGGGATAACCGTCTGCTTAAGAGAATTGTGAAACGAGGCCCATTCATGAATTTGGGGGAGATTCACAAGGGGTGGAGTGCAGCTGGAGTCATTGCTTCAAGAGCCACCATGCAAAGACATATCCGGAACATGGACTACAACTGTCACATTCCTTGTGTCAAACCACTCTTGAACCAATGACAACATCAGAGGCGTCTTACTCTTTTCAGATTAAAGTAATTTTTTGTATTTCATTTGAAATCATGGTCCCTGTGTATGGAGGAAGAGAGGAGAGGTACAGAATCCAAGTTGCTTGAGGTCCAGTGTAAAGTTAGCACAGTCAGTGATGGTTTGGGGAGCCATCTCATCTGCTGGTGTCAGTCCACTGTGTTTTATCAGGTCCAAGGTCAGCGCAGCCATCTACCAGGACGTTTGGAGCACTTCATGCTTCCCTCTGCTGACTAGTTTTATGGTGATTTTATTTTCCAGCAGGACCTGGCACCTGCTCACACTGTCAAAAGTAATACTAATACTTGGTTAAGGACCCTGGTATCCCCATGCTTGATGGGCCAGAAAACTCGCCCGACCTAAACCTCATAAAGAATCTATTGAGTATTGTGAAGAGAAAGATGCGAGACACCAGACCCAACAATGCAGAAGCAACCTGGGCTTCCATACAGTAACCGCTCAGCGGTGCCACAGACTGATCGCCTCCATGCCATGCCCCACTGGAGCACAGCCATGTATTGTGTGTTGTAAATGTTCATACATTTCAGAAGGCCAACAATTGTGTTAAAAGTACTTTTTTTTATTGGTCTTAAGTAATATTAAAAAATTTCTGAATTGTCTAAATTTTGGGTTTTATTAGCTGTAAGCCGTAATCCAAAGGAAATAAAACACTTTAAATATAGCAGTGTCTATATACTGTATAATGAATCTATATATGAGTTTACCTTTTAGAATTAAATTACTAAAATATTTTTTATTGATACTTTATTGACCTTTATGATATTCTAATTTATTGAGATGCACCTGTGTGTGTGTGTGTGTGTGTGTGTGTGTGTGTGTGTGTGTGTGTACCAATTAGAAGGGCTTCAGTTGTGGTGCCGTTCAACTGAAGGATGTTCTCTGCCATCCACGGCTCAATCTCATCCAGGCAAAAGTGAGAGGTGATGGAAGTGATGGGAGAGAGCTGGTTCAAGAGCTGAGTATCATCGGGATAGCATGAAACTCTGTGCTTGCCAATGACATGGCCCAATGGGAGCATGTAGATGTTGACCATGTGAGGCCGTGATTTGGCATCCCCAAGGGCAACATGCTCAGCTCTATTTGTCAGCTATGACCCAAACCACTCCAGAGCAGTACCTGAAAATCCAAGTATATGCTGTACGGTGGAGGAGAATTTTGTGATCAACCATATCGAACACGGCTGTGAGATCCAGGAGGATCCAGGATGTTTCAGAGAAGGGGAGCCCTGGTCAGCATCCATCAAAATATCGTTGGTGACCGTAATCAGGACAGGCTCTGTATTGTTGGAAGACCCGAAGCCAGATTGGAATTTTTTTTTAAGGTTATGTTGTTTTTGAGCTTGTCCTGAAGCTGGGCTGAGACAACCTTCCAGGAAGGGTTGGGAGACTGGAAACAGACAGTGAGGAGTGAATAGGAAAATATTCACTCCTCCTGAAATGTGCCAAAAAGCTGTTACACTGCTCCACTATGAAATTGAAATTGCTACAAGTGTGGGTCATGGGGCAGATTTTGAAAATTGACCATGCGGGATCTAACAAGAGCGTGAGCCTCCTGGAGGACATTATTGTAGTAGTCCACTAATTCAATGACTGAGAAGAATTGTGGAACAATGGACAGATTTTTTCATGCCAGCATTTAGATCAGAAGGATTTATGTTTTTTCAGATTTCTGAAGTGGATACAACTTTGTGTTTGGGAATTTGTATTCCCTTGATAGTCTTGAGATTGTATTTGTAAAGGAAGATGCATTGAAATGATTTTATGGTCAGAGACACACAGGTCATACAGGCTGTGGTTGTTGAGTTCAACCAGCTGAAATGATACTAGAATACTGGAGCATGGCAGCAGGTGGATATGATGTGATCCCCTTGTAAAAAAGTTGCCATAGTCCATGTGCACACAGTTGGACAGCAGTGGTCCACTCCAAGGGAGACCACAGCAGCAGGTCCACCACCAACAGCCACAGAAATAAAGCCAACAAAGCCAGCAGCATTGGTCGAGGCAGATGTAGCAGCTAATACTAGCCCCAAGTAAGCACTAGGCAAAATGAGAACGGCGGCTAGCAACAGCTACTGAGGCAACAGTCTAACAACCACAGCAACAAGTAAAATGAATCCAAAAATTATGTCAAAAGTCATAAATGACAAAATGACAGCTACTAAAAGTTAAAGCTTTGTGTAAAGTTCAGAAAGTTCATAAAAGTTCAGGGAAAAAACTAATAGGGCACAATAACATTGAGAAAGCGCAGAGAAGCGGCAACGCCTGCGTCCTCTCCCGGCCTTCCTCCGGGAGTAAGTGCACAGTAAGAGTGTATTATGTTGAAGGTAAAGTATTCTCCAGCACATCCCAAAAATTCTCACTGGGGTTAATGTCAAGACCCTGTAGTGGCCAATCCATGTCTGAAAATGATTCCTCATGCTCCATGTTCTCCAAACCACTCTTTCACAATTTGAGCGTCATCTTAGAACATGGAAGAAACCCTCCATAGATGTGATGTGCTGCTGATTCAGTACATTCAGGTGGTCATGTGACTTCATTTTATCTCCACATGACGTTGCTGAGTCTCGACCTGAGCGGCTGAAGCGACCCCAGATCATAACACTGTCTCCAGAGGCTTGTACAGTGGACGCTATGCATGATGGGAGCATCGCTTCATGCGCGTCCCTTCTCACCCTGACACGCCCATCACTCTGGAATAGACTCAGTCTGGACTCATCAGGTCACATGACTTTTTTCCATCAGTCCAAAGTTTTTCTAATTAGTCTCGCTGATAAGTGATTTTCAAAAGGCTACACAGCTGTTTAGTCCCAATCTTGTCCCAATTTTGATTGTTTTCTTTGTTTGATGCAGGACAATAATTTGACTCTTCTGAAACGGAGTAACATCTTCACATGTGACAACGATCACATAATATCTCTTCTGAAACAGTTGTTTAAGAAATGAGAAGCTTTTCACAGCAATTAGGGTTGAATAACTCGTTGCAACTGAACCGAATTAATCACTGCAGTATTCTTTTATTAAATTTTTTTTAAATTAAAATCAATAACAGTAATTACACAGTCAGTAGGAACAAGAAAAACGCCAGGAAGATGTAGGAATATAATTTCAACATTATATTAGTGTTAGATCAAAAACACCTCAGAGCTGACCTGAGATATGGACGTCACCTGCAGACTCCTCTCCTGACTCGCTACCTCTGAGGTTTCATTTCCCTTTGGCTTGCACTATTTTCCAGTCCCCAGAGTGTCAGATTTAATGTAGACCCCTTCGCCATATGAATAAGCACAGGCCAAGTATCAGCCAGCAATGAAAAAAGGGACATCCAGGTAAATACAGAGAGAACAGAGTGGAACATTCTTTCTTTGGTATATCTGGAGATCTTTGCCCGCTCTTCATCCTCTCCTAGTGGTGAGAGATCCACAAACAGCATTGTACAAACTAAGCAACCCAGAGCTGGGACAAAGCTATAGAAAAAAACAAATCACATGATTGTCCCTGCAAGCATGAGTACTAAATTCTTCCAGAATTGAAAAACAGCTTCCATGATGAAGGTCGACACAGATATGATTTGCTTAGTCTGTTGTGATAAAATGAGGTTTATTCAGTCACTGCTCTCTCATATACCATGGCGTGTAATGTTCTTAGCTCCTCCCCTAATGTATATGTTCATGAAGGATGTTAGAATGAAGTATGGGGTAAAGGAGGTGACATACAGCCAAGTATAAAAATGACATAAGAATATGAAACCTCATAAACTATTCATTTGTTATTAAAACGCCAATGTAATTTTAACAATTAACAAAAAGTATTAAAAGTACAACATTTTGTATGATCTGAAGGTTTGACTTTGAAGACTACTCATGCAGACGAATGATCCATCCTGGTTCCTAGTTTGTAATCCAAGCTTAAATTCTTTCAGTCCATTCTGGAGAAGAAAAACAACCCAAAGCCTGAAAAGCAAATAGCAGGAGGCACTTCTGTTTGTATAGAAACAAAACACTTTATTATAACTGAGAACACAAGAACAAGCTTAACTGTCTATTTTTAAGCAAATAGTAAAATACTCAATATTCCAAACCTATGTAAATGATAAAGCCATGGTAATGGTGGAAAATGCTTATTATTTAGATTTAGATGTTATCAGGCTTGGTACAGTATGTGAACATCCTGTTTTTTACTTTTTTCTCATATATACACTGCGTCATGTCCTTCACCACACACTCAGTACCCTCCAGACACCCAGCATCTACACAGGAAGTAGCAGGTACAGAAACCTCACAAAACGCTTTACCGCATATACGAAAAAGCTGCAGTGTGCATTATCACACTATGAAGGTCATGAAAACACACTTTCCCCCAGTAAAGAAACACACTTTTTTTTTTTAACTAATTTTCTGTGCGGATCTACAACACAGTAAGAGCTCACCTCCCAGTCAGTGTTTAGTGAGACAACAGGTGTGTGTTGTCCAGATTTGGAGTGTTTGGGGGAGTGTTTATTTCTGAGTGTGTTTGCGTAGGAGTACTGTGTGTTTGGGTGTCCTAGACTTGAGTACAAAAATCATGAATTTACTCTGAGTGCATGGGAATGTTTATAATTACAGTGGAATCTCGGATTGCGAGTAACGTGGTTTACGAGTGTTCCGCAAACCGAGCAAAAATTTTTAATAAATTTTTAATCGGAATCCGAGCAAGTATTAGTTTACGAGCGCCGAGTATCATGTATCATGCATGCGACTCTTATTTTGACGCAGAGCGGCAAGTGATCACAACTGAGCCAATGATTTTTCTCTCTCTTGGGCTGCGGAATTATGGGTAATCATCTCCCCTGCTGCTCTTCGTGCACGTCTCTTACGGATATAATCAACATCTCCCTCTCTCTTCTTCACAAACGGAAACACTTATCTGTCTGGATTTATTTTTACTTTTTTTTTAATGTTAAGTGCAGGTTAATTTGTTTTAGTTTTACTTTATATGTTGTATTAATTATTTTTATGTATTTTTTGTTTTGGGCTGTAGAACAAATAATTAGAGTTTTCATTATTTCTTATGGGAAAAGTCTATTTGGTTTACGAGTGTTTTTGGAATACAAGTCCGCTTCTGGAACGAATTATGCTCATAATCCAAGGTTACACTGTATGCCCTTATGCCTGTCGGTAGGGACGTGAATCACCAGGGACCACCTGATACCATGTTCCCACGATACCTCAGTGCAGATTCGATTTTTATTGCGATTCTGTATCATGATTTTATAAATATCATGTTGAGTGATTAAATGTAGCGCGTTCCTTATAACATTACTTCTCACTTAAAACCCAAACAGAGCATTTAAACACTACAAACTAACTTCAAATACAAGAGTTTAACATTTAATTTCAAATAAGATAAAACACAAAGCTACATTGTTACTGAGCAGCGCGTATGTTATTTAGTGTAATTGTTATTTCTAAACAAACATAAAAAGGATAAAAGGATATAAGGATTTAAAAAAACTGTGACGTTTTACTGCCTCCAATGTCTCAAAACTCAACTTGACAATGAGCTGCTATAGATCAGTTGTGTGGTGAAGGAGTCACTCTTCTAAAAGAATCTAGTTTGATGTGGAGTTTTGAGTGTGAATATGTGACCAGGTGTGTGTGTGTGTGTGTGTGTGTGTGTGTGTGTGTGTGTGTGTGTGTGTGTGTGTGTGTGTGTGTGTGTGTGTGTGTGTGTGTGTGTGTGTGTGTGTGTGTGTGAGAGAGAGAGAGACTTCTCCGGTCCCTGCACTGGCTTCCTGTAACTGGAATTAATGAATTAACCCTGATGCTCGGCAACAAACCTAAAAACATCCCAGCACCCACTTACCCCTCAGCTCTAATCACACCCCGCACCGCACCACGTTCCCTCCGATCCTCCAGCACTGCTCACCTCGTCCCACCGTCTCTTAGAGATAGAGGAAGACCTTCATCCAGACTCTTTTCTGTTCTGGCACCGAGGTGGTGGGATGATCTTCCTCTAGATGTCCGTACAGCCGAGTCTTTGACACTCTTTAAATCGACTCAAGACGTATCTGTTTCTTCAGTACTTAGGTTAATCCTAGCTTGGGTGATCTGAGTTCTGCATGTTTTCAGATTCCTGTGTCGATAAGCTTCAGGTTTATTACTATATGGTGTCCGGTTTCTGATATGGCCAGTGCAAGTTTGTGTACGAAGAGCAACTCAGAAAAATGTAAATCCTATTTTTAGAATATTTACATGAGGATTCTGTGATGTAATAAGACAGACAGGATCCTCAGCCAGGATCTTCCTGCTAGCCATAAAAATAACTTCACCAGCAGCATGGGGTATAGCAGAAAAAAATGCATGTTAAAAATCAGGAAGATTGGTATTTATCAACCAATTTTGGCGGAAATTAAACATTTTATACGTTTCACCTACTGCCCTCTACTGGCCATAGCACACAACTAACCTGTGTGACTTAATACCTGACTGAATATGACAGCTCACGAATTAGTTTATGGCAGTGTGTGACATGTCACCATTTAGAGTTATCAGTTAAACAATGGAATATGTTATAAGGCCAATAACAGTGTGAATCAGGTATTATGGATGCTAGGTTTTTTAGCTATTAGAGTGTGGAGGAAAATATAAAAAGTTCATTAGACACCCCAATGTAAACACTGGGGTCTTCTGTATCTTTATAATGTGTGTGAAAATATATATTTACAACCAAACTAGTAGGCATAGTAACTGCATAGTAACATAACTTCTTGACACCCCTATCTGAGCCTTTTCCACATGATTTAAAGGCACTGTTGTTCTTTCCCAACTTCCCAGGGTGTCCTGGGACTGATGTCCTTCCGGTCAGTAAGCTTCTGAACCAGAGTAAGGATGTATTCATTGATGGAGACTTTAAAGAACTGATATAAAGTCACTGTCAGGAGAAGTGCATCTGCCAAATACTGTAGATGTAAATATTAATGTATAGAACGTTGCTGTATGTTATAGCTAAGAGGCTTAAACCTGTTCCAGCATGACAAAGCGTCTGTGGAGAACATCGGCTCCATGAAGACATGAAGAAGTGTGTGTTAAATTTTGAAGTAGAAACCTAAACTAGAAACTTTTTTGCACACAATGTCAAACTCTAAAGTCAGTGATTTTCATGTCTGTTTTAATGGCATGACAAAAGTCTTCATGATTACAGCTTTTGTTTTTCCGTCATTTTCCGGTAAGCTATAAATTCAGTATATAAAGTTATTTCTATGTGATTAATATTGGGTGAATTTAAGCTTCAACTCTCTGAACGAGCAGAAAATCAGAGCTACTGCTTTACAATACGGCATCATTTTTGTTTTCTGCCAACAAGAAGAAAGTATTTTACTGGAATGAAGGAATGAAAGCCGTATTGACTGTAGTGAGAGGAAAAATTCCAGTTCAATAACGAAATGCACCATTCAAAATTAAATCCTCTTAAAACCCAGATCCCACAACAAAGTGTCAGGTTTATGAACAATCTGAATTATAAAAAAGCAAATCGGAGCAAATCGCAGCTCTCGTCTGTGACCTGATGATCTCAGTGGTTTCAGATTTAGGCTGTGAACATCACCCACAAACTGCAAGACACACGATCAAAAAAAAAAGGGGAAAAAAGACAAGGCTTGACATGAGGGTGTTAAGAACCTTTACATTAACAGATGATAAAGTGATAGGAAATATTGATAAGAAACTGCAGTTCTGTCACTTTCTCACACTTACTTACACACTGTGACTGTAACACTTCAGAGATTCATCAACAACTAAATAAAGCATTCAGGTTATTATTTTATTTCTTTTATTTTACAGTTTTATATTTTATGTAACAATAATGCTTTTTTCTTCTTCCTTTCTTTTGCCCTTTTGTTGTGGTTTGATCAGGTCCTTTATGTTTATGGCATTTTATTATTACTATAATATTTAACATCATTATTAACTTTATTACAATAACATTATTACCAACAAATCTAACAAAAAAAGGTAATAGGTCAGCAGGAAAAAGGCTCCTACATAGCGGCGTAATCAGCTCTAACATATTAACAGTCTTACAAGATGAACATTTCTGCTCTATATAGTATTTAGTGAAGTTATTATTTGAATAACAACTTTTCACAAAGTTTTCAAAAACATTTTCTACCTAAAATAACATCATAATTATCACTGATATAAAAATAAAACAACAATAGAAATGTCACGTTTTACATGCATGTCATTCTTTTAACCTCCATTCTGCATTTCCTTTCATTAAGTCGACCATGCAGTTCCATCACGCTGTCTTCAGCTAGGAAGAAAACCATGCAGAGAAAATCATGTTCTGTGTGTAGATAGTATTGTACATGTAACTGTATATGTGACTCTTTTTTTTTTTTTTTTAAGGTTAATATTTTTCATAATGTATAATGCATTATTTTGGGGGGAGGGGGGTGGGACATGGATTTTCCCCCAATTTTCTCCCTAAATTACTTACACACCCGTCACTAGGGGGCTCCACATTAAGGCTACTACTACCACTCAGCCGGGAGGGCCGAAGACTAACACGTGTTTCCTCCGAACCACGTGACGCCAGCAGCTCGCTCATGCACCGTTGTGGGCGGAGTAACACACTCGGAGGACAGCGCTATCCGCTCCCTCCGTTGCGCGAGCTCACAGACGCCCCTGACTGGCTGTAGAGCCGTGATTAATGTGGGAGGAGCACTAAGTACCTCTCATCCCTCCCCTCTGAGAGAGCTCGGCCAATCAGCTCTCTCTAGACCTCCGGCTGCGAGAGGTTACAGCGTCACCCGGGAATCGAACTCGTGATCTCCAGGTGATAGGGCGAGCGCTTTTACCACTGCGCCACTGGGAGGCCCACATAATCTAGTTTTAATATAAAAACTCAGCAATAGATTAGATCTTAAATAATTTATTTCAACATAAGACTTTGTCTCAATTTGTCCTTATCCATGTAAAAAAAAATTTTAATGAATAGAAAAAAGTTAATTTAATTACTTACCAGTTACAATGGTTTGCACAGGCCAGAACAATGATAGCAATAATGTCAATAAGAAATATGCAGAACCCTAAAATCTGAAACAGAACCAAAACAGGATAATATACTGTATAACATGGGGCACACGCTTTAGTTTGAATGATCTAATACTGTGTACTATAGAACATTGTATAGAAGATGTATATGTGTATAAATATATGTAAGAAATAATATGTACTATCAATGAATATATTTAGTTTAAATTTCCACACATACACATTTGATTTTAAACATAAATAAAACTCGTCCACAGGTATTATTACACCTACTGATCAAATATAGGAAGTTTAACAAGCACTACTGGACTGCCACTGGGGCAGGACTCACAAGTTAAGTGAAATATATTTTTCAAACTAAAGGCAGACTGAAGCACGTTGTGTGTGTGACATACAGAACCAGTTCTATTATATAATTTACAGTTTAAATGAACCTTTGTCCTTACAGCAGAAACGTGTGTCCACCACAGTCAATTTGTTTCCCACCAACACTGAGAAGAAAGCAATAGGCTTGTTTTGACTTTAAAATTCTGTTTAGACTTACGTCTGATTGTAAAAAATAAAACTGATTGTTTTATTTCTAAAATGAGGTTTTGCTCCAGACCCACCCTGATCCAGACCTTACAAGTCAAGTCAGATCAAGTAGGTTTTTATTGTCAATATAACCATATAGAGTTCAGTACACAGTAAAATGAAACAACATTCCTCCAGGACCAAGGTGCTACATACAACATGAATTAACAACATTAGTCAACAAAACTAACTAGCTAACTATAAAACCTAATTAGCTGACTGGCTGAGACAAGACAGATTGACATGTTTAATCAGAAAACTATCTGAATCCTGTACGAAAGAGACAACCTAATGGAGAATGATGCAGAGGAATGGATTAATGCCTTGAACATTGTCTTTTCTGTTTAAAGTTCAGAACTCACCTGAGATCTAGAGATCCACTTCAAAGTCATCTGCTGACTTGCTAATACTGAGGTTTCATTTCCAGTCGGTTTGCACTATTTTACATACCCCATAGCATCATTTCTCCCCAGTATGAGAAAGCACAGGCTAGGTATCGACCATGGACAAAGAAAAGAATCGTCCAGATGGTGACTGTGAGAATGGAGTATAGAAATTTTGATTGACACTTGGACAACTTCTCCATTGGTTCTGTTTTTGAGAACTAGTTCTTGAAATAAAAAAAGTAAAACACAGCAACCAATGCCAGGGACTGCACCATAAAGAGTGCATATTGTTATATTATAGACATGATCACAGGGACAAACAAATTCCATGTCAAGAATCTGCTCCAAGACAACAGGAATAAGACTGAAGATCCCAAACTTTCCACCTCGTTTCCACAAATGTTCGATGAAACCATTAGCTCTTACCCATGGTGAGGAGGATGTGAACCAGACGTCGTTGGTGTGGGATTCTGAATGTTTTGCTGCCCGGCCAGGCTCGATTCCCGTCTCTGTGTGCATGGAGTTTGGATGTTCTCCCCGTGCTTGGTGGGTTTCCTCCGGGTACTCCGGTTTCCTCCCACAGTCCAAAGACATGTAGGTTAGGTTAATTGGTGTTCCCAAATTGCCCGTAGTGTGTGAATGAGTGTGTGTATGTCTGTGTGCCCTGTGATGGATTGGTACCCTGTCCAGGGTGTATCCTGCCTCGTGCCCTAAGTCTCCTGGGATAGACTCCAGGCCCCCGTGACCCTGAATACAGGATGAAGCGGTAATGATGATGAGTGAGTGAGTGAGTGAGTCCTAACTACCTCACATGAAGGTCACATGACTCACTGATCACACACCCGTTCAACTGGTGAAAAACCACAGGAACACCACAGCTTGTAATTTCAGCTCCTTACCTTGTGGCGCTCTTGTCAACTAGAAGGTTCTTCCCAATCGACCTGGTGGTTCAACTCCCTTACTTTTTACATTGAAATCTTTTAATATACAGTTTCAGGACTCAGTTAAATCTATAACACTGACCATCCAGCAAACTAACCACCGTTTCTGAGGAGATACCAGATCTTCCCACACACTCACACTACACACTCTGTAAGGCCCCCGAAAAGCCTGAACAAGCCTGCTCCCTTCTGTACAAGTGACTTTCAGTGGACACATGTGGAGAGGATGGGGTGTATTTATCCTTCAGGACACTGACAATGAAACTCCACCAGAGTGACCAGTGTGAGCAGCAGTCCAGTAAACCAGTACAGGTTGGTGTTAGCAGTAACAGATGTCATGGTGCAGTCACCGTCTCTCTGTTGCTAACCTAGCTGGGCAGTTGCCTCTTGGTCTGTCTGAGACGTGCTAGATACTACTTCAGTCTTACCCAGACATAGTGCTTGACCAAAATTAGTTTGAAATGTAACTATTTATTACGTTTCATAAATGCCAATTCAATGGCTCAATTCAAGAATATTTCACTT
>CM059212.1:983346-1000846 GCA_030347435.1 Clarias fuscus
TCAGAAAAGGGGTGTTTATACTGACAGATCATGTGACACTTAGATTGCACACAGGTGGACTTCATTTCACTAATTATGTGATTTCTGAAGGTAATTGGCAGATCGCTAGTTCGATTCCCGGGTGATACTGTAGTGTCCCACAGCCGGGGGAGCCTGGAACAAGCTGATTGGCTCTCAGAGGGTTGGGATGGGATGCGCTCTACGCTCTCACATCAATCACGTCTCTAACCCACTCACAGGCATCTTTAACATCGCGCAAGGGGAAGGAGCGGATAGCACCGAGTAGCGCTGGTGTAACACCTCCGAGTGTGTTACGCCAACTGTGTGTGAGCGAGCAGTTCGAAAAAGCTGCGGTTGGTGGTTCAGAGGATAGTCTTCTATCTGACTGCTAGTAGTAGCCTTGATAGGGGAGTGTCCTAATGACGGGTGGAAATTAAACACGACTAAATTAGGGAGAAAGTCAGGAAAAAGCCCCCCAGCTAAAAACAATTATATATATATATTCTGGGTTTTAATTATTAAATTCAGTTATAGTTTTATATATATATATATATATATGTATATATATATATATATATATATATATATATATATATATATTTATTTATTTATTTATTTATTTATTTATATTTACCAAATATACATTTATTGTTTGTAAAACATTTTAACTTAAAACAATCAAACTGTAAATAACTTTAACTCATTTAAAACTGCAATTTCACCTCCACAAAAACACTCAATTTTTAATAATAAAAAAACTTAATTTTAACACCTTTGTTTAATTATTTATTTTTTTCATATTTCTATTTATAGAAATAAATAAATACAAATAATAGGCATGTTGTTTAGGTTTCATGTACGGTGACTACGTTGCATTTTAAAATACTTTACATTTTTAGAACATTTTTTCAATTCTTTTGTTTTATGATAAGAAAAAAAGAAAAAATGAAGTAAGTCGGATTTATAGAGAGAGAATATTTTGTGTGTTTTCACTGAGTCACAGGAGAGCTAAAAATCACAAAAGACAAAATCTTGCATCACAGTTGTTTTGGTTATATCAGTGTGACCACGGTTAGATTTACTTATAATTTGCTAAATGCTATAAATCCACCTCCTACAGTTCTGTTCCAAAGGACAAATCAGCCTGCAGTGTTTAAATATTCAAATGACTACCAGTACTGTTATTAGAGGTTTAATTTTAAAAAGAAATAACGCAAACCTGCACTTGAATGTAAACCTCCTTTTCCCATTTTTTTTCTTTGAATATATTTGATTTCATTCCGGTTTTTAATAAACTCTGTGGCTTTAACTGGAACGCTACTCAGATACTGCAGTTGATTTATTTTCACAGACTTTC
Organism: Clarias fuscus; assembly: GCA_030347435.1. Taxonomy (NCBI): domain Eukaryota; kingdom Metazoa; phylum Chordata; class Actinopteri; order Siluriformes; family Clariidae; genus Clarias; species Clarias fuscus. Next base: position 984,704 of record CM059212.1, read on the forward strand.
AGGTTTTACACAGTGGAAGTGGAAACATGGTGAACATGTCGGAACAATATCCAGTAATGATGTTTCTGTAATTCTTAACAAGAATGTAACTGTTCAACTCATAAACACGAAGAGAGGCATTAATGAGAGAAACAATAAATAATTAACAATAGTAATAATAATAACAATGTGTGTGTGTGTGTGTGAGCGTGTAATAATAAAAAATAACACACAGCAGGTGCTGAAGTGTGGAATGTCATACTTTTCTCTCTCTCTGTCTGTCTTTCTCTTTTTTTTCTCTCTTTTTGGTGTAAATTCCAGAGATTGCTCCAGGGCAGCTTCAACTTTACGCAGATGAGCTGGATTTAGCCAATCAGATGAGAGGAGAGATACTCTACAATAACACTCCTCACTTTCACTGTTACTGTCAGGGTTAATGAATAAACACATAAATAAAGCTTGTGTTGTAGCTGAAGCAGGACACAGGGACGGATCTGGAAGAAAGCTGCTCTTTCCTTTTTTCGGGTTCAGGAACAGGCAGCGAGGGAGAACAGTGCTGACGTGGCAGGTGTGTGATGCTGAAGGGTCTCGCCGGCTCAGGCTCCGGTACGGTAACCTCGCAGGTGGCGCGGCGGCGTGGCAGCAAGGTGCAGATCTGGCCTGAGACACTGTGAAGTGAAGAGGGAGGGAGCGCTGTCCTGCCGATCTGTAAGGGGAGGCAGATGATGACCCAGCAGGTATGTAGGGATCAAGGTGTTTCTTACACACATGCCATGCCACTACCTGTTTTTATTCTGCTTTGATCTCCCCCCTGATAGAGAAGAGCAGGAGAGCGGTTGATGCCGTGCCAGGTGAGCAGAGCGGGAAAGCCTCGCCCAGTAACCGTGTTGCTGCTGTTCATACAAAAATAAAGAGCTTACCATCAGCACTCACCTGGCAAATACCACCCACAATCTTCCCACCCCGGCTTTGACCTGGTTGCTGAAAAGATGACCCTCGGTGCATACCTTCAGACAGACCATCTGCACCGCTCCTGCTCAGCCTGAAAGTCTTGGAGAGAGAGACAAACGCAGGTTGTTCTGGCGGTAGTGCCTTTACCCTGGGCTGTCCAGAGCACTGGGACATAATCAGTCACCAGCGTGAAGTAAACGCCTGCCAGACAATACTATATCTCCTCTATGTCCGGTTTCACTGCCAGGGCTTCTTGTTCAATGCCTGCATAATTCTTCTGCAGTTGTTAGTTTCGAACAGGATGTTCTTCACTATATCAAATTCCTCAGAGAGAATTGAACCCAGGCCTGTCTTTGATGCATCGATGTGAAAGATGAAATGCTAGTCAAAGTTGTGATTATGGTGTACAGAGAGCATGGGGACTCAATATAACCCCTTCCATATGTTTTGCTTTAGTTACAGTAGATCAGACAGGTGGGCAGCTAGAGAGGAAAGGTTAGGACCAAACCTTCAATAATAGCCTGGGATCCCAAAAAGGCTCCTACTTGTGTGTATCCATGTACAGCTTCCACCTTCTTTCTGGTTTCAGCATTCAGTATTCCAGGTACTAAGCCAAAGCCCTAGATGGCACTTGTGAGGGTTCGCTGTGAGCCCAGCCTGCCCAAGTGCTTCAAAGACCTCTCTCATATTATGCAAATGGACTGGAAGTGGATGACCACATCGTCCATGGAGGTGCCAGCAAAGTGATGTGGGGGCGAGAGGACAAGGTGAATCAGACTTTGGAACATTCCATGGGGAACAATGGGGAGTAAACCATACCACTAGTGTGCATTTGTTGTACTGAAGGCAGTCTGGGCCTGGTGCTGCTCATTACCTGGATAGAGGGTAGGAAGAAAGGAGAGGATAGCTGTCAAAATCTGATACCTGTTTTAGATACATAGGTGGAGACTGCTGTCAGCTGGAGCAAGGACATGTGATCTCTTCTGGTAGAACATGTACCACATCACCACTTCCTCCTCTCTGTCTCTCTCTCTCTCTCTCTCTCTGCATCCCAATTGTCATGATGTTGTCTCCAACTAGCGCCGCTTCTGATTTCGAATTCCTGTTGTGTTATCAGGTTTGTCTTGAAGCAAAGGCAAGACACGCAATACACATACAAGTCAGCAGGTGGGAAAACTAAACACCACCATGGTTACGTAGATAACGCCATGCAGAAACACAGTGAAGTAAAAGTACTGACATTTGCTGGATTAGTAAATGGAGTAACTAATGTGGAGTAAAAGTAAAAAGTATCCTCTAATAAAACCACTAAAGTAAAGCACAGACATGTGAAATATGTACTCAAGCACTGTAATGAAGGGCATGTACTCAGTTACCGGCCACCTTTGAACATGACACAACGGTCCCTAGACTGAGTAGTCTGAGCAGTTTATTTTCCAAAGACAGACATTAGAATTTTGCATGGATAGTAGACTTGGTCGCATTAGCTTTTAGACCGCTTCCCACTTCCGCTTTCTCGCACACTGTTTGCGACTTCCCCTCCCCGAGTCCCCAGCATGGTGCGGCACTGAGGTCTGGAGGCCTGGTTCCCACAGCTTTACTGACACGATCCTCCTGTAGGTTGTTTTTTGTGTTGTGCATGTAGTGTAGCAGGGTCTGGAGGCGATACAGGATTGTGTAGTTATGTGTTGTTGTATGTAGCACCTTCATTCCTGGGGAGCATTGATTTATTTTAACGTGTACTGTGACCTTACCAGCTGTATGTAGTGGAAATGAATAAAAAGCCACTTTTGGATTATGAACATCATATATCAAACACTTGTAAATCAAATCATATTTTCCCAAAAGAAATAATGGAAACTCAAATTATTCGTTCCACAGCCCAGAAAAATAAATACATAAAAATAATTAATATGAAATATAAAGTAAAAATAAAACAAATTAACCTGCACAAGTGTTTCTGTTTGTGCGCGGAGGTGCTGTGTGTGTGTGTGTATGTGTGTGTGTGTGTGTGTGTGTGTGTGTGTGTGTGAGGCTGAAGTAAGGAACCCCTCCCCTCTCCCCCTTCTCATCTTACACAGTAACCCTTCCTCCACTCTTATTTGAGTTTCACACACACGTGCACACACACACAACAGAAACACTGTTTTATCGGGAAAATAAACAAGAAATCTCTCTAACGACACTCGAATGTGCGCAGACTAATGGAATCACTGCTGTAAAGTGAATATAAAACAAATTAACATGCACTTTACCTTTGAAAAGAATCGCAAAAGAATTGTAGAGCAGAGAGTGTGTGTGTGTGTGTGTGTGTGAAGGGGCACGTTGTCCAATGACGTGCGCGCACATAGACACACAGTGAAAGGCTGATACAGAGAGAGAAAATGGATCTTTAACCTCTCTAATGAGATTTTCTTTTGCTTTACACACGCGCGCACACACATGTGTTATAATAAACAGTACACCCGCTGTACACACAAACATACAAACACACAAAAATAAAAGATGTTTTTTACACACACAGTACACGCGTGAAGTGATGTTGATTATACCAGTGAGAGACGAGCACTAAGACCCAGCAGGGGAGACGATTACTCACAATTCCACAAAACCATTGGCTCAGTTGTGATCACATGATGCTCGGCATCAAAACAAGAAGCGCATACATGCTACATGATACTCGGTACTCGTAAACCAAGACTTGTTCGTTTTCCAAGTCAAAACTTATTAATAATCTTTGCTCGTCTTGCGGATCACCCGCAAACCGTGTTACTCCCAATCCGAGGTTCCACTGTACTCATTTAATTATAGTTGTTTAGATTTATATTTTATTTAGGCACAGTATTTTTTATATCGTAGCATGCATACACACATACAGGGTGGGCCATTTATATGGATACACCTTAATAAAATGGCAATGGTTGGTGATATTAACGTCCTGTTTGTGGCACATTAGTATATGTGAGGGGGCAAACTTTTCAAGAAGGGTGGTTACCATGGTGGCCATTTGGAAGTCGGCCATCTTGGATCCAACGTTTGTTTTTTCAAATAGGAAGAGGATCATGTGACACATCAAACTTATTGGGATTTTCACAAGAAAAACAATGGTGTGCTTGATTTTAACGTAACTTTATTCTTTCATGAGTTATTTACAAGTTTCTGACCACTTATAAAATGTGTTCAATGTGCTGCCCATTGTGATGGATTGTCAATGCAACCCTCTTCTCCCACTCCTCACACACTGATAGCAACACCGCAGGAGAAATGCCAGCACAGGCTTCCAGTATCCGTAGTTTCAGGTGCTGCACGTCTCGTATCTTCACACCATAGACAATTGCCTTCAGATGACCCCAAAGATAAAAGTCTAAGGGGGTCAGATCGGGAGACCTTGGGGGCCATTCAACTGGTCTGACACTAACCCACATTGGATAGATCCCTCCAAGACTGTTGGAACAAAAAAAGTGATGGTATGGTGTGCTATATGGGGTACAAAGATAGTGGGGCCATTCTTCATCAATGGAAACCTCAAGGCCACTGGATATTTGAAATTGCTACATGATGATGTGTTTCCCTCTTTATGCACTGAAGCTGGCACGTTCCCTGAGTTTTTCCAGCAAGATGGTGCACCACCACATTATGGGTGTCAGGTCCGAGCATTCCTAGATGAACAGTTTCCTGAAAAGTGGATTGATCGTCGTGGGCCAGTTGAATGGCCCCCAAGGTCTCCTGATCCTGAATTTCTTTCCATCTATGATCCCGAGTTCCCAGTGTTCACAAGTGTCTCCTGGTCTCTAGAATTCTACTGTTCCTTGCTAATTACTGGTCCTAATTTCTAACAGGCTCTAAATTGTTCTGGTCCCAAGTTCTCTGTGTTCCTCACTTCTCTGTGGTGCCAGGATTCTGCTGAGGTCTGGGTTTCAACGCTCCTAGTCTCTTATAGTCCCTAATTTCTACTGATCCCAAGGTTTCAGTTTATGACAATGACATGTGTGTGGTCAGATTATGATGATTATTATAATAATTATTTGCGTGTGTGTGTGTGTGTGTGTGTGTGTGTGTGTGTGTGTGTGTGTGTGTGTGTGTGTGCAGTGAATCAGTGCCCATAAGATTGTGCAGATCAGAAAAGATTGTTTTTAAGAATGTGTGCTTAATTTGCATTAAACTTTCAAGTGTATCTCACCGTTACATCTCTCTCCTTCTCTCTCACACACACACACACACACACACGCACACACACACACACACACACACACACACACACACATACCTGACCATTAAGTGACCTTTTGCATGCTTAACAAGTACCTCTGTATTGTTGCAACATGGGGGTTTGAGGAATACACAGTGATTCTAAAAACACATGTGTGGACACACACACACACACACACAATCAGCCACAGATGAAGATGTATAAGACAGAGCACACAGGGAAACGTGCACACACACACACACACACACACACAGTGTAAAGCCCACGCTTCCGTTTCTCTGCATGATTTCTCCGTCCATCACATCAGCGTGATCTCTTCCATATGTACCACATTCATCTCTTTCTCTCTCTCTTTCTGTCTCTAGCTGGATATGATGGGTTTCACTGCAAAATGCAATAAACAATTTAAAATTCAAACTCTTTTAGGACTTTAGTAATGAAAATCATATTCCTCAGACACACAAAGTTTTCTATAATTAAACCTTAAATCCATTTACCTTGAAAAACTTAAACCCGGGTGCATTAGACAGCAAACTGTGACACATCCAGAAACATTCAGTCGCATTGTTTCTTTCTGTCACATGATCAGTGAAGTGAAACTATCGGCTGCTGTGAGTGAACTAAATGTGTTTGAAGGTCTTCTGGAAAATACAAAAAAGTCAAGGAAAATTAGCTTCACATTCTTTTCATGCTGTCACAGTTTCCCCAGCAGTCATGTGTTCATGGGAAAACTGTCACGGCGCCTTATGGAAGTCCATGACTGCTGGGGAAACTGTGACAACACGTGACCATGACTGTGTCGCCTCTCAAGGACAACATCACCTGAAGTTAATGACACCGCAGTGATAGGATGGAGGTGGCCAGTCTGGTAACATGGTGTGAGGATAACAACCTAAACTCATTCTTTCCCACCGCCATCAGACTCCTAAATAGCTGACAGAAGTTTACAATCATGGTCTCCCAACTGTTTCTGACTGTTGACAGATCTTAAGACATTCCTTGCGGACTTTGAGCAATCATCTGCACAATCACTGAAACAATCATTTGTACAGTTTGCACAAACCATTGCAGCTTGCACACACGCACACACACACACACACACACACACACACACACACACACACACTGCACTAATTTTCAAACTACATGGACTTACAGTGTGTATATAAACACTCATTTCATATGTTTTCATATTTTCCCTTTTTGGCTTTTAAATCTATCTTTGATATACAGTACAGAGCAAAAGTTTGGACACACCTTCTCATTCAAAGAGGTTGAATTTGCATTATGGCAAGAAAAAAGCAGCTAAGTAAAGAAAAACGAGCGGCCATCATTACTTTAAGAAATGAAGGTCAGTCAGTCGGAAATATTGGGAAAACTTTGAAAGTGTCCCCGAGTGCAGTCATGAAAACCATCGAGCGCTACAAAGAAACCGGCTGACATGCGGACCGGCCCAGGAAAGGAAGACCGAGAGTCGCCTCTGCTGCGGAGGATAAGTTCATCCGAGTCACCGGCCTCAGAAATCGCAGGTTAACAGCAGCTCAGATCAGAGAGCAGGTCAATGCCACACAGAGTTCTAGCAGCAGACACATCTCTAGAACAACTGTTAAGAGGAGACTGTGTGAATCAGGCCTTCATGCTAGAATATCTGCTAGGAAAACACTGCTAAGGACAGACAACAAGCAGAAGAGACGCGTTTGGGCTAAAGAACACAAGAAAGAACACAAGAAAGAAAACTCGCTGAGTGAGAAGGGGTGTCCAAACTTTTGCTCTGTACTGTATATATATATATATATATATATATATATATATATATATATATATATTCTTTTATACCTATTTTATTTATTTTATGTTTATTTTGTACTTTTTAGTGGCATTCATTGAAGGGCAACAAAGGAAGAATTTCATTGTCCTGGAGGATCTGTTTCTTTACTGTGCATATGACAAAAAATCTGAAACTTGGGTGAAAAAAAAACCAAAAAGTCCATGACTGCTGGGGAAACTGCTGGAGAAACCCCTTTAAAATCCAGTTACAGTTTTTAGACTTCTATAAAGCACTGTTCCACAACAGTCATACGTCCATGTGTGTGTAGAGTCCATGCAGAGAGCCACTAGTGGTCCAGGACAACCCCCTCTTAAAATTGGGCTTTCCAACAGAGAGGCTGTGGTGCAGGGCGTTGGGACTGGGACAGATCTGGAGCTTCAAATCATCAGTGCAAATACAATGTGCACTTTTTAGTAGCTCTACTGCGACATCAGACCAGACAGGTAAACCTTTATTTCCACCTGCATAAATGAGCCTTGGGTGCCTCACAAGCCCCGAGCTCCAACTGTGGGATGTGATGGACGAAGTCCATGGAGGCCTCCATCCACAAAACCTTAAAGAACTTTAAATATGTGATTATTTCTTTAACAAGTGAACACACTCTAGGAGCTCCCCCAGTGTGTGTGTGTGTGTGTGTGTGTGTGTGTGTGTGTGTGTGTGTGTGTCAATGCCCTAGCTGAAATACTCCTCAGATTCACACCTTTCACATTTTCACACCTTACACTCCACTTCACTCCTCCCCCAAACGCAACATGTTTCAGTGTTTGTGTAAATGAGACATTTCTGAGACATGTCCCTCCAGAGAACAGCAGAGCTGAGCAACAAGCCGCGGGAATTTCTCTTCTTATATGAGATCACATTAGGGGGGGGCGGTCTAATTGGTTTATTTAAGCCCCACCCAATGGTGGAAAAAGAAGGGAATGTATTCTCCAACCCCCCCCCCCCCTCCACCCCCCCCCCCCCCACACACACACACACACACACACACACTTCAGACCCATCTAAATGTCTAAAGACATCTTAAAAGAGAACTTAAGGTACATATAATAATAAGCACACTTTAAAGACTCGGCTTGGCGCCAGATACCACAGCACACCTTCTCAGGACTAGTGGAGGCCAGGTCATGATTGCTCAGGGACGAGAATGATCAGGGTGAACCGACAGCAAACCCAGAGTCAAGGAGAAGTAAAGAAGTTTGATGAAACGCATGAGCAGGCGATTGAGACCCGAGGTGAGTCCGTGTGTAGCGGAGGACATCCTGGACTGAACTGGGGATTCCCTCTGACGTAGTGATGAACTTTCTGCCGATGTTGGCCAAGTCCTGAGAACCCGAGAGCAGAGCATGAGGAGAAATTGGCAGCAAGAAAATCTTTGATAAAAGACAGTGAGCACATCCGCTAAGCAAATGTTCGGTTTGTCTCTCAGACGAAGGGTAAACAACGGGGAAATCCAAGTGAGAGGTTTAATGTCCTGCAACGAAACACACAGCAACTGTCCACAACGCAGAGACTACCATCGGCACCATCACACGGATCAGAAACGAAGGTCGGGAAGACAGATGGGGTCACGGCCGAGGTCATTCAGAGAGCGGAGATCCGATCCAACACCAGAAGGTGAAAGAACCGCGCTGAGTGTAGCGGCAGATCAGCGGCGGGAGTTTAACTCCGGAAAGCACAAAGTCCATAAATCAGGGTCATGTACAGAGGTAGAGCCGGACGCAGGTGGTGATCCAAGAGACGCAGGTGTGAGATGAACAGCTGAGGAGACACACACACGGGAACGAGACGGGAGGTGATTATCTGATCAGGCTCAGGTGTGAGGCGGCGGTGACCTCAGAGAGCAAAGAGAGAGCCTGAAGTGGAGTTACGACCCGGATGTGACGTGTGTGTGACTGTGTGTGTGTGTGTGTGTGTGTGTGTGTGTGTGTGTGTGTGTGTGTGTGTGTGTGTGTGTGATCTCTGTTTATAATAGCAATCTGTATCTGTGTATGATTAAGTAACGTATTAGATATTACAGGTACATCCTAGACAGGGTGCCAATCCATCACAGGGCTCACACACACACACACACACACACACACACACACACACACACACACACACACACACACACACACACACCGGAGACCCCAGGGGAACCCACCAGGCACGGGGAGAACATGCACACTGCATGCACACAGACCCCGAGGCGGGAACCGAACCCGGACCCTGGAGGAGCGAGACCACACCGCTAACGCTACACCGCTAACATGCTGCCGTTATGACACGATCAACATCATTTCATTTGATATGTTTCTTCCTCATGCGCTTTATGTTTGTTTCCTTGTTTAAAAAGTCTGTTTGTATGTTGATGACTGTTTCGTGTTGTTGTGATGTTGTGATGTTGTGTTGCAGAGGTCAGTGTGTGTGTGTGTGTGTGTGTGTGTGTGTGTTTCTCTGTGTAGTTGTGAGTCCGTGTGTGTCGCCTGATGTTTATTACATTAAGTGTGTTGAGGAAGCAATTTTTGTGACAGATTCTGACTGTTTTTTAATTTACTGCTTGGAAACTCCCCTCTGCCTCTGTGTGTGTGTGTGTGTGTGTGTGTGTGTGTGTGTGTGTGTGTGTGTGTGTGTGTGTGTGTGTGTGTGTGTGTGTGTGTGTGTGTGTGTGTGAGAGACAGAGAGATACGCCTATCTACACTGCCACACTCTTACCTAATGTCAAATCTGTTAGAGTCATCACAAGCGACACAAGAGATTACTTCATCTACTGTGTGTGTGTGTGTGTGTGTGTGTGTGTGTGTGTGTGTGTGTGTTTTCTTCTCTCTGGCTGTTAAACCATATATTTGTTCACAGAGGTTTAGGGTGTGTGTAATGACCAGATTGACATAAATCAGTGTTTTTTCTCTCTCTCTCTCTCTCGTGTGTGTGTGTGTGTGTGTGTGTGTGTGTGTGTGTGTGTGTGTGTGTGTGTATAAAATAATTTGTTACACCCCTATCTAAAACCACTACACTTTTATTGGAGTATCATTACTTTTTACCGTAACATTCTAACACTAACAATAAAACTGTTTCAGATTTAATTAGCAGCAATATACTGTGTGTGTGTGTGTGTGTGTGTGTGTGTGTGTGTGTGTGTGTGTGTGTGTGTGTGTGTGTGTGTGTGTGTGTGTGTGTGTGTGTGTGTGTGTGAAACTGTTCCAGTTCTGTGGCATGACTTAGTCGAACTTTTCCGACCCAAGTGATCAGTTTGACTGTGTGTGTGTGTGTGTGTGTGTGTGTGTGTGTGTGTGTGTGTGTGTGTGTGTGTGTGTGTGTGTGTGTGTGTGTGTGTGTGTGAGCTCTGGACAGCTGCTGTTGTTTAATGGTAGTCCCGCTTTTTTTCAGTGAAGAGGGAATGGAAAAAGGAACCATGGAAAACTGAGTGTGACCACATCGAGAGAGAGACAGAGACAGAGAGAGAGAGAGAGACACAGAGAGAGAGAGTGAGAGAGAGAGAGAGAGAGAGACAGAGAGAGAGACACAGAGAGAGAGAGAGACAGAGAGACAGAGAGAGAGACACAGAGAGAGAGGGAGAGAGAGAGACAGAGAGAGAGAGAGAGAGAGACAGAGAGAGAGAGAGAGAGAGACAGAGAGAGAGAGAGGAGAGACAGAGAGAGAGGGAGAGACAGAGAGAGAGACAGAGAGAGAGAGAGACAGAGAGAGAGAGAGGGAGAGACTGAGAGAGAGAGAGAGAGAGAGAGGGAGAGAGAGAGACAGACTTTGACTTTTAACGTTCCTTTATTTTACAAAAATATTTGTATCCACACTTTTTTTCCTTTCAAAGACAGAGGATCTGTCAATAAGATTAAACATAGATAAGGTTACGTGAAACAATACAAAAAAATAAATAAGTAAATAAATAAACAGATAAGTCAATCAGTTTAAAAAGCTAGTTGAAGTATTTGTTCATCTATTTAAGAATGAAGAAGTTGACTAGTTTTTGTTTTTTTTTTGTAAGTGGAAAATGAAAATAAATAGATAAATAAATAAGTGAATAGGCAGATAAGAGTCAAAACAATAATAATAGTAATGCAAGCTTAGCAATTGAGACTTTGAAATGAATTCAGTAAAACAGATCAATGAGAAAAGTTAAAACTGAAAGGTCGAGTGTGTACGGTGCTGGACTGGTGTACTAAAGCAATATTTAAAAAATATGAAATAGTACAGTAATACACATAGTATATAAAACCAGCACCTAAAGAGAGATAAAACACAGGTAAAAAAAAAGAAGAGAGATAAAAGGGATTATACACTAGTCTTTAAAAATTGAAAATTAAAACCTCCCCGTCTCTGGAGCATAAAACATCCCCATGTGCCCACATCTGGTCAAACTCTGGTAGTCTGTGGGTCATCTTCAGGAAGGCGAACTCAACTTTTAGTCTCGCTCTGACCAGTGCTGTCAGCATTCTCTCAGCATCGTGTCCCCCCACACCACCCCCCTGCATTTTGTTTTTTCTCGTGAGCCAGATAGAGAGTTTTGCCTGGCCTATAATGTAATTTACTAGGGTGACAGTTTTGTCTTTTGGTTTATACTTTGGCCCGTGTATGTAGAGATTCTCAGACCATGTCACTCCTAGCTCATTTGTCCAGGTTTTTAGCAGGGAAAACAGCCTTCCCAATCTATTGCACTTTAAAAACAGGTGGTCTACCGTTTCCTCCCTCCCACAGAAGAGACACTCGGTGCTCCTAGTGGGGTCCATGTGTGCCACGTGTCTGTTCGTGGCCACAGCCCCGTGTACTATCCGCCACTGTAGATCGGCTGTGCGCTTTTCTATGGGCGGTTTGTACAGGGACCTCCAGCGTCCTTGTGGGGAGGAGCCTGGCGTCAGCCACTCTGACCATCGTGAGTCCCTTACTCCAGCCAACGAGCCTCTGTGCACGACCTTCACACACGTCCCGTACAGCGCTTTTTTTGAGGCGGTCTCGAACGTCGTTAAAACCGGTGTCTTGAAAGACAGTATGGCTCCTTCCTCCTGCTGTAGCTCTTCAGCTGCCGGGCGTATAGATAACTGCAGGGGAGGCTGCTGATGCTCTCCAGGGCTTTGCCCCAAAGACTCTCTGAGTTGGGAGGGTAGTGCTGATATTACCTCTCCCAAAAGTCTCTCCATTAGACGTCTTGATTTTAATCCAGTTTGTGAGCACAGTTCATCTGCTGTCTTCCACACCGTTCCATTCCTCAGATCCTTGATCTTGGTGATTCCTGCTTTCTGGAAACGATGCCGAATGAAAGTTGATGACAGCATTCTGGTGTTTATGAGCGGATTGTGAAAAAGTGGTTCCTCGTCTGCCCTTTGGGAAGGTTGTGTTTCAGTCCTGCTCGTCTTTATTACTGATATCCAGGCTTTTAATACTGACTGATAAAACTCTGTTGTAGCTGATAAGTCCATTTCTTTGAGGTTAAGTGTGAACAGATGTGTATCATAGTTCAGTCCTTCAACCAGTTGAAGAAGGGCTTTGGCTGCGCCTGTCCATGCCAGCCCTTCGCCGTAGAATAGCCTCTGTGCAGCCTGCAGCCTAAAGGTCTTTATACGACAGGACAGGTCGATCAAGCCCTGCCCCCCTTCTTGTACAGGTAGATACAGCACAGAAGCTCGAGTCCAGTGTTGGCCAGTCCAGAAAAAGTTCACCAACTTCCTCTGCACATCCCTGATTAATGTCTCAGGGGGCTCAAGGACAGTGAGGCGGTGCCAGAGCATGGAGGCGATCAGATTATTGACAACCAGTACTCTCCCCCTGTAGGACAACTGAGGCAGGACCCAGGTCCATTGAGACAACTTGGCACACACTTTTTCCACTACACCCTCCCAGTTTTTATTTTGTAAGTCTTGTGTCCCTAGAAACACCCCAAGGTACTTGAGGCCGATCTTGCCCCATTGGAGACCACCTGGTAAGATTGGGGGTCCTGTTTTCTGCCATTGCCCAATTAAAAAACTCTCACACTTTTCCCAGTTTACACGTGCTGAGGAGGCTCTCGCATAGATGTTCAGGTTCCTAATCAGGGCCTGAACATCATCTTGATTTTTTATAAAAACGGTTACGTCGTCGGCATATGCTGACAGCACAAGTCTCTCTTGTGACCCACAAACAGGAAAACCCTGTAGCTCAGCTCTTAATTTGTGCAGCAGTGGTTCTATTGCGAGACTGTAAAGTTGTCCAGACAGTGGGCACCCCTGTCTAATTCCCCGTTTCATTTTAAAAGGGCAACTAAGACCACCTCCAATCTTAAGTGTAAAAACCGCTTCAGAGTATAAAAGTTGAATCCACCATAAAAAGTTGTTTCCTACGCCAAAGGATTCAAGAGTCCGGAAAAGATATTCATGGTCGACTCTATCAAAGGCCTTTTCTTGATCTATCGATAAAAGACCCAGTTCAATCCGTTTAGTTTTACAGAAGTCAATTAAGTCTCTCATTAAAAACAGATTGTCAGTAATGGTCCGGTGAGGTATGCAGTAGGTCTGGCTGTTGTGAACTACTGAGTGCAGGCACTGTTTCAATCTGTTTGCAAGACACTTTGAAAGTATTTTGTAGTCGCTGCATAGTAGTGACACTGGTCTCCAGTTTTTCAGTTGCCCCAAGTCTCCTTTTTTTGGGATCAGTGACAGGACCGCCCTTGTGCAGCTCACTGGTAGCTTCCCGCTGTTAAAAGCACATTTAAAAACATCATAAAAATCAGCTCCTATTATACTCCAAAAATGTTTGTAAAATTCGCTCGGCAGTCCGTCTATTCCTGGTGAGCGTCCTGTTGCGAGCTGCTGCACAGCGTCAGTTAGTTCCTGCAACTCGAGTTCTGCGTCTAGCGTAGTGCTTTGCTCCAGGGACAATTTTGGTAGTTCCCTGAACAGTTCCTCTCTGCAAGATGGGTCACAGGGTTCTGCACTGTAGAGCTGGGTGTAAAAGTCTGTGGCTGCTCTCCTCATCTCGCTTGGATCAGTTGTTATAGTTCCATCTGCTCGTGTCAGGTACACCATCTGATTTTGTGGTTTTGTTGACCTAGACAGGTTGAAAAAGAAGGCACTGGGAGCGTCCATGTCCTTGATGCAGGAGATACGGTGTCTGACCAGAGCTGTTTTGGCTTGTTCATGGAGGAAGGAGCTCAGGGCTTTTCTTTTTTTCTCCAGGACACAGCCCAATCTGATGTCGTTCTTGTTCACCATTTTAGCTTCTGTTTGGATAATTTCTGCTTCAAGTTCTTTTATGGTGGTTTTGAAGGTGTCTGATATGTGCTCGGTGTACATCTTGCAGTAGTTTTTTATTTGATTTTTTCCCACCTCCCACCAAGAAACCAAACTACTAAAATCCCCTTTTCTGTCTTTCCATTCGTTCCATAAAATTTTAAAATTTTTATAAAAAATCTCATCCTGTAAAAGTTTTGTGTTAAAACGCCAGTATGAGCTCTGCCTCTTTGTATTTGGTATTGTTATCTCAATACTTATCAAGTGATGGTCAGAAAACCCAGTGGGGGAGATGATTGCTTTGGAGAGATTGTTTCTCTCGGATTTGGGGGTATAAAACCTGTCCAGTCTTGCTGCAGTAATCGTTGTATTATTAGACTTAACCCATGTATATTGTCTAGTGTTTGGATTCTTATCCCTCCACACATCGACCAGACTGCTCTGTCTAATGAGCTCTTTGAGCACCTCAGCAGACTTTGGGTGTGGTTCCTCACCGTTTCGGTCTAAGGTGAAGTCTACTGTGCAATTCCAGTCCCCTCCCATTACTATTATGGATTTATTTCCATCTCGCTGTATTATATTTTTTATTCTGTTAAAAAGTAGAGCTCTCTCACAGCCATTGTTAGGGGCGTACACATTAAAAAAAGTAAAACTTTTCTTTTTTATTTCTGCTTTCACCATTAAAACTCGACCTTTCACTATTTCTGTGGTTTCGACCTTGCTCATGCCCACTGCTTTATTAAAAAGTATCGCCACACCAGCACTGACGTTGGAACCATGACTTTGGAAAAGTTTCCCTTCCCACCACATGGCCCACTCAGTCTTGTTGGCTTGGTCACTGTGTGTCTCCTGTAGGAAGACCACATCAATGTTCTTTTGCATTAAAAAGTCTCCTGCTACTGCTCTTTTTCTCTTATCTCTGCCACCATTCATGTTTAAGGATGCTATTTTTAAAATATCCATCAGAAAAGATAAAGCAAAAATAAAAAAGAGGGAGGAAAAAACAATGTAAAGTGCCTTAAAGAGAACAGAAAAGACCCAGTGTGATATATTTATTTGTGTTTTACACGTGACCGCCGCCATTTTGTTATATGATCTTTTAAGCGCCATCTCTTTTTTTTACTCAGTAGATCATAGCTTGTGTTGCGCTGTAAGTGTGCTACCGATGCTATAAATTTTTTAACATCTGTGAAATGTTCTTCAATGTTAATGGGTTTTTTATATGTTTTCCTCAAATATTCATTTATATTATCCAGTGTATAGAGCTGCTGATCTCCCCCAAAACGTGATACACTGATATCTGATATATCCGAAAATCGGTCTTCTTCATAATCCTCATCCATTAAGTCTTCATCTTGCTCTGGGAGTGATATTTCTTCCGCACTACCTACCCCTCCCATGCTAATTAACCCCCCCAATAAGACTGGTTCTTTTACAATGTCTGAGCCCCCTGCTGAAACGAGATCTTTCTGTGCGTTCCGCGTGATTCTTTTTGCTCTAGGCTCTCCAGCCCTCTCCACCTCTCCACATTCACTAGCTCTTTTTTCCTTGTATGACCCTTCGTTTAGCTTCCCACGTTTTTTTCTCACTGTAACCTGTTCATTACCTGTTGACGCTTCTATCCGCTCACCATCAGTCGTCACATTGCTTTCTGCAGTGGGTTGGCCCCCATCCTGCCCCTCTGCAGCACCTGACTGCTCCGCACTGGAGCTCGCTCCATCCAATGCCACTGCACCACCTGTGAGTTCCATGCTGGAGCTCACTCCATCCTGCCCCACTACACCACTATCCTGCACCACTACGCCACCATCCTGCTCCATTAGACCATCATCCTGCACCACTTTACCTCCATCCTGCTCCATTACACCATCATCCTGTACCACTACACCACCAGTCTGCTCCACACTGGAGCTCTCCCCATCCTGCACCACTGCCCTGACCCCACTAGGCCCCGCCTCCTCCCTGACCTGTGCTCTATGTGG
>CM059212.1:1018637-1021137 GCA_030347435.1 Clarias fuscus
CAAGCGGCTCATTTCATTGGTTCCTCCTGCACTCCAGGTGTGGCCCCGCCCCCATAAAGATCAAAGGTAAGGTCAATAAGAAGCCGGATGAATGCTATTGGTGGACAGAAGTAAGACCGCTCGCTGTGGCTGAAGAAATACATCGCTGTGTAGAAATAATAATCATTTAAAACTTCAGCGTTATTTGATTGTTTGGTTTATGGTATCGTATGGGATGTTACTCACCGCACTCTGTCTTACTTTGTTATATTTTCTAAATATAAAACATGCCATCTCTCTCTCTCTCTCTCTCTCTCCCCCAGTGTACCTAATTTCCCCTGTCCCCCAGGGATTACTGCACCCCAGTTTACTCTCTTTTTCGCTTCCGGGATTTTGGCGTTCCATTATTCCCAGAGCTCCATCTGCATAAAGATTTTAAAGGTCCTCTCTTTACTTTTCTTCCCTAGTTTTCAGAGCCCTCCATCTTCCTTTGCTTCCTAGCTTCCAGTTCCAAAGGGAAAAGAAACCTGCAGGCCATGTGTTCGTCTGGCGCTCGTTGATGATGTCATCCTGCCCCCTCTGGTGAGAACAGTAGCTGACAGCAACACGAGGGAACTCGCTTTACTTTGATGAATTTTCTTTTAATATTTGCTTAACATTTCGATGGAAATGGAATCGTGTGTGTGTTTGTGTGTGTGTGTGTGTGTGTGTGTGTGAGGTGATTGATGACAGGTTGCAGGAAAAAGACCCAATTAAGTTGTTTAAATATTGCTATTTTAAAGGCAGCTCTGCAGTATTTAAAGGAAATGTTTAGTTAGAAGCATGGCTGAGAGCCGTACTGCAGTAATTACTCTGTGTGTGTGTGTGTGTGTGTGTGTGTGTGTGTGTGTGTACAGATGTAGGTCAGAGTCTCAGGTAATAACTTTGGTAATTAGGGCTACTTAATCGTCTCATTCTGGTCCAGAGTGACAACTAGATCAACTTTAATCACTAGCAAAACATCTATTAGCTGACTATTACCACACACACACACACACACACACACACACACTTATCCTTGACTTTAGGCTGTGTGAAGGAGAAGGGTAATGATTGATGACATCATGGTGCATGGGAAAATAACTAGATTTAAGCAAAATTCTTAGAGGAGCCTAAAGATGGAACAAAAATGTAAATTATTAAATAAAGCTACAAGAAACATTGTGGTTTTCCATGAATTTTATTTTCACATAATTTCATCATCCCTCAAGATAATAATGCATTATTCCAATAATAATAAACCACAATTCAGGGCAAAAACAAAACAGAAAACACATTAAAACTTACAGACTGCTTTCTCCCAGTCTTTAGATCTTAGACTCTCAGTTAGTCCCAGTATGTAGATGATTCCCAGTAGAGCCCGGTCTTTAGACCCATGATTCCCAGTAGAGCCCGGTTTTTAGACCCATGATTCCCAGTAGAGCCCGGTTTTTAGACCCATGATTCCCAGTAGGGCCCGGTCTATAGACCCATGATTCCCAGTAGAGCCCGGTCTTTAGACCCATGATTCCCAGTAGAGCCCGGTTTTTAGACCCATGATTCCCAGTAGGGCCCGGTCTATAGACCCATGATTCCCAGTAGGGCCCGGTCTATAGACCCATGATTCCCAGTAGGGCCCGGTCTATAGACCCATGATTCCCAGTAGAGCCCGGTCTATAGACCCATGATTCCCAGTAGGGCCCGGTCTATAGACCCATGATTCCCAGTAGGGCCCGGTCTATAGACCCATGATTCCCAGTAGGGCCCGGTCTATAGACCCATGATTCCCAGTAGGGCCCGGTCTATAGACCCATGATTCCCAGTAGGGCCCGGTCTATAGACCCATGATTCCCAGTAGGGCCCGGTCTATAGACCCATGATTCCCAGTAGGGCCCGGTCTATAGACCCATGATTCCCAGTAGAGCCCGGTCTATAGACCCATGATTCCCAGTAGGGCCCGGTCTATAGACCCATGATTCCCAGTAGGGCCCGGTCTATAGACCCATGATTCCCAGTAGGGCCCGGTCTATAGACCCATGATTCCCAGTAGGGCCCGGTCTATAGACCCATGATTCCCAGTAGAGCCCGGTCTTTAGACCCATGATTCCCAGTAGAGCCCGGTTTTTAGACCCATGATTCCCAGTAGGGCCCGGTCTTTAGACCCATGATTCCCAGTAGGGCCCGGTCTTTAGACCCATGATTCCCAGTAGGGCCCGGTCTTTAGACCCATGATTCCCAGTAGGGCCCGGTCTATAGACCCATGATTCCCAGTAGGGCCCGGTCTATAGACCCATGATTCCCAGTAGGGCCCGGTCTATAGACCCATGATTCCCAGTAGGGCCCGGTCTATAGACCCATGATTCCCAGTAGGGCCCGGTCTATAGACCCATGATTCCCAGTAGGGCCCGGTCTATAGACCCATGATTCCCAGTAGGGCCCGGTCTATAGACCCATGATTCCCAGTAGAGCCCGGTCTATAGACCCATGATTCCCAGTAGGGCCC
>CM059212.1:1026137-1043637 GCA_030347435.1 Clarias fuscus
AATGACCACAAAAGGGTACAGCTAACAGGAATAGACCGCTGTGTGTGTGTGTGTGTGTGTGTTAGATAAAGCTATCTGACCTTTCACCCTGTGACATCAAAAGGGATATAACCTGAGGTAATAATGGACCTGAAATATCTTTAAACACACACACACACACACACACACACAGAGGGCTTTTTCAGCCAAACTTTTGTCCATTGAGAGCAGTGTGTGTGTGTGTGTGTGTGTGTGTGTGTGTGTGTGGGTGTGGGTGTGTGTGTGGGTGTGGGTGTGTGGGTGTGTGTGTGAAGACTGAAACACACTTTTAGAGGATTTCAGTATATTTGAAGTTAAACCCCTTGGAGTCTCTCTGGGTCTCAGTCGTGCTCTGAGGCTCTATTCTGATTGGACGAGCGAGTGGTGTTCTGAGGGCTGATATTCAGAACATCAGCACTGGGGCGTGTCAGTGTGTGCATCACTCCACTCGGCCGTGTTCACAGTTACTCCACTTTACTACAGCCTGTCAGTCTGTAATTACTCACGTTCTCTTTGTTAGCTTGTGATCAGTAGTGATGTTTTTGCAGTTACTGGTGATTACTGGTGATAACTGGTGGTCGTACTTGTACATGTGATCCCTTATGGTTACCCACATGTCTGTGATGACTTGTGATTACTGGTGATTATCTGTGATAGATTCTGTGTTCAGCACTGACACCTCGCTCCTCTGGAGTCCGGGTTCGATTCCCGTCTCTGTGTGTATGGAGTTTGCATGTTCTTCCCGTGCTTGGTGGTTTTCCTCCGGTTCCTCCGGTTTCCTCCCACAGTCCAGTCACAGCGTTCCCAAATTGCCCATAGTGTGTGTGGGTGTGTGTATGTGTGTGCTCTGTGATAGATTGGCACCCCGCCCAGGGAGTACCCCCGCCTCGTGCCCCAAGGCTCCTGAGATAGGCTCCACCCCCCTCGACCCTATATACCGGATAAAGCCGTCCAGATGATGGGTGAGTGAGAGAGCTTGTGGTTTCCTTTGATTACTTAAGAATATTTGCAGTTACAGGTGATAACATGAATACCTGTTCACCTTCTGTACATCATGTCATGACATCTGTCTTCCATGGTCCCACCCACTTCTGCATAATGAGGCAATATTACTAACGGGATACCGGTGCTAAAACCTACATTCAACACCAATCACACACAGTAAACACTTTCAAAGCATACAGTAGGTCTATATATATGTGCTTTTATGGAGGCCTTGTTGATGTGTGTTAATGGGGAGGCTTCAAACATCCAACTGTGTATTTGGGTTTTTGGACATTTCGGGTAGAACAACAGTCATCACTACATTTATAAAGGATAAATGTTACCACGTCCAGAATATAAGAATGATGTCGCAAAAATGTAGAGCTCTTAAAATGAGCATGTTATTATTATTATTATTATTATTATTATTATTAGATCATAACAACAACCAAAAACAACAATCATGTGTATCTGTGTTATTTCTTTGCCTACTGTAGTTGGTTAAAATAAACTAAATTCACTCTTTACTGCACAATCCTGAGCTCTATATATATATATATATGTTTATTAAAAAACAGCAAAAACTAATAATGGCTAAAATGCTCTGAGTTTTAAAAGTACATACACAACATGCTGTATCCTTAATAATCACTTCGTTTCACCACAGCATACTACACGTGAAAGTAATCAGCAGATAAGAAGCTATCAGTGTCTAGGTTATATCAGGTCGCTTGTATCTGTGTGATGAAGCATCAGGTAATTCGGTAGGTGATCATCAGGTGATCATCAGGTGATCTTTCTGTTACGTATGGCTCGAAATATATCTCAGGCATAACGAATATACATAGCAGCCCAATGTCATTTAACAGTTCTTCTGCCGTCTGCTGTTGTGAATGACATCATAATCATGTGACTACAAAAGACCAGTTTACAAAATGCAAATTGAGGCAACAGAAGACAAAACTAAATCATATAAATATTTGGTGAGCCTTTGCTTTGGCTTCAAACCAGCATCAATCCTTACATTTGCACAATGTCAGGTGTTTTGTAGGATCAGAGACGGGCGTGTGATTAACCAGTTACACCAAGCAGCTGCTAACGGTCATCAATTTCACATGTAGGTAAAAATAGAGTCATTAACTGAACCAGAAACAGCTGTGTAGGAGGTTTAAACCTGGGAGAGGAACAGCTAAACTCCTAAGGCTGCTGCTAAGGTGAGGCTGTGGAAGATAGTTTCATGTCACAGCTCATACACCACAGCAAGACTGAGCAGAGCATGAAGGTACAAGGTAGTTATACTGCATCAACAAGGGCTCTCCCAGGCAAGGATTTAAAAGCAGACGAGAGTTTCAGGATTTGCTGCTCAAGATAGACTGAAGCACAAAGAAACGGGCAGTGTTGAGGACCGTAGACTCAGCCGTCGGCCAAAAAAAAAAACACAAGGCAGTAGGTGAAGGACACATCATGCTTACTTCTCTTCAATATTAGAAGATGTCCAACAGCACCATCATCAAAGAACTGGTGGTTGGACCAGGTAACCCTGAGTACTGTCCGGGGAAATCTGGCCAGAAGTGGACTTTACATACCTCTAACGTGGAAACAAGGCTAAGTGACTCAACTATGCTCTGGACTGATGAGTCAAAATGTGGGATGTGACAGGAGGCAGGGTACTTGATGAGGAATTGAAGAGCTGTACAATAATGGTCTAAGGCCTAAAAGTAAACGCCGTACCGTCAGGGAGAATGATTGGCCCCGAATTTATTCTGCAGCAGGACACCGACCCCCAAACATACAGCCGATGTCATTAAAAACTATCTTTTAGAAAAGAACAAAGAGTCCTGGAAGTGATGATTAGGCCCCACAGAGACCTGATCTCAACATCACCAAAACCATCAAACGGTATGATGAAACTGGCTGCATTGCTGGAGAGGAAGACCAAGAGCTACCTCTGCTGCAGAGGATGAATTTGATAGATCAGCCTCAGTAACCATCAATTTACAGCATATCGGTTCTCGGAGTTCAAGCTGCAGATGGATTTTCAGCCTTCATGGTCAAACAATTATGTCAGAAAAACAACAAGTACAAGAGACTTGCTTGGACAAAGTAACACAGGGAATGTACATTAGATCAACTGTCCTTTGGTCTGACGAGTCCAAATGTGAGATTTTTGGTTCTAACTGCTGTGTTTTTGTTAGACGTAGACAGTTCCTGAATGTGGGATTCCCACTGTGAAGCATGGAGGAGGAGGTGTGATGGTGTGGAGGTGCCTTGCCGGTGACACTGTTGGTAACTTGACTCCGTCAAAACTGATCGCAGCCTTAAGCAGCAAGGCTACCACAGCATTTTACAGTAACATGCCATCGTATCTGCACTTGGTGGAGCTATTATTTTTTTCACCAGGACAATGATCCCAAACACACCTCTAGGTTATGTAAGTTATTTGTCCAAGAAGGAGAGTGATGAAGTGTTGCTACAGATGACCAGGCCTATACAATTACCCGATCTAAATCACATTGAAATGGTTTGGGATGGACTGCAGAGTAAATGAACAACAAGTACTCAACACTTCTGGGAAGTCAAGTCAAGTCAAGTCAATTTTATTTATATAGCGCTTTTAACAATTGACATTGTCGCAAAGCAGCTTTACACAATAAAAATAAGTAAGTTTGTATGCAATGTGTATGAATCAAAGTGATAAGATTGTCCCTGATGAGCAAGCCGAGGGCGACGGTGGCAAGGAAAAACTCCCTGAGATGGTAATAGGAAGAAACCTTGAGAGGAACCAGACTCAACAGGGACCCCATCCTCATCTGGGTGATAACGGATAGCAGGAATTGCTCAGCATAATAATGTGTACTGGAAGTTCAGTGTAACAGGAGATGTTTTAAAATTAAAAGGAGTCCAGTTTGTTCCTGGAGGCTCAGGTAGACTGTAGGAGATTCCAGTCCTGAGCTATCGAACAACTGAAGTCACAGGTCCCCAGAGCATCAATCGATGACAGGACAGTCTTCATGGAAACCATCCCCAGCCACCATACGAATCCAGGCAGACCACACGGGGCATCCATGTGACGAGATCTCCAACCAGAAGCAGGACTCCAGGACGGGTTAGACGGGTCCAGAGGGCAGAGGGGTCTGGATCACTGGCAACTCAGGAGTGACATGTATAGCTCGACAGAGAGACAGAGAGAGGGAAAGAAGAGAGGGAGAGAGAGAGAGGAGAGAGCAGAAAATAAGGAGAGATGGCAGTTAGGTCTGGTCACAGTCAACATGTATAAGGTGAATGTATATTTAGTGCAAAGTGCAAGCAGGGACTCCGGCAGGACTAACTATAACAGCATAACTAAAAGGGAGAGCCAGAAGGAAACACAGACATGAGGGGGAACTGAGATGTAAAGCAACCAATCACCTCACCGTCAACAAACCTGAGTGAACAATGAGAGTGGGGAGGACAGCATCTAAACATACCAGTTCACCAGAATACTCTACGTCCATGAGTCCCCCAGATCTGCTCCTTTACCTAAGGTTAATCTATTTACAAAAATGCTTGGCTAAATAAATAGGTTTTTAGCCTAGACTTAAACACTGAGACTGTGTCTGAGTCCCGAACATTAATAGGAAGACTATTCCATAACTTTGGGGCTTTGTACAAAAAAGATCCGCCCCCTGCTGTAGTTTTAATAATACGTGGTACTGACAGGCAGCCTGCATTCTTTGATGGAAGTAGGCGTGGCGGATCGTAAGACACTAACAGTTCACTCAGATACTGTGGCGCGAGACCATTTAGTGCTTTAAATGTCAAAAGTAGAATCTTAAAATCGAGGTGAAATTTCACAGGGAGCCAATGCAGTGTAGATAAGATAGGGGTGATGTGCTCGTATCTTCTGGTTTTAGTGAGGACTCTCGCTGCTGCATTCTGTACTAACTGAAGCTTGTTTATACACCTAATTGAACAACCAGACAGTAAGGCGTTACAATAGTCCAACCTAGAGGTGATAAAAGCATGAACTAGTTTTTCTGCATCATTTAGTGACAATATGTTTCTTATCTTGGCAATATTTCTAAGGTGAAAGAAAGCTATCCTGGTGATATTATCTACATGAGCTTCAAACGAAAGGCTGGAATCTATAATCACACCAAGATCTTTTACTGTTGCATTTGATGGAACAGAAAGGCCATCTAAAGTTACAGTGTGATCAGAAAGCTTACTTCTAGCTACTTGTGGTCCTATGACCAGAACTTCTGTCTTATCAGGATTAAGCAGAAGAAAATTAATTAACATCCAGTCTCTTATGTCCTGCACACACTGCTCAATTTTAGCAAACTGGTTTTTCTCATCTGGTTTTGCTGAGACATATAATTGTGTGTCATCAGCATAACAATGAAAACTAATACCATGTTTACAAATTATGTTGCCCAGAGGAAGCATGTAAAGGGAAAAAAGCAGTGGGCCTAAAACTGAGCCCTGTGGAACACCAAACTCCACTTGAGAACATGAGGAATGGTCACCATCTAAATCTACAAACTGATAACGATCAGTCAAATAGGATCTGAGCCACAAGAGGGCAGTTCCCTTAATTCCTACTACCTTTTCTAATCTGTGAAGGAGAATACTATGATCAATGGTGTCAAAAGCTGCACTGAGGTCCAGTAACACAAGTATAGTGACGCAACCCTGATCAGAGGCCCATAGGAGGTCGTTTACTACTTTAACAAGTGCTGTCTCTGTGCTGTGATGAGGCCTAAATCCTGACTGATACAGTTCATTTATGCTATTTCTGTGTAGATGTGAACATAGCTGCTGTGATACTACCTTTTCCAAAATCTTGGAGATAAAGGGAAGGTTTGATATCGGCCTGTAATTAGAAAGCAGACAGGGGTCAAGGTCAGGTTTCTTAATTATTGGTTTAATAACTGCTAATTTAAAGGATACGTTGATCTAGCATCACTGAGAGCTTTTTTATAGTTCAGGATGCTCTCCTTCCAAGCTATTTTGAATACTAACAATTTAGTTTGGCGCCATTTACGTTCAAATTTTTGAGCGGTTTGTTTTAAAGCGCGTGTGTGGTCATTATACCAAGGAGCGAGTTTCTTATCTCTAATCATTTTCCTTTTAACTGGAGCTACATTATCTAAGCTATAACGAAGTGCTGACTCTAGATATTCATTCGCCTGTTCGAGTTCTGTGAAGTCAGATGGCGATCCAATCAAAGTTGATAATTCTGGAAGATTATTGATAAAGCTCTGTGCGGTATTTGATGTAAATATACGTTTAAGGTGGAAGCGAGGTGCTGTGCGTACATTATTACTATGACACGCTTTAATCGAGACAAGATAGTGATCTGAGATAACTTCAGACTGTGGAATTGTGGTTATATTTCCTATACTTAATCCGAAGGATAATATTAAATCTAAAGTGTGACCTGCTTTATGAGTGGGTCCTACTACACACTGATTTACTCCTACTGAGTCCAGTAAGGACATAAATGCTGTTCTCAGAGGGTCTTCTGGATTCTCAAAATGAACGTTAAAGTCTCCAGCCATTAACGCTTTGTCTACAGAAACAACAAGGTTTGAGAGGATAACGGCAAATTCACAGAGAAACTCCGAGTACGGCCCTGGAGGTCTGTAAATGATGATTAGCGGGATCGACTGAGCTGACTTTATGTTACTATAGAGAACTTCAAATGCATTAGATTTAAAACTGTGTTTTTGTACGAGAGACAGATTATGGTTATAAATAACTGCGACTCCTCCTCCTCTACCAGTTAGCCGAGGCTGGTGTATGTAGCTGTATCCAGGAGGACTAGCTTCATTTAGAGCTACATACTCGTCCTGTTTAATCCAGGTTTCTGTTAAACATAATATATCAAACTCCTGATCTGTGATAATTTCATTAACAATAACTGCTTTAGATGCGAGAGATCTAATATTTAACAGTCCTGGCTTCAGATCAGAGTTGCCGGCTGCGCATTCAGTGTGATCTGAGTTTGTGGTATCTATGTTAATTAAATTACTAAAACAGACTTTCTGAGTTTTTTTTTATTTATGTTTATGTTTAGCTCGGGGAACAGACACAGTCTCAATATGATGGACCCTGAGTGACGACTCATGGGTACTCATGAGGCTGACTGAAAGAATGAGAAGAGTGTGTAAAAGAGTGTGTAAAGCTGTGATCAAAGCAAACGGTGGTTATATATAGTCCCAGCTTTGACTCTATATTTGTGGAGTTTGCATTTTCTCCCTGAGTGGCCTCTAGGTCCTCCGGTTTCCTCCCACAGTTCGAAGACAGATTTGGGTCATTCATGTTACCAAATTGCCTGTAGTGTGTGAATGAATGTGCTTGTGCCCGCTGATGGATTGACACCCCATCCAGGTATCCAACCTAGTGCCCCGAGTCATCCAAGATAGGCTGCAGGCCCCCACAACCCTGAACAGTGTGTCAGTAAAAGAGCTGTGTCATATGAAATATGTATGCAATAACTTATAAACACTTATATACGTTTAATCTTTTCTAATCCATCTGATCGCTCAGCCGCTACTGCTCATCCTAAATTACACACAATCCAGTAAAATCCCAAACAAAAAGAATTACAGTATTACAGTCAGTAATAAAACATCCTGTGTAGAGAACATTTATAGTTTTTTCCTCCTATATCTTTGGCTCTGCTTCCAAGTTGTTTCACTTTTCAGTAACAAAGCCATTAATGCAAATAAATCCTTAATACAAATAATTAATGCAAATAAGAAAACATTTCATGCCTTAAAAAATGTAATGTTGAAACAAGGACTAAACTCATCCAGTTCTTCATTGGGGAGTACTTTAATTATCTTTGTCATCTTATTTTGCAAAGTTTGGGGTGTAGTATCTAAACCAATTAAAAAAAAAAAAAAAAAAAACAGATAATCCTGTATTAGTAATGTTCTAAATCCCTGCCAGTCATCATACACAACTGTTGTGGGAAGTTTTCTTTCTTCCACTAATTAATGCCAACATTTTAATTAACAATTAAAACAACAGCTTTTTACCTTTGATTTTACATCACTATTGCATGTATAGCATAACTAAACAAAAACTTAGTATGATAATAGAATAAATAATAAATAAAAAATTAATCAATCCTTTTTTTCTAAAATCCTTTTTTTTTTCTTTCAAATTTTCTGCACTGCAATTTATTTTGGTTGTATATCTCAAATGAAAATGTAATTTAAGCATTTTAAAAAATCTATGCAAAATATTGACCTTACTCCTTACTAAATAGATGTGCAAATAAAATAGTAAAAAAAAAAAAAACATCTTCATTATTTTTCAACCTCACAAATTCAGGCTGCCAAAATTTGGTATTTATTTATGTATTTTAAATACAGGTAGATAAAATTCAGGTCTGAAATGCAATGGAATCCCATCTTGTTACTGTATTTGCATTACAGAGCGCAGGGGAAAGGAGAACCATCGCTCTTGTGTTTAAATGAAAGAGCCGCTGGCTTTGCTTCAAATAGACTGTATTAATTACGCCGGAGGGGGAATCGAAGTGCATAACATTATTTATTCTGAAACTGGCAAGCATTATAAATGCTGTAAGGATTTTTTCTATTCAGATGAACTCTTTAAACTCTTGTTCATCTACGTAACTGTTCTTGTTGTTTCCTTTCACATGTCTGCTGTTCTATCCGCTCCATTACAGGAAACACCCATGCATGCACACCTTTGCAAATTTGCAACTTTGCTGGCACAAGTTTCTTTTTTCATGCACGTGCTACACTTGACAAAATCTCTCTCAGATCAAACCATCCATTTTTATAAAATATTTTTTATTATATTTATACTTTGAGTTCAGTTTAAAAATAAATAACTATCCAACAAAAAAAAAACATTTAAAAAAGAAAATAATAATAATAATTGTAATAATATAATTAATATATTAATGTATAACAAAAAGGTTGTTAATATTATAATAAACCAGAAAACACACACTTCATCCCATAAAAGTGAAATCAGTTAACAATTTTCCATGATGTAACTTTTTGTCAAAAATCAAATTTAACATAGAAATACAGAAACAGCAGGAATCTATCTAAGTAGAATTAGAAATGCAGTAGCTGATTTACACCGGCATTATGAATCCTACAGGAACATCCACCACCACCATCCTTAAAAGAATAAAAACAAACTCTTCCTTGACTTCCAGATGAAATTTCTTGTCACTGATTCCTTATTGGTCTAGAAAGAAACCGGAAGAACATGTGTGTAGATATGTATTGAAGTTAACTAACATTAGTCACAATCTCTGAACCTCCTGAGACCCAAATTGACCCAAACAACCACAAAGTTGTGTGCTTTGTCATTGTTTTTTGTTTTTTTTAAATCTGTTTATTAGTAGCTGATGAATACTGAACTTCATCAGTTTCTTCAAACAGGACCAAGTTTGTCACCAGGGCAACACCCAGTGGTCCTCATACGGGCACAGTGGGGTCACAAGAGGTTAATCCTCAGCATCGAGTAGAAGGAGTATTTACAGTTTGGTAAAAAAAAAAAAAAGTATATCAAAAAAATTATATAAACTTACTCAGGTCTTGCATCTCATCTTGGGTTGTTTCTGCAGTGGCTTGCTTACAATGGCACTGACATATAACCATGAGGATGAAAATAACCAGAATCATGATGCAACCTGCATCCTGAAACACACACACACACACACACACACACACACACACACACACACACACACACACACACACACACACACTTGTATACTGTACACTGATCAAAAAGGTGAGTGCAAAACCTAGGTAGTTTCAATGTAATGGCTGATCAGTGTCTATATAATTGTTTAAAGTTTAGCATGCTAAGTGTGAATTGTTCATACCAGGAATTTCCTGTTGTTTATATTAAAAGAATAGTTAGAATGTAGTAGATTGTGTGTATGCAAAACATTAGCTTTGTACTAAGATTTTGTACTCCAGTAAAACTACTGTTATTTCAGTGAAATTTTACTGAAGTACAAGTAAAGTTACCATTATAAAAATCTACTCAAGTCAAAGTAAAAAGTAGCTCATAAAAAATTAACTCAGAGTAAACGAGTTTTTTTTAACAGCGGGGTGGGATGAGGCATTCTAGTGTAGTTCAAAAAAGATGAGCAGATATAAATCTCAGACTAGTTGTTTTTAACTGAAGGAACACCTTTACATAATAAAGCTGTTGTCTTTCTTGTGCTTGAAAATCAAAGTGGTCACTTAAACATGGCGTCACGTCCCAGTCTAGTGTCGGCCGAACAGCAAGAGAACGGTTCAGGGTTCTGTTATAAACTGTATGGAAATGGTGGTATATGGCAGAAAGAACTAGATCCAGTCATTAACTGATGAAATAATGAGGTTTGTATTGCTTTACAATACACACACACACACACACACACACACACACATATCTCTTTCCCGCGTCTCTCTGCGGTTTATATATGGTGGCGCTGGTTGATGACGTCACTCTCAGGGCGGAAGCGGCCGTGTGGAAGGTCAGGTAGATGCCGATGTGGGGAAACAGTCAGAAAACCTGGAGTGGAGTCTGGAGCGGCGCGCGACCAGGACACGAGACACACATGCGCGCGAACCAAGCATTTATACAAAGCAGAATATATTTTATTATTTTTGCATTTTCATTCATTTGTTTTACTCAGTAGCGCATATGATTTAAAATGTAGTGAATTACAAAACTTCAAACAAAACATACTTAAGTAAAAGTAAAATTACAGATTTTAAAAACTACTTTAAAAAGTAGAAGTACAAAAAAAAACTACTCAGTTACAGTAACGCCAGTATGTAATTGTATGAAATGCGTTACTTTCCACCTCTGATTTTACCCAGAAATGCTGAATAATAGTGTAAATGTTTTACATTCTTAAAATACATTACACATCTAAAATAAATATAATATGAATACAGGAACATGAACTCAAACATTATCTTCATGCATTTAGAGTATACATTAGGCTGTATTTACAATATTAATATACAATATAAAAAATACTAATAGTTGATTTTCTCTGCATAAATAAATAAATAAATAAATAAATAAATATACTTATATATAGTCTTACTTTAACTATATAAATGTTTTGTCCTACTGAATATTATGTATTACTTTAACTACATTCAGTAGGACAAAACATTTATATAGTTAAAGTAAGACTTACACGACGTTAGCCTGATAAACCATAAACCATAATGTACAGTACAGTACATTATGCAGAACTGTACAAAAGTCTTGCAAGTAACTGCTTTCGAATAATTATGTCTTTGTAAATCTACATTCAAATAAATGCTATAAAAATCAGTCAACAGTAATTAATGCAAAAAAGTCAATAAGTTGTGTGATGAACTTTATCTTAATATATAGTCTCGGGTTCAGTGTGTGTGCGTGCGTGTGTGTGTGCAGTTTTATAAGGTAATGAGCTGCTTGGTTTCACTGAATATCCTGTAAAACAAGCCGCAGTCCTTCTGAGAACTTTTGTGCTTCTTATTGCAAAACCCAGAAGCTTTGTGTTTTTTTTTTTTTACCTACAAATGCTCTATTACATGATACGCTGCTTTCTTTTCTGGCCTACAGGTCAGACTTGTGGAATTGAAAGTTTTTTGCTGGAATACTAAGGCTTGCAAATCAGAAATGTTTTCCTAAATTGTTATGTTATAAAAAGTTGGTATAAGCAATGCATATCAAATACTTTGTGTGTGTTTACGCGCTGTTGCAGGAAACATGATGGACAGAAATCTGTGTGATGCTATTCTGTAATAAACTGAATACAGCCATCTGTCTGACGGTCAGATTTTAGTGCTCACCTGAGACCAGGACATCCACTTTTGAGCCTCCAGCTTATTCTCCAACAAGGCTGTGTCGTTCCCAGACAAGGGCTTGCAAAACTTTAAGGCGCTGGTTTTGGTGTATTCACCCTCACCTGACAAACCACAGGTCATGTAACGGCCGTCCAATAAGCAGAAACTCAGCCAGGTCATGGCTGTAGCAAGGGCATGGAGACATTTCTTCTTTACTTTGTTGTCTAAAGCATGATAAGCAACATATAAGGTAACACCAAAAGGGATCCCAGTATAAAGAATTGATGTCAATTGATTATGGATTCGTTCACAAGGACAAACAAATTCATCTTTCATATTTTTCTCTAGAGCATGAAGTAAAATGCCAATGATCCAGAATTTTCCCTGAGGTGTATTCAAACCGTCAATAACACTCCCAGCTCTATCCATGTCGACAGCCGAATCTGGTGAAGGGCTGAAGATGATGATGATGATGATGATGATGATGTCGTCTTTAATCAGTAGAGATTCTGAGATTCACTGCTCTCCCATGTGCACTGCTGTGTGTTGTTCATCACACCTCCCCTGTAGGTATACGATTGTGTCAGGATGTAGGGTTCAGTAGGGGAGGAGACGCCGATTCTTTACAGTTCTGTACGTCAGCTAAGAGTCTATAATTGGGGGAAGTGTTGTGAAGGCAGTTATAAAACGGGCTTTTACACAAACGTGCATGCACACAGAGACAGGCAGGTTTCTAAAGCTCAGTGGTTGGAGTCTTCCCTTCACTCCTCTTGAATGTACCGTATGCCCAATATTCTCCGTCTGACTGTCTATCAACCCAGGTGTATGGTTGGCACCTCTCACATCAACTTTACATTTTCCTGCTAAAAGAAAATAGCACACACGTCACTTAGGCATCTTATGATAATCTTGGTACAGTTTACAGTTTTTACAGTTCGTTAAAAAAAAAAAAGTCAACTTGGATAAAAGTCTGAGTTGAAAAAAGCTTCTCCTTACAACTGCAGTGATCTGTTTCTCAAATATCCAAATATCAGCTACTATTACTCAAATTCTTTACAGATTGTTCTATGTATGCTAAGTTAGCTAAATTAGCACTACTAGTGCTAATAAAAGCAGGAGAGCACAACCTCAGTTTTACCTTCATTCAAGTAAAGGATGTTTCATACCAGCTATGTTTTTATTTGTTATTTGATTCCTATATGCAGATTATTATCTGCATAACAATGACAATGGAGATAATTTTTTTCGAAGAATTGTCCATAGAGGACAACATTGTAGGTCCCAATATTGACCAATGATGCCCAGTTATTCTAACTGAGAATATTGTAACTATTAGTGCAACCACTCAAATACCTGCACAGTTCTTCAAGTGGTTTATAAGATTCTGAAGGCGTCCTATAAGCAGAAACTCAGCCAGATGATTGATGTGGGAATGACGTAGAGAAATGTGTTCTTCACATTGTTGCATGTGACACCATAAGGAAACCAAAGGGTCACAAAAGAATGGATTCCACCATGAAGATCTGATGTTCATACAGACTTCACAAGGACAAGCCAAACCATCATTCACATTTTCATCCACTGTGCCACCCTATGTAGTGCACTTCATGTCAGCCACCCAGAGTAGTGAGCTAGCATTCTTTTGTTTGGGATTCATCACTCCATCATCCAATGTAGTAAGTGTTGCTTTGTAACCATGACAGCATAAGTGATATTCAAAGCAGGACCATAGCAGGTTTCTCTTAGTGGCTTTGGAGCATTTCTTGAATCATTCGGATGCATAAACTTAATGTAATTGTCAATAAAAGCCTTTAACACTTATGAAAAGCTTGTAATTATACAGGGTGGGCCATTTATATGGATACACCTTAATAAAATGGGAATGGTTGGTGATATTAACGTCCTGTTTGTGGCACATTAGTATATGTGAGGGGGCAAACTTTTCAAGATGGGTGGTGACCATGGTGGCCATTTAGAAGTTGGCCATCTTGGATCCAACTTTTGTTTTTTCAATAGGAAGAGGGTCATGTGACACATCAAACTCATTGGGAATTTCACAAGAAAAACAATGGTGTGCTTGGTTTTAATGAAACTTTATTATTTCATGAGTTATTTACAAGTTTCTCTTTGTTCACAGCCATTGACATGTCGAAGAGGTTAACACGTGATGAGAGGATCGAAATTGTGTTGATATCTGGTGAAAGCAGTAACCGGGTCATTGCAGCAGATTTCAATGCAAGGCACCCTACGAGACCACCCATCTCCCATGCTACAGTTAGCAAACTGCTTGCTAAGTTTCGTGAAACTGGTTCAGTGTTGTATTTGCCAAAATGTGGACGCATGAAAACTGTCACTAATGAACAAACATCATTGGCTGTCTTAGCTTCATTCAGCAAGAGCCTACAGCGTAGCACTCGCCGCATGTCACTGGAGAGTGGGATTAGTCGAACATCCCTTCGGCGGATATTAGCTACTCACAAATGGCACCCTTACAAACTCCAGCTACTGCAGCATCTCAACGAGGATGACTCAGATCGGCGCACACAATTTGCAGAATGGGCAAAACAAAAATTGGAACAGGACCCTCAGTTCACGCAGAAGATTTTGTTCAGTGATGAGGCAAACTTTTATGTGAATGGTGAAGTTAACAAACAAAACCACCGCTATTGGTCTGACACTAACCCACATTGGATAGATCCCTCCAAGACTGTTGGAACAAAAAAAGTGATGGTATGGTGTGGTATATGGGGTACAAAGATAGTGGGGCCATTCTTCATCAATGGAAACCTCAAGGCCACTGGATATTTGAAATTGCTAATGATGATGTGTTTCCCTCTTTATGCACTGAAGCTGGCACGTTCCCTGAGTTTTTCCAGCAAGATGGTGCACCACCACATTATGGGTGTCAGGTCCGAGCATTCCTAGATGAACAGTTTCCTGAAAAGTGGATTGGTCGTCGTGGGCCAGTCGAATGGCCCCCAAGGCCTCCCGATCTGACCCCCTTAGACTTTTATCTTTGGGTTCATCTGAAGGCAATTGTCTATGGTGTGAAGATACGAGATGTGCAGCACCTGAAACTACGGATACTGGAAGCCTGTGCTGGCATTTCTCCTGCGGTGTTGCTATCAGTGTGTGAAGAGTGGGAGAAGAGGGTTGCATTGACAATCCATCACAATGGGCAGCACATTGAACACATTTTATAAGTGGTCAGAAACTTGTAAATAACTCATGAAAGAATAAAGTTACGTTGAAACCAAGCACACCATTGTTTTTCTTGTGAAATTCCCAATAAGTTTGATGTGTCACATGACCCTCTTCCTATTGAAAAAACAAAAGTTGGATCCAAGATGGCCGACTTCCAAATGGCCACCATGGTCACCACCCATCTTGAAAAGTTTGCCCCCTCACATATACTAATGTGCCACAAACAGGACGTTAATATCACCAACCATTCCCATTTTATTAAGGTGTATCCATATAAATGGCCCACACTGTACTTCATCAAACCAGAGTAACATGTGACACAAAGATCTAAAAACACTCAAGCAGTGAAAATTAACATTTGTTTCATTCTAAAACCTTTTGGAATGCATGGAGAGCATGCTGTATCACTGTATCACTGTATGGTTCACCAGCTGCTTGGCAGCAGACAGGAAAGCCCTTCAGAGGGTCATCAACACCTCCCAAAAATCATCGGCCACTCACTACGCTCCTTGGAAGTGCTATTCAGCTCTCGCTGCCACAAGAGAGCAAACATAATACTGAAAGTCCCAGCCCCGGACACGATCTGTTTGACCTTCTGCTCCCTGGCAGATGCTTCAGGTCCATCACATCATGCACAAACAGACGCATGAACGCTTCTAGCCCAGAGCCATACAAGAACTGAACACTGTCACTGAACATTAAGAACTATTCGCACAACAAACATTCACATCTACGCATTTTATCTCTCTCTCTATCATTGATTGATCTTAACATTTTCATGGGTAAAGGCCAAGATTCATCTGAGAGCACTTCATGACTTCAGGACGCACTTACGGAAAGCCTAATAGAAATTTCTAGCAAATACGCTTGACAAATTATGACAACTGCTTCTACCATTTTGCCTGTAATGACTTGTCATGAACTGAACACTCAGTGGTTTTGGGGGCCTATTGAACAGAGAACAAGCACTGTATAATCCATTTTGACAGAACATGACAGAAGCAATTGATCATGTAAGAAACAACAGACAGGTGTGTATTTGGTTCAAAAGAATGAGATGCTGATTTCAAAAGTAACTGGATGATGTGGAATGTACCAGTGTTCTTCACTAAGGAGAAAAACTTTTAAAAAATAACAAAAGCATAAAAGACTGGAGCAAAACCAATATGTTCCCAGTATAAAAACAGGGAAAAACACAGAACATAAATAAGGAGACTTTTTAGGAAAATCAACACACAGGGTGCACCCCGATCTCCTGTTATAGGTCCCGGGCCCCCGCTTATCCTGTACAGAGTCGAGGGGGCCTGGAGCCTATCACAGAAGACCTATGGCATGGAGCGGGATACACCCTGGATACACACTTACACACTCATTCACTCGCTGTGCGGGACATCGGGAACACCAATAAGCCTAATCTTGTCATGTCATTGAACTTATGGGAGAAAACCCAGAGGTGCATGGGGCGAACCTGAAAACTACATGCACGCAAACCACAGCACTAAGGATACTGAGGTACAGAGATGGATGATGCCTTCCAATAAGACACCTATGATCCATTCTGAGCAGATGATCCATTCTCAGAACCTGATTGAACGTCTTCCTCTGTAACTGGATTCTGGATTTCCTGACTGGGAGACCAGTCCGGATCAGGAGCAGCATTTCCAGCACCACCACACTGAGCACTGGCAGCCTGACAAGAGCTGCAGGCTCAGTCCAATGCTGTTCACTATGCTGACTCAAGACTGTTCAGCGACACAACGCCAACCACATTGTCAAGTTCACTAAAGCCATGATCATGAACATCTAGAAGAACGATGAGTCAGTGAACAGAGATGGGGGTCAGTGGCTAACTGACCAGTGCAGAACCAACAATCTGTCTCTGAACATGGACAAAACTAAAGAGATGGTCGGTGACTTCAGAGTAGCAGAGGAGGACCACTTCCAGTTGAACATCAATGGCTCCTCCATGGTGTTCAGCTGGAGAAAAACCTCACCTGGTCCATCAAAACCAGCTATATAGCCAGGAAAGCCCAGCAGCATCTCTATTGGGAGGGCCGATGAAAGCTTAACTTTCTCCGCACATCCTCACCAGGTTCTACTGAGGGACTATAGAGAGCATCCTGAGCAGCTGCGTCACTGCCTGGTTTGGAAACTGCACAGTCTTGGAACTTCTGAGAAGCTGAGAAGATTCCCTCCACCGTAGACATTCAAACCACACGCTGCATCTGCAAAGCCAATGGTGTTGTGGATGACCACACACACCCCTCTCACTCACGCTCTTTACCCCTCCAGCAATCAGGCCCACACAGACAGACTGTGAAACAGCCGAGGCAACCAACGCGCCAATATACAAAGACTGGACTGACACCAAAACACACACACACACACACACACACACACACAGTCATCTCATTCCACTCTCTTTCTTTGCAGCTTTTCCTCGGCTAAAAACAGCACAGAGATGCACGTTT
>CM059212.1:1046137-1048637 GCA_030347435.1 Clarias fuscus
AGACTTCGAGAGATGAGATCAGTGTGCAATTATGCAATTATCTTCAGGAATTTGGGGAATATACCATTAAAATTTTTACAGTTTAATCTATTTAGTGGCTCTTAAATGAGCACAAGAGAGAGAGAGACAGAGAGAGACAGAGAGAGACAGAGAGAGAGAGAGAGAGAGAGAGAGAGAGAGACAGAGAGAGAGAGAGAGAGAGAGAGAGAGAGAGACTTTTATCCCAACTTCAATTCTACTTAGAGCTAATACAACTTCAATACGTTTTAAGTGATTAAGTACATCTGAAAGTCAGCACATGTGTATTTTTATCGTAAGTAGAAATGTTAAATGAAGGATTTACACACACACACACACACACACACACACACACACACACACACACACACACACACACACACACGTTGTCTCTGATAAACTTTATGCTTCATTCTGGTAAATGTTTCGTCCAAGTTTATATTCGTTTCTTCTTTAATTCCTCACACTGATTCAGTAAATAGCAGTAGACGTGTGTGGCGTGCGGCGTGATGTGCATCGTGCTGCAGTTAATGTCAGAGATTCATGTCATTAAATATTTCTTTAAAGAATGATAAATATAGACTGATGAGAGATGAGAATCTGCAGCTTCTAATAAACAGAGACGAGCTGGTTCTGGGCGAACGCGACGTCTCGTCCAGCGTTCACGCAGCTGCAGAACTGTAGAGACTAAACACTGTAAAGGGCTTCTTTAATTCCTCATCCTGATAAACATGCTGAGAGAGAACGAGAGAGAGAGAGAGAGAGAGAGATTGAGAATGAATTCTTCCTTATTATAAATATTTATGTACGGGACAGTTTGGTGTCTACTTCCTCCGGAGCACAGATATAAACAGGATGCGCCGTGTGTGTCTTTGTGTGTGTTAATGATTCATCTGTCGGTCTTTGGCTCCTCACAAGGTTCCTCAGGTCTGGTCAGATTGTCATTTAGTGCCGGAGCTACGATGCTAATGCAGCAATCAGTGTAGCATCATGCAAACACAACAAACCAAAAACTCCGTATTTGTACGGCGTTGTGGTTTAGGAACGTCTTTCGGAACAAGCGAGATCTTCCTGTCCTGTCAGGGCTCAACACTGAACCCCCGCGGGTCTCAGCTGGCCTCCTGCGCTGTTATGCACGCGATATTAAATCTACAAAGCGCCGCGGCTCTCTCGCACCATCGCCTGGTGTAATGACATGCGGACAATAAACCATAAAGTAACCGTGTGGAAAAGGAGACTTTTATGGCAGAGTGTAAAAAGTAATATTGCTTACCATAATAAGATAAAGTCACTGAATAAGGCCAACGTATCCCACGATGCCTTGTGAAGGATACAGTGTGTAATGTAAGCGAACGTCAAGCGGACATTTTTTCCAAAACGTTAATCCAACCTGCTGTGTTAATGATTTGCAGTTGTGTTGCTTAAGTATTCCTGTAGTGTATTTACACTGGCAGAGGGTGGAATGTGTAGTCACGGTGTCCAAGTGGAGTCTCTGCAGTCTCATTAGTGTGTGTGTGTGTGTGTGTGTGTGTGTGTGTGTGTGTGTGTGTGTGTGTGTGTGGCGAGACACTGATAAGCAGGTCCATGTCCACTCAAATTCATCAGTGATGTAAGACCAAGAACAGACAGGAGATCGCTCAGCTCCACCATCTTGTTGTCTTTTACACGTCTTTACTTCTACAGGAGGATTCAGAGACGCTGGAGCGTGAATGAACATTTGGAAAAGAATGCAATTAAGAAAAACATAAAAACCTGGACCTGAAATGTGGAAGCTTGAAAACTAGGAAATAATATTATAGTTTTCCTAAACCAGGAATATTTAAACGTTTACACCAACATCAATAAAAAGTCAAAAGTGTATTTAAATAAAGAGTCTACAGAACATCTAAACTACAGTAGAACTGGAAAAACGACAACAATGTAAGGAATTAAACAAATAGTTAATAAAACTAAAAATAGAACAAAACCAATCAAACTGGAAAGCTAGCATCCTGTAAATGTAAAGGAATTAATGGAACTAGGGAACCTCAACTAGAAATATGGGAACAAGGACACAAGGGGGTCTGGAGGATCTGGAGGACCCTTTAAACCAGGGTCAATAGAACCTAATGTATGATGGACAACCTGTGGACACCTGGAGAATCGGCAAGAAAAAAAATGAACTAGGAAATAAGGGATAGAGTAAATAAAATGAATCTAGAGGAACCTGTGATGAGGATCAATAAATCCTACATCTTGATCCTAGAAAAAAAAAACAAAAAAAAAAAAACAATGAAACTAGAAACGTGGGGACCTATAAACCCGAGGACCCAGAACAGGACAAACAATAATAATAATAAATCCATGGAGCCTGCAGCGTCTAGGGAAGAAACACTGACACTGGGGGAATCCAGGGGACCAACGAGGAATTAGATGAAAATATATCAGGTTTTCTAACTAGGGACCTGGGAATGTTTGACCCCAAAGTCTGGTTCATTTTGAT
>CM059212.1:1053637-1071137 GCA_030347435.1 Clarias fuscus
TGATTAAGTGAAAATTTATACAACATCTGAGACACACACACACACACACACACACACACACACACACACACACACACACACATACACTCGGAGTGTTAGATCACAATCTGGAAACAGAAACGTGTTGAAGATTTATTGTTTTTCATTATGTTTAACTTTACATCTTTCTTTATCTCTCCCACACACACACACACACACACACACACACACACACACACACACACACACACACACACACTGCTAAAATATGGAGCATAAATTACTTTAAAGTTTAAACTGTGTGTGTGTGTGTGTGTGTGTGTGTGTGTGTGTGTGTGTGTGTGCGCATTATCATTAATTACTGTGTTTATATAAAAGTTAATTACACTGTCAGGGTCAAAAGTTTTTACACTTCAGGCCTCTGACTCTCTCTCTCTCTCATCTCGGTATATTAATCCTTTTTTGTAAAACAGCCTGAAATGCTATAAATAAAATCCCCTCGTCTTTCATTCCCTTCGTTCTGTTTCGCATTTTCCTCTCCCTCCGTCTCTCCTCGTCTCTAATCGTCTCTCTTTCGTCTTTCTTTCAGTCTGGTTCTGTGTTACAGCGCGAACGCTCGTGACTGAATCACGGTGAAGAAAGAACAAATGAAAGAGGCAGAAACAAAGGGAAAAAGTAAAAAAGAAGAAAAACGTGTTCAAAAATATGATTTAGGAACGAAGAAAAGAAAGAAAAGGAATAAAGAAGAGAAAACTGAAACGAGCATAAGAAAAAAGAAACGTGAAGGAATGTAAAAAGTATTAAATGAGAGACAGAAACGTAAAAATCATCAACATAGGAAGAATAATGAATCTAAACCAAAAAAATTACAGCCGAAGAAACAAAGTGAAAAAAAAAAAACATGAAGGAATTTGACCAAGAATGAGGAAAAGAAAAGGAAGAAAAAGAGATCAGGAGAAAGAAAATAAAAATATATTTATGTTACATTAAAAAGGGGAGAAAAGAAATAAAAATCAGGAGAGGAAAAATAAGGAACAAATAAATGTAATAAAGAATTAAATAACATGCAAAATGTACACAATAGGAAACTTTAAACATTTATTAAACGCAACAATTGAGAAGAAAAAAACGAAACAAATAAAGGACAGAAAAAATGAAATAAAAATGTAAAAATAAAAATGAAACATGAGATAAAATGAAAAGGAAAAAATAAGGAAGAACAGAGGAAAGACAGAAAGAAAGAGAAATAAATAGGAAAAAAAATTCAGTTTAGAAAACAACAACAATAATAATAATAAGAAGAAGAAGAAGAAAAACAAGAACACACACTTCTGCAATATGTGACACTGCTGTGTGTGCGTGTGTGCGTGTGTGTGTGTGTGTGTGTGTGACCTGACTCACTGTTAGAATCAGAACTTTCTGGAAGAAGTGACGAGGCGATGGAGGGATGAACAGATGAGCGGAAAACACATCTTGTCTTTTATACGTTTCACTTTAAATCTGCTCTCGCTGTGAAAAACCGCTGGGCCTGATGTCATCGATAAAACACTCGCCTTTCAAAGGTCATGTGATATTTACGACCTTCACGACCTTATGCACACACTCATGCATGCACACATCATCTTTCTGCGTCGCACACACACACACCCTTCACTTCAAAGACACTCAGAGACGGAGACTCGTCTTTCATGAGGGCGAGACTGGACGCTTGAGTTCCCGCTCCGCTCAGACGCAGTAAACTCAGAGCAGCGTGCAGCCTTAACCATGCCAGCATCTGAAACACACACACACACACACACACACACACACACACATGTACACGTCTTAAAGACTTTACACACATGAGTGTTCATGTCGAGCTCCAGATGGTGTTTTTCTGCATGACAGCAAGAATTTATTTGCTCGGTTCATTTGGTATTTATTCACATTTATTCATCATAGACACATCTAAACCAATCAGAATCCAGCTGTTTACCAAATACTCAAAATGTAAATAAATCAGAATCCAGCTGTTTACTAAACACTCGAAATCTAAATCCACCAGAATCCAGCTGTTTACTAAACACTCTAAATAGAAAGCAGTGAGAATCCAGCTGTTTACTAAACACTCGAAATCTAAATCCATCAGAATCCAGCTGTTTACTAAACACTCTAAATAGAAAGCAGTGAGAATCCAGCTGTTTACTAAACACTCAAAATCTAAATCCATCATAATCCAGCTGTTAATCAAAATCACATATTTAAACCAGTCAGAATCCAGCTGTTTACTAAACACATGAAATCTAAATCAATCAGAGTGCAACTGTTTACCAAACACTTTAAATCTAAAGCAAACACAATCCAGCTTTTTACTAAACACTCAAAATTTAAACCAATTAGAATCCAGCTGTTTACTAAAGACTCTAAATTTAATTACAATCAAACGGAAAACCTATAGTTAGCAAACCTATTAATTAAAGGGTTCTTAAATTTTAAATCTATGACAGCTGCAAGACGTGTGTGATTTGTGTGTGCGTGTGTGTGTGTGTGTGTGTGCGTGTGTGTGTGTGTGTGTCAGCAGCTGGCCCAACAATAACTGAATCCTGTGTTGCTCAGTGAAACATCAACGCTGTGTAAATACGCCACTCGTTTGTTTGTCTTAACGCTAATAAATGTTTGGACGATTTTGTCAAAGTCGCTTTTAGCGCGGCGGGAACTTGTCCAGAATGAGTACTTCCTGTGTCTCTCTCTCTCACACACACACACACACACACACACACA
Organism: Clarias fuscus; assembly: GCA_030347435.1. Classification (NCBI taxonomy): domain Eukaryota; kingdom Metazoa; phylum Chordata; class Actinopteri; order Siluriformes; family Clariidae; genus Clarias; species Clarias fuscus. The sequence goes on from CM059212.1 coordinate 1,056,377, forward strand.
CACACACACACACACACACGTTTAAACAACCTCTTGTTTTACTGTGGGATGGGAAATAGACCATCACAACTCACACACACACACAAAGTGGCATGTGTGTGTGTGTGTGTGTGTGTGTGTGTGTGTGTGTGTGTGTGTGTGTGTGTGTGTGTGTGTGTATGTGTGTGTATGTGTGTGTGTGTGTGTGTGTGTGCGTGTGTGTGTGTGTGTGTGTTTTAGCAGTAAATAGGATAATAAAGGTTTTTTATATTAAACTGCATGTCTGAACCTCAAACATCCAATTACACAGCCTGAGTTCCTTAGTTAGGTCAGCAGGGTGTGTGTGTGTGTGTGTGTGTGTGTGTGTGTGTGTGTGTGTGTGTGTGTGTGGAACTAATTACAGCTGCATTAATCTGAATCTGATCTCACAGCTGTTTAACATCAAGATACAGGTATAAAAGTCAAAAAGTGATTATTGATAAACTGTTAATTCACCTTAAAAACTTTCATTATTCAATTACATTTATTTATTATAATTTTATAGATGTTTTATTGTTTTCAATTGTATTAAATGTATTCAAAATATATTCTTAGGTTTGGAATTTATTTTAAAATGTAACATTTTTGTTAGTCCTTTACATCTTAAACAGTTGTAGTTTTCCAATTAGTTTCTTATTACTCAATCATTTGGTTTATTTTATTATCTTATTTTATATTATTAATAATATTTCATTTTTATTTTATGAAATGCTTTCATAATTTAAAAAGGCATACAGGATGGCATGTCCTAAAAAATAGCACAACTGGAAGAAATATGAAATAACATTTAAGATAAATGAAATTAAGTGTGAAACATTCCTGTGGGTGAAAAATAAATACAATTATTAAAATGTATTCAATACACATAAAATAAAGACGTTGAAATTTATATTTAAAAAATAATCAATGCAAAATTACCAAGTTAAGAAGTACTGGTATTCACTTAATACACCTGTAATGTTGAGTATTTCTGGGGGAAGATTTCTTTTATAGTTGACTTTTTCAGGGGGACTACGATCGAGTGCCTCATGAATATTTATAACACACTTATATTCATTACCAGTAACAAGTAAGGAACAGCTCTGTCTGCCACAGGGGGCGCTCTCACTGACACACACCTCTGAGACTGAACATAAATCATACACACACACACACACACACACACACAGATGAGAAAGACAAAAGACTCTTAGGTGTGTTTTGTAGGTTAGCCTTAAACTACTGGGACTGTGCAAGAATGACAAGTCAGCACTCTACACACACACACACACACACACACAGAGAGAGAGAGAGAGAGAAGTAGGGCGCACGAGAGAAAACACTGAAAAAATACCATGATCAGGACCGAGTCCAACATCACGTCTTAGTATTATTATTAATATTAGCATAGAGGATTGTGTGACTTAGCATAGAGCTGAACACATTAGCAGATCATAGCTATGTGTTTCTGTGTGTGTGTGTGTGTGTGTGTGCATACACACATGCATGCTGCTAATTACTGCATTAGCATTTAGGCTAATTCGCATAATACCCTGTGAGTTAGCATAGCAAAGTTACAGTCAGTCAGTGTTAGCTCCGGCTAACAAACACTGCTCATGCATGGAGAAGCTAATCACACAGGCTAATGAGACTAGCGATGCGAGAGCATATGCCACAGAAGGTGTGTGTGTGTGTGTGTGTGTGTGTGTAAGAGAGAAAAGGAGAGCAGCGGCTGAACAGGTTAGTTTGGCTTAGAGCCCAAACAACACACACATTTAGCATTCCAACACACACACACACACACACACACACACACACACACACACACACACACACACACATCTAAAGTAAAAGGGAAAGAAGAATGGATAAAATGGATAAAAATATTTGAAAGACAACATTCCAATACACCCCCCCCCTCTCTCTCTCTCTCTCTCTTGTTTCATCTTTCATTCATTTTTTCTTCTCCCTTCATCACTCTATCACTCCATCAGTCTCAGTCCAGCCTGCACCCCTCGTCCCTTCATCTTTGCACACTTTCATTCCATCATGATATTCTTCCATCTCACCTTCCATCTTGCTCACACACATACACACACTTGCATGTCTTTGTCTCATCTAGAGAAACATAAAAGGTGTCCTAATCCCAGATGTGTTTAAGCATGTGTGTGTTTATGTGTCTATGTACACACACACACACACACACACACACACACACACTAAGAAAAACGCGGTGTCTTTATTGTACTGTAGCTGTACTGTGTTAGTTTCACATTAGTTTATAGCTAAAGTGTTAATCTGTAAAACACTCAGTGAAGTCAAGTATCTGCTAAAGTCAGAGTTACTCTACAAAGTTACCCTGCAAGGTGTCCAGATTAATTCTACAAAGTTTCCCGAGTTACCCTTCACAGTGGTGTTATCCTATTTAAAAAATCCAGCGTTACAATACAATACAACTAAACACAACCCATAAAGAATCAAAGCGTACAATTTATATTTAAAAAAAAGAACTAGTATGAATTAAGTGGAGACAAAAATGTAAGAACGGTAGCTCAGACAGAAAGCAATAATAAATGGATTATGGAATAAAAAAGGAAAAACTTTAGAGACTAATAAAAAAAAGAGAAAAAGAAGTGGAAATAGCATTTATACTATTTATAAAAAGATAAACATGAAAAGAGAAACATAGATAAAAATTGATGAAAGAAAATGTGACTAATGAAGAAATAAACATTCAAAGTGAAAATGAAAAATGAAGGAAAGAAAAAGGCAGAAACAAGACAAACAGAAAGGATTATTCAACGAATAAAAGGTAAAGAATGTAAAGAACAATGATGAAAGATAAACAATATAAAAGAAAGAAATTAAAAGTAACAATTTCTAAAGAAAGAAAGGTTGTATTTTTTAAAACAATGTTCAGAGTGACATGATGATGATGATGATGATGATGTAGTTTATTACTTCAGCTTTCTTTAATTTTTTACTCTAACATCATTAAATAAATCACCTGATTTATAGTGTTAATCTTTTAAAAGTGTGTGTGTGTGAGAGAGAGAGAGAGAGAGAGTTTTTTTTATGAGGATCAGTAAATCAGCTGTGATCACATCACAGAATCACAATGTTTAATTAATAAAGATTAAATTCCTGAAAGACGAGAAACGAGCTGGAGCTTAATAGATATTTAATCAATTATACACGAGACAGGAATGTGATCTGTTCCAGACAGACACACGCTCGCGCGCATGCACACACTCATGTGCACACACACACACACATCACACATTATTTGATCAGATTTAAACATCCAACTGGTGGCCAAGTCCCCAAAAATCACACTCACAAAAAAAGTTTAATGCATTATTTAATAATTAATATTAATATTTCATTTTCTGATTTTAAAAATGATAACTCTACATTTTCTTGCTTAAAAATGTAAATAAGAAGCTTTTACAACACAAATTACATGTTTCTCAAACAACATCCATGTTTCTCAAGTCCCCAAAAATCACTCTGTATATTATCTTTATTCAAATAATTTAACCTTCAACATATGTAACGTAAATTATAATAAAAACATGGCCAGACACAAGTGGTAAATTAATTCAAAATTCTTTATTTCAAAATGATTTTAAAAATAACAAATTAAATTGTTTAATATTGTGTAAAAATCTTGTAGAAAAAAAAGGAACAGAAATTTAATTTCTCTTCAATTTTACTTTCAAACTATTTAACGTAAATTATTCATAATTATTCAAATTTATATTTATTAAATTTACCGTATTCCAAGTGTACTCTTAAGTGACGAATCTGTTCCTCCTCCCTTATAAAAACCTGGAACCTTGATGGTTTACATGTAGAAGCCTTGCTGAGGCGAAGCTCACGTTTGTTAAACGTAAACAAACAAACGAGTAAACTAACCGCGGTCGCGACTTTTTGTCAAACGATTAAACCAAAACACAAAGCTTCAGGTTTGAAACGGTGTACTGTGAAACAAAGATATCAGGGACAGAAAAGCGCTCTGCACACTGTCTTGTAAATGCTACGCACACACATACACACACACACACACACACACACACACACACACACACACACACACACACAAATTCCGCTAGCGTGTCATCGTAAAAATCGCACAACTGTTGAACGTTCCATTCTATGGTCTGATTACACGGCTTTAAAAAGGGAGCACATGTGCGTATGAAATATGAATCAGATACTTAATACACACACACACACACAGACACACACACACACACACACACACAGTTCTTCTATTTTTCTTCGTCACAGTGTCTTATTGATTTATTCATTGATCTTCCGCTTCCTCTCCTTGTTTCCCGTAATAATGCTGCTAAACCTAAGTGTGTGTGTGTGTGTGTGTGTGTGTGTGTGTGTGTGTGTGTGTGTGTGTGTGTTGAAGGTTATATGGACTTGTAGCACATTTGGATATTAATGCTACAAATCAGGATTAATGTTTAATATGCTTACACACATACACACACACACACACATACACACACATTTGTTTGTCTAATATATAGTGTCCCCGTGACACACATGACACTCCATGTCTGTTCATTTGTTGTGTGTGTGTGTGTGTGTGTGTGTGTGTGTGTGTGTGTGTGTGTGTGTGTGTGTGTCTTGAATAACAGCTGAAGGTTTTATGAACTTCTAGCAACAATGGTTTAGTTAGTGTATAAATCTCTCTCACACAAAAACACACACACATTACTATACTATTGTGTAGCCTGTGTGTGTGTGTGTGTGTGTGTGTGTGTGTGTGTGTGTGTGTTTCTATTTAATGTAGACGCTCAGACTTGTTGGTTTATGGCCAAGTTAAAAATACATGACTGTTTTGAATTTATGGGGACCTTGTGACCGGTCCCTATAAAGGAAATCTGGTGTGTGTGTGTGTGTGTGTGTGTGTGTGTAAAGCACACTTACGATTAAATCCCTATGATAACAGGACACTCTTGGTGATTTGCAGATCATTTATTTCACAAACAAACACACTTGACAGCTATCAGGTAAAGAACTATGGCATCTTACATTAGCACTGATTCTACCTTCGTTTTTTTTTTTTAATCATTTTCATTCATTTTCATAAGGAACTCAGCTGGATGATAAAATAGCAAAGAAATTGAGTAAATAGTTACATTCTGTCGCTCAGAGAATTCGTTTGTTAGCCTTCGATGTCTGTGTTCCTAGTTCGTTAGCTACACATACTACTCATACACTGACACTTCTACTGATAAGTTTATTTTGTCTTCTTGGTTGCCAGATTAGCTCTATTTTCACTGTGCAATTAGGTCAGATCAGCTCAGTTAGTAATCTGTTGTTTACTTAACAGCTGTCTGTTTACTGTGAACATGCAGGACAGGCTACAGTGAGCAGCGTGCGCTCTGCATCTCACGCAGTATTATGTAAGCATGCACAATGCACTATTTTAGGAGTTAGCCATGTTGTCCTTGTGCCAAAGCTGCTATTATTCATAACAATCAACTCTGCAGAGTGAAAATAGAAATCTCTCCTCCGCGCGCTCACACGCTAGCAGCTACCATGAGCTTTTCAGGACGAAAATAGAAAGCGCTGACAATCACACCGATCTTAAGTGTAGTCGTTAGCAGCAAGACAACACACACGCAGCTGACTTTCCCTGCCAAACACGAACTGCACATGGGTGAACGCGAAGTACAAGACAGTGAGGAGAAAGTGGACACACTGGTTACTGTAGCTACGTGAGTGATTATTCATAGACAAGTGCGTTAGTCTTTTCATGTCATGCATTTAGCGGAAGTGGGAATTTGCCATCAAGCCTGCAAACACCTGCATGTGTATATAGGGCGTGTTTTGAGGACATCAGGGAGGTCCTCACAATGTTTATTTATTTATTTATTTATTTATTTATTTATTTCAGGTTTTTCTTTCTCATAAGCTGAGAAATTTTGTTTTATTTCTTTAAGTTTTCTCTTGTAGGTTAAAGTCCTGTGTGATGTATTTACACTCATACAGATGTCACACAAAGGTCCTCACAAACCAGCATTCGTGTGTGTGTGTGTGTGTGTGTGTGTGTGTGTGTGTGTGTGTGTAACAATATTAATACATTTATATATATATATATATATATATATATATATATATATATATATATATATATATATATATATATATATATATAAGATCGTTTACATACATTTACCAGACACTTTATTAGGAACATCTGTACACCAAGTCATTCGTGCAATTATCCAATCAGCCAGTCATGGTGCTTCATACAGCTTCGAAAATGAGAATGAGGAAAATCTGATCTCAGTCATTCCGAGCCTGGGATGATTGCTGGTGCCAGACGGGCTGGTTTAAATATTTCCGAAACTGCTGATCTCCTGGGGGTTACGCACCAGTCCCCAGAGTGCTGCGCTGAAGTGAGCAACAGTTCCTGATATGATCAGAAAGATCAAGATAGAAAGGCTTGAGCTCGTCTAATTAATCTAAGTTCATATTTTAAATCAGTTCAAGCCATCAGTAACAGTGATATTTGAAGTCGTGTAAAGTTCTGAGATCGGGCCTCCGTGGACCAGAACTTTTGGTCCAGCACATCCCACAGACACGCCAAAGGTAGGTGGTCCATGGCAAAGTAAGCCACATCATCCAGCACACCGTGTACTGCCTGTGTGTGTGTGTGTGTGTGTGTGTGTGTGTGTGTGTGTGTGTTATGAATAAAGGCATGGAGGTGATTACACACATTTATGGCATCATAAACAGGAACAGGAGCTTAGACACAGAGACTCCCATGGGTTTAACACAGACACACACACAGAATTAGATTAGACACAGCAGCTGATCTTTTTGAAGTTTTTCCTTTTTAATTTAATAATTCAAATTAAATAAGATGTTTATTTGATTTTTCTATTATTAGTGTAAATACACACCAATCAGCCATAACATTAAACCCACTTGCCTACTACAGTGTTGCCCCATCGAGGCCTGGATGCTCTTCACACTCTGAAGGTGTGTGTGGTGTCTGGCACCAAACTGTCAGCAGCAGATCCTCTAAGTCCTGCAAGGGTGTGAGGTGGAGCCTCCATGGATCTGTAAGTTAATATCATTTGTTATTGCCGGGCAGGAGTAGCTCAGTGGTTAAGGCATTGAACCAGAAGTTTTTTTTTTTGCATCCAACCAGAAGCAGGACTCCAGGACGGGTTAGACGGGTCCAGAGGGCAGAGGGGTCTGGATCACTGGCAACTCAGGAGCGACATGTATAGCTCGACAGAGAGACAGAGAGAGGGAAAGGAGAGAGGGAGAGAGAGAGAGGAGAGAGCAGAAGAGGAGAGAACAGAAAATAAGGAGAGATGGCAGTTAGGTATGGTCACAGTCAACATGTATAGGTGAATGTATATTTAGTGCAAAGTGCAAGCAGAGACTCCGGCAGGACTAACTATAACAGCATAACTAAAAGGGAGAGCCAGAAGGAAACACAGACATGAGGGGGAACTGAGATGTAAAGCAACCAATCACCTCACCGTCAACAAACCTGAGTGAACAATGAGAGTGGGGAGGACAGCATCTAAACATACCAGTTCACCAGAATACTCTACGTCCATGAGTCCCCCAGATCTGCTCCTTTACCTAAGGTTCATCTATTTACAAACATGCTGCGCTAAATAAATAGGTTTTTAGCCTAGACTTAGACTCTGCTGCAGTTTTCATTATACGCGGTTGTGACAAACATCCTGCACCTGTGAGGCCTGTGAGAATCAGACGGATTATAAAACACGAGCATCCTTAGTTTACACTCCGTCAGGCAACATTCACATGTATGAACTGCAGGACCTGAGGATTCCCAACAGAACATCACCTGAGCATCACACTCTCTCTGCTTCACACAGTGCAACCTGGTGCTGTCGCTTCCCCGGGTAAAACACACACACACACACACACACACACACACACACACACACACACACACACACACACACAGAGCAGAGCCATCCATATGATAATCCATCAGACCAGGCCACAGTCTATATAAAGACTTTCTGTGTTAATGTTTTAATTTAAAAAAATTAACAATATGGTAATAATAATAATAATAATAATAATAATAGTTTTAGTTATTTAATTTATATCTTAAACAGGACTTTTTTTGCCAGTCTGCCTAATTAGCCTACAGAACATATCAGCTTCACTGACAGTGTGTTAATCTCTCTCTCTCTCACACACACACACACACACACACACACACACACACACACACAGGTTTATCTAACACTCCTTAATGAGGGCCTGGAAAAACCTGTGAGAATTAAGTGTAAAAATAGCGGACAGGTGTGTGTGTATGTGTGTGTGTGTGTGTGTGTGTGTGTGTGTGTGTGTGGTGGGTGATGATCATATACCTGGGGGAGACTGGAGCCTGGGAGTAAAAATAGAGGACAGCTGTGTGTGTGTGTGTGTGTGTGTGTGTGTGTGTGTGTGTGTGTGTGTGTGCGCGTGTTGTACCTGTCAGCTGTTTCCATGACAACACAGGGGCTGAAGATCTCCCTTGAAGCACCTGTGTGTGTGTGTGTGTGTGTGTGTGTGTGTGTGTGTGTGTGTGTGTGTGTGTGTGTGTGTGTGTGTGTGTTGAAAATATAACAGTGTCAGCAAATTTTGTTCAGGTACAGTTATACAGCAGAACCAAGAACTAATACCACAGTGAGAACTCAGGAACCCGTGTGTGTCCGTGTGTGTGTGTGTGTGTGTGTGTGTGTGTGTTTTCCTCTGGACGTCAGTCACTGGGATAAGTAGCAGTGTGTGTGAAGTCATTAGTCTTGGCTGGCCTTGTAATGACATAGTTAGCTTAGCGTAGCGTTGCCTGTAGCCTAGAGCTAAAGTGCTAGTTGTGGCTAATGTCCCAAAACTGATCGCCCCGAGGCTTAGAAGCTAGCGTAGCGTGGCGTAGCGTAGCGTAGCGTAGCGTAGCCTGGTGTAGCGTAGTGCAGCCTGGGTGACACAAGAGGAAAAATGATAAGCATACAGAAGTTTTACAATAAAGGATTCATTAGTCAGGAGATTTATAAAATAAAATAAAGGAGGAAAAATGATCGAAACTGTTTTATGTATTTATTTAATTTTAAGGATACAACATTTACCATCAAAGTTTTGAGAAAAGAATGATTTCATTAAAAAAAAGAAAGAAATGAAAAATAGGGAGAACGAGAGAGAGAGAGAGAGAGAGAGAGAAGAAACAAATAAAGTGAAGAGAGAAAGTGATATCTGAGTCTGAATACTGAAACTGACTCTTGGCTTAGTGTTGTGTTTTTGAGGGGTGGGTTGCCAGGATTCAGCAAAATCACCCCATAGAGCGCGCCTCTCTCTGTCTTTCCAACCGAACTCTGTGTGTGTGTGTGTGTGTGCGTGTGTGTGTGTGTGTGTGTGTGTGTTTGTACCTTATACGTAGAACCTGACAACCCTGTGGGGTCATGTGACTGACACCACTTCACTGAGTTTTAGAAAAAAGAAAAAAACACGCAGCCGTACTGAACTCCAAACTCCGACTCGAGATCACTGCAGGTTAAAACACTGATTCCTCATAATCTTTACTAAAACTCCTCAGTGTTACATCACCGTCTGGGTAAAATACTGCCTGTGACTGGGTAAGAAAACACAAAGAAAGAAAGAGCTAATTTTTTTTTTTTTTTTAAAGAAAGAACGGGAAATTGAGAAAGAAAAAAAGAGAACGAACCATTTTGGAAAAGAAAGAAAGTAAACAATTTGTGGGAAAGAAGGGGGAAAAAATAATTTTGTGGAAAAAAGGAAAAAAAAGATGAATTTTGGAAAAGAAAGAAGGAAAAAAGAAAAATATTTTGGGAAAGAAAAAAGAAAGAAAACAAATTTGGGGAAATAGAAAGAAAGAAACAAAGAATGAAAGAAAGAAAGAAACTTCGGGAAAGAGAGAAAAAAAATATTTGGGGAAAAAAGAAAGAAAACTGATCTTGGGAAAGAAGAGAGAAGTAAAGAATTTTTTTTAAAAGAAAGAGACAACAAATTTGGGGAAAGAAAGAAAAAAAATAAGTTGGGGAAAGCAAAAAGGAAAGAAAATTTGGGGAAAGAATATAATATATATAATATCATTTTGGGATAGAAAGAAAGAATCAATGAAAAAAAGAAAAAAATTGGAAAAGAAAGAAAGAAAGAGAAAACATTTTGGGGAAAAATCAAACTTATTTTAGGAAAGAAATAAATAAAAAAAGAAAGAACAATTTTTGGAGCACTGTGGCGTTGCACCTCCCAGGTCCGGGTTTGATTGGTGATTGGGTTCCTCCGGGATCTCCGGTTTCCTCCCACAGTCCAAAGACCTGCTGATTGGGCTAACTGGTGTTCCCAATTTGCCCGTAGTGTGTGATTGAGTGTGTGTAGGTGTGTGTGCCCTGAGATGGATTGGCACCGTGTCCAGGGTGTACACCGCCTCGTGCCCTAAGTCTCCTGTAATAGGCCCCGCCCCCTGCGACCCTGAATACAGGAAAAAGTGGTATAGATGATGAGTGAGTGAGTGAGAACAATTTTGGAAAAGAAATAAATAAGAAAGAAGGATTTCATGATTGAACTGATCCTGAACTGATCAAGATGGCGCTGGTGAGGTCGGCTGCCGTCGCGACTGCTTCGACCTATTTTACCTTGTTTTCGCTTTTTAAGTTAACTTTCAATAACTTTAATTCGGCTAATTCGCCGCCATCGAGTGCATTAAGTACGATAGAGATACTCTCATTTCTATTGGTTTACAATGTACTCAGAATTCGACGTTTTTGACTCCGGATCCGAGCTGGCCGAGTGAGATCCTGAGGGAGAACAAAGGATGCGACGCGAAGCGGCGGCCCCGAGGGAAACGAGCCGGCGTCAGGAACAGGCTGAGAGCCCGTGCACACCCCACACCTCTGCCTAGCATCCTGCTCGCCAATGTCCAGTCACTGGAGAACAAGCTCGATGACCTCAGGGCCAGGGTAAAGTTCCAGAGAGACATTCGAGACTGCAATCTTCTCTGCTTCACTGAGACATGGCTGAACCCAGCGGGGCCGGACCGCACCATTCAGCCGCCCGACTTCTTCTCGGTTCACCGCATGGACAGGACACGGGACTCGGGGAAGACAAAAGGAGGCGGCGTGTGTTTAATGGTGAACAGCAGCTGGTGCAACAGCGCGAGCGTTGTTCCTCTTCGCACGCTCCTGCACACCCAACCTGGAACTATTGACCATCAAATGTCGTCCTTTTTATCTTCCTCGGGAGTTTACATCGGTCATAATCAGCGCTGTTTATATTCCGCCACAAGCGGACACGGACACTGCCTTATGCGAGCTGCATGAGGCACTCACACAGCACCAGACACAACACCGGGACGCTGCGCTTATTGTGGCGGGGGACTTAACAACACCAACCTCAAACGCGCAGCGCCAAACTTCTATCAGCATATCACCTGCCACATCAGTTAAGGACGGCTACAAGGCACAATCTCGTCCACCTTTTGGGAAATCTGACCATGCCGCCATCTTCCTCATGCCAAAATATAAACGAAGACTCAAACAGGAAGTTCCAGGTTCAGAGGGAGGTCGCGTGCTGGACGGACCAATCGATGACCGCGCTTCAGGACACACTCGATGACGCAGACTGGGACATGTTCCGAAACAGCTCCGATGAAGTCAGCGTGTTTACGGAAGCGGTTGTGGCATTCATCGGGAAACTAGCGGATGATACCGTACAGAAAACGACCATCAGAAAGTTTCGCAATCAGAAGCCGTGGGTGGATAAAACCATCCGCGACACTCTGAGATCTCGCACCGCTGCCTACAATGCGGGACTTGCGTCGGGGGACATGGACCTGTACAAGGCTGCGGCATATAACGTCCGAAAGGCGGTGAAAGAGGCGAAGCAGCGCTACGGAAGGAAACTAGAGTCACAACTCCAGCTGAGTGACTCTAGGAGTCTGTGGCAGGGACTAAGAGCAATAATGGACTATAAAGCACCAACATCTGGTATGACGAACGCTGACATGACTCTGGAAGATGAGCTGAACACCTTTTAAGCTCATTTCGAGGCTGCAGCTAAAGACACTAGCGTTGCTAATGCTAGCGGTGCTAACGGCTGCAGACAGGAAGACGCTAGCGTTGCTAATGCTAGCGGTGCTAACGGCTGCAGACAGGAAGACAGTGCCAGTACAGGAAACGCGTTTATCATCTCCGAGCATGACGTGGGGAGAGCCTTCAGGAGAGTGAACACCAGGAAAGCAGCAGGACCAGACGGCATCTCAGGTCGAGTCCTCAGAGCCTGTGCAGACCAGATAGCACCAGTGTTCACAGAGATATTCAACCTCTCCTTATCTCAGTCGGTGATCCCCACATGCTTCAAGAGTCCATCATTTTTCCTGTTCTGAAGAAACCACATCCTGCTTCCCTCAATGACTATCGACCTGTAGCCCTCACATCAGTAGTGATGAAGTGCTTTGAACGGCTGGTCAGAGACTTCATCATCTCTTCATTACCAGACACCCTGGGTCCACTACAGTTTGCCTACCGTTCAAACCACTCCACAGATGATGCTATCTGTTGAGTAGATGATGCTCATCTACTCCATACTGCTCTCACTCATCTGGACACTATAAGGGGGAATTATGTGAAAATGCTTTTCATCGACTACAGCTCAGCATTTAACAACATAATCCCCTCTACACTCACCACCAAGCTGGAGCACCTGGGACTCAGCTCATCTTTGTGTCAGTAGATCTCCAATTTCCTAACTGAGAGACCACAGGCAGTAAGGATGGGCGGTCATGTCTCAGCCTCCATCACTCTCAGCACTGGAGCCCCACAGGGTTGTGTTCTGAGCCCTCTACTGTACTCTCTGTACACACACGACTGCGTAGCCTCTACCAACTCCACCACCATCATCAAATTTGCTGATGACACCGTCGTGGTCGGCCTGATCACTGACAATGATGAGACGGCCTACCTGGAGGAGATTGGGAAATCTGGAGAACTGGTGCCAGAGGAACAATCTCCTTCTAAACGTCAGCAAGACGAAAGAGTTGGTAGTAGACTTCAGCACAAAGCAGGAGAGGAACTACCAGACCCCCGTCATCAACAAGAGCCCAGTGGAGAGAGTGGACAGCTTCCGTTACCTCGGTGTACACATCACGCAGGACCTGTCTTGGTCCTGTCACATCAACACCGTGGTGAAGAAGGCCCGACAGCGTCTCTACCACCTCAGACGCCTGAGAGACTTTAGACTGCCCTCCAAGGTGCTTAGGAACTTCTACTCCTGCACCATAGAGAGCATCCTGACGGGAAACATCACGTCCTGGTTCGGGAACAGCACCATGCAGGACAGACGAACTCTTCAGAGGGTGGTGCGATCAGCTGAGCGCATCATCCACACCGAGCTCCCTGACCTGCACTCGATCTACAGCAAGCGGTGCTGGACCAAGGCCAGGAAGATCATGAAGGACCTCAGTCACCCCAGCAATGGACTGTTCTCTCTGTTGAGGTCAGGAAAGTGATTCCGCTCCCTGAAGGCCAACACAGAGAGACTGAGGAGGAGCTTCTTCCCGCAGGCGATACGGTCTCTTAATCAGTACAACACACAGTACTGATCCATTTTGCACACCCACACATGCTTCTGCACTCACTCTGGACACTCTGGACATTCAGGACATTCAGGACATTCGCTCACTAGTCCTCACTGCACACCTGCTCACTCATGGACATTATGCACATAAGACACTTTAAATATGCACACAAGCCACTTTAACATGTCACTTTACTGTATATTTGCACACCCCTGGACATTCCGTTCCTTATGTTCACTCCATTCCTATATTTTCTATTTGTACAGTTAGGTTTTTCTCACTTTCTTATAATTTCCTTATATCTTCCTTTAATGTATATTTGTATCATACAGACATTTTATATTTTATTTTATTCTTCTTAGTCAAATTTTACTTATATATATTTTTCTCAAAGTTACTTTTGTTTTAATATTTATTTCCTATATAGATATTCTTTCTTATTGCTTCTTAGATAAATAACTTTTTTGTTTTTTTGTTTTCTTTCTTGGTCTAAGGTCAGGGCAGTTGCCTAAGCATTTCACTGCATATCGTACTGTGTATGATTGTGTATGTGACAAATAAAAATAGAATTTGAATTCTTTAACCCAGGCCACACCCACCGCCCTGCCACTGTACATCATACTGGAGCCCGAGTGGAGCCACGGCACCACCGGGGAGGGACCAGTACTTACTGTAGTAGAGAGGACAGGGTCTGGTCCTGAGGAGTGCTCATGGGGCCCGGGACGTTTTGGACCCTGAGCTCAGGAGCAGGCGACGGAACATCAGGAGGCGTTACTGAGCACCACAGAGGGACCTGCGGGGACCTGGAACACGGGGAAGGATACGCCAGACAGTGCGGACTAGAATATAGTAGATCATCTGAAATAAAAACATATAGTGCAGTAATATGGAGAGTGAATGAGAACGAGAGAATAGAGGAGGAAAAGAAAGTGTGGACAGAGAGAGAGAGACAGAGAGAGCGAGACAGAGAGAGGGAGAGAGACAGGAGTCTCTCACACAGCTGAGACCAAGAGAGACAGAGAGGGAAAAAACTTTTACTTTAAAGTGGAGTTAAAATAGGATGGTATTTCATATATAATTGACAGGCAGAGTGACACACACACACACACATGCTCATATATGCGCGCGCACGCACACACACACACACACACACACACACACACACACACA
>CM059212.1:1076137-1081137 GCA_030347435.1 Clarias fuscus
TCAGAATTACTCACAATGGACAAGAATTCTTTGTAAAATGTGGAATTTTAAAGTTATGAACCTTTGTCAGTTCTAGAAATTTTGGAAAGTTCTATAAAGGTGGACCATTTTGTATTAATCTGTCCTGATGCCACAATTTGTCAACTAATCGAGTGATCTACGTAAAAAACAAAATAAAGAGTCCATGCTAAAGCTATGATTTTTTAAATTGTAATTGTAATAATTATAATTTCAATAAATAAAAAAAACGTTCTGCAATATTGGGTAATACGTTATAGATTTGATTTAGATTCAGAATTTTGAAAATATAAAAAGTTTTTTTTTTTATTCTAGGTGATTTGACCAAATGCAGGAATGTAAACATTGTTCTGCAATTTAAATGCCATACAATATAGACAAATCTCTAATCTTTTTTTTTTTTATATATATTCATCCCTGCCAGTATCAGTACCTCAAGAAAAAAGCAAATAAAATGTTTACCAAATTTGGGGATTTTCCTATTTTTGCACACTTTTTTATCTTTCAACAAATGTGCCATTAATTGTATCAGTGTTTTCTCTGCTTAGAATATACAATTTTTTGGAAAACTTATTATGCTGGATGGTCAAGGAGACATATATGGTAACTTCAGCAACCTTGATTAGAAACATAAAAAGACAACAATGAAAATTTTTGAAAAAGAAAAATGACAAAATAAAAAAAAACTCCTTTGGAAAAAAAAAATCTTAAAAGTCTAGATTTTTTTTATTCCAACTATTTCAATGAATGACCTATAAAGAAATATATCTGAAAAAAAAAAAGAAAGATAAAGCTGAGAATATGTGTTGTTCTACATCTATCCACAGGTGAGTAAGAAGGTAAGAGATGAGAAATGTTACAATTTCTATTAATTTCCTGTTTTCAGATTGGAACTTTCCCATCTTTCCGCACGCCTAGAGGAAAGATTTTAAAAGAGACCGGATTGTTGGTCGGTCTAAGAGTGGAGTCTTGCAGAGACACAGCTACAGACCTCTAGTGAAATCCTGCGTCTAGTTGAGTTTAAAGAAAAGGCTCAAACATGAGCAGAGTCACAAGCTGCTCAACCCCTGGGCCTTCTGAAAGACATCGTCAAGCTGTTCTGAGATGAACAATATTCTCACTCGTTGCCTTAAAGTCAACAAAGCGTTAATCATGTATTAATAACTAAAGTGTTTCATAAATCTAGCTACAGAATGAAACTGTTTAATAATATCCCTTAAAGCTCAAGCGGCACAGATACCGGCAACACAGCACAGGCTCAAAGACTATTTAATAAAGAAGAAGTGCTCATATGGAAGCCTTACTGATGTGTGTTAACAGGGAGGAACTCTGTATTTGGGTTTTGGACATGTCAGGTAGAACAAAAGTTATCATTACTTTAATAAAGAGGATATTTTACCACTACTGGAATATGGGGAACAACCCATGATCACATGCATGCGACCATGTACAGTATACCTGTGCTATTTCTTTGCCTAATCTTTTGCTTAGTCATGTTTGGGTCATGTTTGTTATGCGTATGGTTAAAATAGAGAGTTCATCATACAGCATTGCTCCTTTTGTGCTGAAAAAAAAAAAAAACTATGCTATCTTACTTTATACTGTACAGTCCTGAGCCCTAAACATGTTTATTAAATAAAAAGCAGAACACATGAAATGTTGAAATGCTCTGAGCTTCAAGGGCTAAGAGACAAAAATCTACAATTTCTATGTAAAATAGAAGATAATAATAATAATAATAATAATAATAATAATAACAATAATAATAATAATAATAATAATAATAATAATAATAATAAATGACACATAACATTCCAGCTGTAGTTTTGGCAGTGAATCACATCTAGTTATTCCAGATGCAAAGTTATAGAAAAGTAATGATACAAGTTATTAGTCAAAATATTTTTATATATTTTTGTATAAATTAACAACTTATATAAAATTTGTAAAATATTTTCAACTATACATGAAATTCTGTTCACGCTATTTTTTTTTACTATGAATAATTTATTAACAGTGGATTAGAAATAAAAGTAATAATCTTATATTTGGTTTGTTTTAAAGTTATTTGAGGAAATGATAGATGTGTTTGCGTACACTCAGGAATATTCCACTTGCTAAGATGCTGTTTTTGCAGTGTGTAATTTAGAGGTAGATTTACTTTTATGTTCTAAAATAGTCGAGTGTCTTATAGTAGAATAGTATAGTAAATAGTAGAGTTTAAGTGACCATGAAGACTATAAAAGTCGACACAAATCAAAGCTCTACTCATTTCTAAAATTAAATATTATAAACACATAATCTATTCTATTTCTGTACGTGTGCACTGTAGAACATTATATGTTCAGAATCTTGTTGTTGTAGTACATTGATAATGCATTTTAACCCAACTGCACATACTGTACATGCACACACACACACACACACACACACACACACACACACACACACACACACACACGCAAGCCAAGGTTAAGATGAAGTCCAGACGCACATTTTCCTCCTGAAAATGCAAATGAGTGGAGTATTGAATTATCCTGACCTGAATTTTATTCTGCTCTGTAAAACACACACACACACACACACACACACACACACTTATAGACAGATACATTACTGAGGACCACTTCATCCAAATTGACCTCCCTCTGTCCCTGTCAGTCCCACACACGCACACACACACACACACACACACACACACACACACACATGCATACACACACAGACACACACCACACACACACTTTGAAAGTGGTATTTGCGCAAACACACTGACGTCTGGATGTGATTTTCCTCAGAGTGCTGGAGGAGGAATTGGGAGGCCGCGCCTGCTTAATTTCCTCTGAGCAAACACAATCCCACACAATAATCACACACACACACACATACACACACACGCACACACTAACGGTAATCACTGCCTTACTGCAGAAACATCCCTGTTTATTCAACACCAATTACCAAAGAGAGACAGAAGATAAAACTCACCATTATCCTCGCGCGCTCTCACACACACACACATACAAATATTATGTTATCTTTAATTATCACTGATGTTGTATGTCTAATATATCAAAAATATCCAGTGGTTGCTTCTTATTAGTGATACAAAACCACTTAAACCCTGTGTGTGTGTGTGTGTGTGTGTGTGTGTGTGTAGAACATTTCCAAGAGGGAAAAGAAGTACAAGGAAAAATTCAGCAAACTCATTTATCACATGTAAAATCTGCCCTACGGACTGACACGCTAACCTGAGCGTGCGCGCGGACACACACACACACACACACACACACACACTTGTATTATAAAACTTGTAAAGACTTCCCACACGTTACTACAGTAAACTGAAGTTTTGGAATAAAATGCAATGAAATTTTATGAAATTTGCAATGAAAATTCGTTGTATTTGTGGGGACCTGAAAATGCCGTCCCCATAACGTCAAACCTGAGAGATGTTCCAATTTCACACATGTGCATGTGCATGCATGCACACACACACACAGTCACACACACACACAAATGTGAACACTGAAACAATAATTACAGTTATATTATTTTTTTTTTTACAGTTTTGTAAACTTATTAACATTCTGTAGTAGTGTAAACGTGTGGAACATCGGTCCTCAGTAAGAGCCATAACTCTGAAATGTTCTTCACAACTTTTCTTGTTTCGAATTATGATGTCCAAATGTAGGACCTTTATATACATGTCATGTCCTGAACATCTTCAATGATATCATACAAATTTGATTCAAACATGTTACATTGTGTTGACCAATAAACAGAATTTTTTAATATAATTAGCAAAAAAAAAAAAAACATATGTTTCTACCTAGTGTACGTTCCATGCAACATAGGTTTGAAATTCATGAAAAACATGACACTCATCCTATACATCAAAAGTACAAAGAATTCAGCTTAGCTAAATACGGAGGTCCGTAATTACAGTGCTGGTGTGTAAAACATCTTTAAACCTTACATTCTGTACGGATCTGTAGAATTGATTTATATTCACCCAGTGATCATTTTAAAACAACTATAACCACTACAATCTATCGCAGATAACTAAAACTGACACTGAATGCACATTTGAATAATTACATTTCATTTGTTCTACTTAAATCCTCCTCATGACATTTGACCTGCTAGAACGAGCTAGTGTAACTTTTTCTGTGTGTGTAACTAAAACAAGAGTTCTTATATTTCTAGCATTAAAGATATTAAATTTCTGCAGTTTTTCCACAATTGTTACTATCAGTCCCGGAGCCTGCGTTCTTATTGGCTGTCAGCAGTGACACACAATCAAACATAATGACTATGTAGAGGCACAAGCATAGGTTTCAAACACCGAATAGGATAAGAAATCCAAGCTTTAAATATTTAAAAGTTCGAACAAAGGTTTAATTTGAGCCACTTTGAGCTGCTTCCTGTTTAGAATTTTTGTAAGTTTTCATTTGGATTTTTAATTATGCAGAAAAAAAAACTATAAATTATCGAATAAATTATCTATTTTTAACAATCACCCAACTTTTTAAAGATTTTGTTAAATTGCGATATTTTGTTGATGCTTAAGAAACAGAATATCTCTGAAATTATGAAACTTAAACAGTCACTCAGTTATTTAGATTTCTTAAATTCCAGACTATTTATCTTTAAAGTCATTACATGATATAACTGCAGACGTTTTATAAATAATATAAATAATAAATAAAGCCAAGAGTTTATCCAAGCGCTGAGGGATTTCTGATTTACAATGCCCGCCTCTTCTTCTCCGTATCGCTTTAATCCTGAGGTTAAAGGTCACCGGAGACAGGAAAAGCAGGATAAAGTAACACACACACACACACACACACACACACACACACACACAAATCCTAGTGTGGAATTTAATCATTTATCATTTGGTTTATAAATATACAAGAGTTCCATGTCGAAATGATTTAAACTGAAGCAAGAAAAAAAAGTTTCTGTGAAATGCAGTA
>CM059212.1:1086137-1103637 GCA_030347435.1 Clarias fuscus
TTTCTGCTTTGGGTTATGAGCCAGCAGCCATGCTTAATGTCACTGACACAGCAGGTCCCAAAATGAAACTATCTCATGAACTTATTGTGGAAGAGAACAGCACCTAAGTATTTTTAACCATTTGGTTTTACCCTGGCGGCACAGTGGTGTAGTGGTTAGCACTGTTGCGTTACAGCTCCAGGATCAGGGTTCGATTCCCGACCAGGCTCTGTGTGCATGGAGTCTGCATGCTCTCCCCGTGCTTGGTGGGTTTCCTCCCGGTCATAAGTCATTGTGCATACCCCTGCTCATTATACCCGTCTTGTTCCTCTGTAACACTAGGTTCCTCAAAATAAGTAATAAGCAGAGACGATGGCAGCTTCCTCTGAGGAGCCCAAAGACACACTAAACTATCATACAGTACTGAAGCAGGAGTTGATGTCCACCTGCTGTGGTGTTGCTGCTCCCTCTTCAGGGGAAACGGTTTCACAAGCCAGGATAGCAACGCCTAGGTAGAATCACCTGAAGAAATAATAATAAAAGAGGCGTATCCACCCCCTCAAATGGTTCACTTCAGTTTGGTAAAGTCCACAGAACGATGAGATCTCTGGTCGTCCAACATTAATGTCGTAAAATCTCATCCTGTGGTCCAGTCTACAACTTTATAGAGGAACACTGTAAAATGACAGCGTGGTCTCCTTGTCTGTTGTAGTAAGAGAGGATGAGTTGTCTGATCTTTATATCAGTTCCATCGATCTCTCCTGCCGCTTGAGGGAATCTTCATCTGTGCTGAACACATTGTACTACCTGCCTGGAGCTGCTAAATAAGGATGCTTCATGTGCTGAGGCTTTATTACGGCATTTATAGCAGTCACAACTCCAAACAGCTCTGAGATGGACCTGAAGTACAGATTTGTGACCAACCTCCAAATGAGTGTGTTCTGGTGGAATAATCCAGTTTTGAAATCAATCATCATGTTCCTGCGTTACTTCCTGTATAGAGCCGACGTCACCCCACATTTACTTCCATCACGCAGTACTTCCATTATAAGAATTGCTCGGGCGATCTGTCGTGCCATCACGGTCTCACCACAGAGTTCTCCCTGGAGGTCCTGGTTCAGACCGGTGGTTACAGGTGATTGCTCTGTTGGTGAGCATGCTCGAGATGCTTCACCTCATCTGAGAGTCAAGCAGAAGTGAGGTTCACACCTAACTTTTAAAGTACCAGTCATGTGAAAAAGTCTTGACCCCCCCTCATTCCTTCATATTAAATGAAATAATGTAGACGTAAGTAAAGAAATGAGACCAAATGTTTTACTGTGTCAGGCTGCAAAGTGCCTAAAGACTTCATTTCCCCTCTCGTCTGTTCCAACCACTCAGCATCAGCAGTGAACTAATCACCTCCTCATCTGATTGAAGTACAGTGGAACCTTGGATCAAGAGCATAATTCGTAAGTGTTAGAATTTGGAATTCGGAAGTGGGCTCGTATTCCAAAACACTCGTAAATCAAATCGGATTTTCCCATAAGAAATTAACAAATTAACCTGCACTTTATCTTTAAAAAAAAAAGTAAAAATAAATCCCAACAGATAAGTGTTTCCATTTGTGCACGTAGATGCTGTGTGTGTGTGTGGAATTAGCATGCGTGATATATGATACTCGGCGCTCGTAAACCAAGACTTGCTCGTTTTTTCAAGTCATTATTATTTATGTTAGTAAAAATCTTTGCTCGTCTTGCGGAACACTCGTAAACCCCGTTACTCACAATCCAAGGTTCCACTTCGCTCTTGTGTGCATATCTACACGGGCACTTTATGGCACTTTCACTCTTTTAACTTAAAATGTCAACCGGTCTTGTCTCAGCTAGTCAGCTAATTAGGTTTCTTAGTTAGTTTTTGTTCATTCATGTTGTATGTAGCACATTGGTCCTGGAGGAACGTTGTTTCATTTCCCTGTGTACAATAGAAGCCTACTTGACTTGAACTTGTCATCATCTGCACCTGTCTCTCACTGGTTCAGGCCTTAAAAGCTCCTGAGACCCGAATCACTGTGTCCTCATATGGAGCCTTCGCTGCACCTTATACTTCATTCTGTCTAACTTAGACTTGTTGTCCTCATTAGTAGACACTTTACAGCATCACCTAATGGAAGCAAAAGCACAATACACTAATTAGGACAGAAACACAAGAGGGTGTGAGACTCGGTTTCCTGTTCAAAGACAATGCTTAGCTTTTATACTTATCAGGTCTTACTAATCACTAATATAGAGGATAATTAAAAATGGAAATGCATAGGAAATTAAAGCTCGGGCTTTTTGTTTTTTATGCTTAAATGATTCATAAGGTCATGGTGGGACTTAAAAACATTCCGCTGAAACTGCTCAGGTGCAGGGACTGGACTGAAAATGAGCAGAGACAAAAACGTCCCTCAGGAGAACTACTCCACAATACTATGATAGAAAGCAACATACGCAGAAACGATGGGGTCAAGACTTGAGCACAGAACTATGTACCGCGATGGATCTTCAGCTGCTTATTATTTTTAAACTGTACGATTCATTCAGCGGTAATAAACCATCACCAGGGCAACGATCCACCAGCGCAGGTTAACCTGCGACATGCACTCGTCTCTCCCGGGTCCAGAGAATCGTGCGGTAATAAACCATCATCAGGGCGGCGAAAAGGAAAGAAACCGTGGTGGAAACGCTACAAGTTTACAAACTAGTCAAGTGATTCGGATCAGAACAAACAAGCTAAGATGTGAAACTTGTCTATAACTTTATGCACTCCAGAACACTGAAGAGAGGAGTCTCACTAACAAGCTGGCAACCCGTCCCCTTGGGTAACTGAAACAGAAATGACAGGTCCATGTCCAGGGCGTGGAGGCCAAGCGTTATTCTCGAGTGTGCGAGGGGTCATTTATCCTCACGGAACAGTCACGACCCACCAGTCAGTGAGCTGCGGCCCTGTCACAGGGGTGGCTTATTTATTTATTATTTATTTTACACCTGACAAGCGGTCAGACGAGAGCCGGGCTGCAGAGACACGGAGCGGAGCGTCTTCAGCTGGAGGACATGACAGAGGAGGTGTGAAGCATGAAGAGGAACGACAGCTGAGTGACTTTAATGAGCAGAAATCGTGCAGCTGCCTGAAGAACAGACACAGCAGGAAAACACTGATTCCATACAGACGTCGTCCATGAGGTGGCGCTCTGTCTACCGCTACAGCGTTATGGGGACTGATGATGCTGATAACTGAATAATAAACTGCGACTGGTTTTGTATTAATGAGGAAAAGATGATTTATTTCATAAAAAAAAAAAATCACAACAGCTCATATTTACATATCACACACACACACACACACACACACACACACACACACACGCACACACGCACACACGCACACACACGATGCATGTACATCCAAATATGTCTTCCTCTCTCTCTCTCTCTCTCTCTCTCTCTTTCACACACACACACACACACACACACACTATTTGAACTGGTTGTCGATGAGTGTTCCCTTTATCTTGGCCTTCTTAGCTTCTAATTCAGCCTGAAAACAAGAAGAGAAGTTGATAATAAATACTAACAAACACACGCAAAGTGTAACGTGTGTGTGTGTCTGTGTCTCACGAGCTCCTGTAGTCGTCTCTTGCTCATGCCCTTCCTCTCCAGCTGCTTCTCGATCACCTTAGCATTCTGAGCGTAGGAATCAGCCACCTCTCTCTGTAACGCACAAACACACACACTTCAGTAAATAAATAAATAAGTACAAAGAGCAAAACGCTCAGGCATCCCGTCAGGAACAAACACTCCGGCCAATCACGGGCCTTAATCACAGTAAACATCCAATCAGAACATTTTTTTTTTTTAATGGAATCATGTGAGCCAATCAGAGCGCGTGCTCCGTGACTGCCGACCAATCAGACGCAGGGACGACTCACCGCCTCGATCTCCTCCTCTTCCTCATCGATGGTGGACACGGTCACAGAGCTGAACTTGCCCATGTCTTTAGTGCGCTTCGTCATCATCACCTACACACACACAGTAATTATAGTCACACACCTATACAGAAAAACACCCACAAATAAAACATGGCATGCATGTACACGAGTGTGTGTGTGTGCATGTGTGTGTGTGGGTGTCTCACCCGGACTTTCTTGGGCGTCTCCTGTTTCTGACTGTACACACTGGTGTTGCCGAATCCCTCTCCGAACTTCACGACGGCGCCGGACACGATGAACGTCACAGGCGTGTTCTTCAACTGGTGCTGGTAGAACAGCAGGAGACCACACCTATACACACACACACACACATAGTATTTGCTGTTTGTGTGTTTGTTTTTGTACATGGTTATAAAGAATGATGTCACATGATTTGAAATTTCTTCATGTCTTACTTGCCACACTTCTTGCGATACTGACGCTCGATACCCTCCGGCCTGTAACACAATAACATCATTTAACACACACACACACACACACACACGATCATGATAAATAACAGTCTATTTAATCCAGAGAGTGCTCTATTAAATAAAGTCTAAAATTGCAATCACACAAACAGGAACAGTTCTGAAATCATCACTTATGTGGTTTAAACTGGTTCTGCGACTCTACAGCTGTTCTCAGAACAGCTCCCAATTGTACATCCACAAATCCCAGATCCAGGTTGAACAGGAACACACACACATCCAGTCATGTGACTCACACACCTTTTCAAGTACACACACTCATCCTCCTCTACGTTACAGAACTTGTGAGCGTGCTTAGCTGCGTCGATGACGCGTGCCTTGTCCCGTGGCCTCATGGGTAATTTTTCCAGCTGGCAGTCTAGGACAGAGGGGGGAAAGAAAACACTTACATAAAAACACTTACACCTCATTTACACATAACTTACTGTTAATCTGTATAAATCTCAGAAAGGTTTTGTCTGTACATTGGTACTCGCTCTTTCAATGGTATCTTTATGTTTCATAAACTGGAGGATTAAAAACCGTCTCAGAAAAAAATCTGTCCTGATCGTGTCTCAGCATCACACAAAACTGTCTGTAGAGAATTGACTGAATCTCCTGCAGCACTTAGATCTCTGCCTGAAGTTTAATCTGCACCATCAGTGAAATCTAAATGTGGAGTAAAAGTGATGTTATGAACAGTTATGTGTGGGATTTAATAATCTGCTTTAAAATAATCTACTAATGCGCTACTGTCTCAATGTAAACAAACACCTGCACCAATAGATATTAATGAGAAAAGATAAAGTGAATATTTTGACTGGGATTAGTTCATATTTTCACTTTGGCTGAAATAACAGCGCTGAAGTGGTATAAGTGAATTTTAACACGCCGGAGTCGTTTTAAGACGAAACTTCATCTTTATCTGATCGACTTTTTCCATTTCTCACCTGTGATTCTCTCTCCGATTACCGAACAGCGAGTGTATTTGTCTGAGCACCAAAGAAGTACAACTTAGTGTAAACAAGGCGTCAGATACTCGACCTTACAGAATGTGATTTCTGTGTATTAATAAGTGAGACAGAGAGACACACAGACATGGACGTGGACTTCAACCTCTAATAATAACTAATAATTGATTTAAACCTTTCAACTCTTTCTACAAACTCTTTAATCATCAATGACATGTAATAACACTAGTATAACTCTACACCTACAGGCTCTCTCCCTCTCTCTCACACACACACACACACACTGTTGCTAACGCTAACTAGCTCACTCACCCAGCACCAGCACCATTTGTCCGCATAAACAGTAATAAACGTGCAGCGGCTTCTCTCCGTCGTCATACTCCTCTCTGTCTCTGGTGTCTGAACACACCACGCTCCGAGAAACCACTTTCGGCATCTTAATTCACACGGAATATGACTACCACCGTAAAGACAAGCTCGCTATCGCGTAGTAAACACCGCCTCAGCGGTCGCGTAATGATGACGTAGGACACATCGCGGCGATGACGCATACACAAGAGACGCGGCGGATCTGCTTTAGCCACACAAGATGGCGGTGTAGCCTCAGTAGCAGCAATAAAACAGTTATAGTGTACCAAACCACCACCATCATCATTTTAGTATTATTATTATTATTATTATTATTATTATACATTTATTTATTCCAAAAGACAAACCCTGTACCCAAGTAAAATAAAACTCGAGCTATCCTAAGGTAAAATATACCTCCTTTTAGAGTAGAAGACATTTCAGACTGGGTAATAGGACAAAAGCACTGACTTTCAAATTCACTTAGGCATCTTCATCCTCAGCGGCCACTTCATTAGGTACACCTTTCTAGTACTGGATTGCCTTCAGAACTGCCTTAACCTTTCATAACACAGTGCTGGAACCCCCAGTACACCAGATCATCATGCCACATCGTCATGAAACCAGTGTGAGGTGATTTGAGCGTTGTGACACGGTGTGTTATCCTGCGCTCATAAAGGGATGGACACGCTCAGGAACAATCACCAGGTAGGGTATGGGATTTAAACCATGCTCAGTTGGTACTAAGGGGCCCAAAGTGTGCCGAGGAATAGTATCTCCCCCACACCATCACACCTCCACCAGCAGCCTGAACCGCTCATACACGGCAGGATGGATCCAGGCTTTCATGTGCCTTACGCCAAATTCTGACCCGACCAGCAGAAATCGGGACTCATCAGACCAGGCAACATTTTTTAACGTTTTCCAACGAGCGCAAGTGATCTGTAGCCTCAGTTTCCTGTTTATAGTTGCCAGGAGTGACACCCCGGCGTGGTCCTCTGCTGCCGTAGTACATCTGCTCCGAGGTTCCATGTGTCGTGTGTTCAGAGACACTCTTCAGCAGGCCGAAGATGTTATTTGAGCTCCTGTTGTCTTTCTATCAACTTGAACCAGTGTGTTCACCTTGGTCTGACCTCTGGTATCAACAAGGCATTTTCACCCAGAGAACTGCCCTTCACTTCATTTTCGCACCATTCTCTGTAAACCCTAGAGACGGTTGTGGGTGAAAATCACAGATCTGCAGTTTGGGAAATACTCAGCCCAGCCTGTCTGGCACCGACAATGTTCAAATTCACTTAAATCACCTTCTGTCCCCATTTTGATCCTCGTTTTGAACTTCAGAAGATGGTCTTGTCTACATGCTTAAAATCCGTTACTGTCATTAGATATTTGTGTGAGCAAGCAGTGGCCGCTGAGTCTATTTCCTGTGCTTGGTGTGTAACAGATCCAGCACTGAGACACTGGCTCGTTTGATAGTTTAGCAGAGGTTATGAATACAGCCAATGGAAGTATTTGTGGTTAAGGTAAAACTCCACTCCACCTGCTAACTGGGTTAGCAAAACTAGTCCAATTTTCACTGAACGTTACTCAATCATATTATCATAATCATCTCAGGATGTGCGAGTGTTGAGCTGATAAGTCTCGAGCTCTATACAGTAAAGTGAAACTGCTAGCTAGCCAATGGAAATGGATAACGCTTCAAGTGATTACTCGATCGCTCCATCCTGCGCTGATGATGGATTGGGTTGGCTGCTCAAGTGTTACCAGTTACACGCTATCTGACGAGGCGCACGACACAATCAGGGTAATGATGGGTTTATTTTAAACACGCATTCATAATGAAAGATTTCTCTGCTGCAAGCTAGCCTCAGATCTTTTACATACGGCCATGAGTCAGAATTTTCTACAGTCATATTTCCAGGAGTGATCGCTGTGCTCAGTTTCCATGCATATGGAAACTTTTTCAATCATGCAGTAGAGTAGAAGGTGTGATATTTACATGTAAATTGTTGTTGAGTAAAAGTAAAAAAAAAAAAGTAAAATACTTAAGTACAGTACAAATACTTAAAAATGTCCTGACGTACAGTAATGGATTACATTTACTTTATTATTGACAACCTTGTTGTTCTGATCTAATTTAATTTATCGTCTCTTTTAATCTTACTTTACTCTAATATATTTTAACTCATACAAGGTGACACACTGACTTTTGATAGTGCAGAGGAACAATACACAGGTTTAAGCAAAAAAGCTTCCTTTATTGCTCTATAATCCCCTGCTACACTAATGCACTTATCCAAGTGTTTCACTAGTACTTGGATACCATCAACATACACTAGAATGTTTTCTCAGTATCTCTGAAACGCTGGCCTCCCAGGAACTCCTTTAATGGCCCAAACATTTTTTATCTGTTTACTACGAGTGAAGCGTGCTCTTTAGGAGGCACAGTGAGTGAGCCGTTACCATAGATACAATAATGCATGTATTACAACGGGACATTAATGTAACCCTGCGCGCCGATCGGTTCAATTGAATAAAAGCTTTTGAGCGAGCCTGATGCAGAACTCAGCAGTGCTGTAGTGTAAGTAGTGCATGCACGTAGGAAGTGATCATGAGTATTTGTAGAAGCTTTACATCAGCAGTTCGGCAAATTCCAGCTTTACTTTGAAGGTCCACTAAACCCACTGAAGAGTCTCTCTCTCTCTCTCACAGACACACACACACACACATTAGACTAGAGATTGGGTTTTTAGTGAAACCGTGTGGAGTTGAGAATGTTGTTCCAATGATCTGAAATTGATTTTCTCCGCACCAGAACTCACTCCGCTCACATAAGCATGCTAGCTCCGGTCTCAAGTCCTTTGCTGTGGCTCAATATGGTGACCATTAATGGTTCTCAGAATCGAACTCAGCAAGAGTCAGCTGGTTCATTACATGTGCAGTATGATGCTACAGTACTAAGCTAGCTAGTTTATTTAGAAAATAAATCACAGCCTGAATGAGAGAGGAGGAGGGTGGGAGACGGCAACCCGGCCTCTGTAAAGAGCACTATGGAAACGACAGAACCAGCACAGAAGAAACAACAACAACAAAAATCATTATCATGAATATTGTCTAATTTACAATGCCTGAATGTAAGCTGAGACAAGCTTAGCAGATAACGCTCAGCGCTAGTAGAACTTACACAGGAGGATCTAGTGTCTAGTATCATATATATATATGTTAAAAACACAAACAAACCTTTATGACCACCCACCAAATATTGAACAGGTCCCACTTTTGCCACCAAAACAGTAATGCAGTGTGTGTGTTCTGACCAGCATGAACCGTTCCATCAGTTTGATCTACAGTAGCTCTTGCATTGGATCGGACTTCACGGGCCGCCTTCACTCCCCATGTGCATCAGTGAGCCTCGGCCACCCACGGCCCCGTCTCCTGTTCTCCGGTTTTCCTTCCTTTGGTCACTTTTCGGAGGTCCTGGGAACATCTCAGTAGAGCTGCAGGAGTTGCTCCTCTAGCCATCACAATTTGGCTCCTGTCAAAGTCACTCAAATCCTTACGTTTGCTCATTTTTTTCACTTGCTGCCTAATACATCCCACCCAGTTTTAACGAGATATTGAAAGTGTAGCTACTGTGAGAAGGGACACATTGTGATCGGTGATGTGACGGTCAGAGCACCTCCAAAACTGCAGCTCTTGTGGGATGCTCTCAGTCTGAAGTATCAGGACCTACCAAAAGTAATCCGGTGAAGTGGTCCTGTGAACCGGAGGCAGGGTCATGGGCAGCCAAGCCGCGTGTACAGTAGTCCGATCCAAAAGTAGAGCTACTGCAGCTGGAATTTTGGACAAGTGTAATGCTGTAGTGCATTAGTGTTTCAGTGGCAAAGGGGAGACCTGCTCCGTATCAGGCTGTGGTCAAAATGGTGTGGCTGATCAGTGTAACGTGCTTATTTTAATATACTGTACAGTATGTAGTCATCATTCTCTTAAGTGCTAACGCTATAAAGTTGCTGAAGTCAAGGACGACTATCTGTTCGACAGATTCCTTCATACCGTGCCTGCAGCACTCCTGTAACTCAGGTTTCCAGACACTGAAAGTGGTATCGTATCCTGATCTTCATGCAGCTCAGCCTTCAGCCAGTTCAGATTTGAGCATCTGTCACCTGTTAAATCTGGAGAAGAACTTTGATTTGAAGAACCAGATCATTACTAACGCTGAATGAAGGAAACTCAGCCCATGATATCAATTGCAGCTATTATTATTAGGAAGAGAAAAAAAAAACACTCTAGCTGTAGATAAAGACAAGCTCTACAATGAGGCGGTGATTGTAAAAACAGTGATTGACACATTCTCACCAGCGCGTTCCCCTGACAGCACGGAAACCGGAGACTCCGAATTGCTGAAAGTGACGTCTTCTTATTTCGTCCGTCAGTGTCGGCAGTGCTTCATGGAGCGAGCGGTCAGTCGTGTGCCGGGGGAGTGCATGGTCGGAAAGGAAAAGCTCGTTAGTTGCCATGGTTAAGTCTGAGCTCTAAGTGAGACTGGACTTTAAATGGACACACACTGAGACCAAGCAGTTCATGGACAGGACACGCACTGTACATGCACTTTAGTTTTAAACCTACTCATGCTATATGTGAGTTTAAAATCAAAGTGCATGTACTGTATAAATTCTTTATTAAAGGCATGTTCAGTAAAGTGGCCCACTATAATCAGCCCCCGCTGCTTCGCCTGGATGGTGAGAGACAGACAGAGAGAGACAGAGAGAGAGAGGGAGAGAGACAGACAGAGAGGTTTTAAAACTCTCTTTATTATAATAAAATTTAAGGAGTGACGATTTTACAATGTATATACAAAATATATATATATATATATATATATATACACATGTACACATATAGGGAGAGAGAGAGACAGAGAGAGAGACAGAGAGAGAGGTTTTTAACTCACTACATATGCATATGCACACACACACACACACTCATACATGCATCCATACACAATATATAGACGTTTTGTTTGTTTTTGTTTTTTTAAGTCTTGATTCTTTTTTTTTTTTATCATTTTAGGTTCATTCATTCAGTTTTAGTTTTTTTCTCCACTCCTCTGCAGTCCTCTGGTTTATGCTTTGATTTAGCTGTTGTCCATTTGTTCTTCCTTTTGGGTGACAGTTAAGTTTTTTGTTGTTGTTTTAGTCTTTTTCAGTTCTTTTAACGTTTTCATCACATGTCTTTTCTGAGTTTTGGACAGTTGTAGAAAGATGTTCATTTGCTCCTCGGTATCTACAGGTGTGTGTGTGTGTGTGTGTGTGTGTGTGTGTGTGTGTGTGTGTGTGTGTGTGTGTGTGTGTGTGTGTGTGTGTGTGCTGTGCTGTGCTGCTTCCGGCCTCTTCACTCTCCTGTGTCGTGTCACTCAGAGTCTGACTGTGTGTTTTGCGTGTATTAATCGTTTCTGTGTTGAGCGTCTCCTCTCTCTGTCTCCTCGGTTTATTTGTACTGTTGTCTTTGACTGTTGGTGGTGTGTGTGTGTGTGTGCTGGTCTGTAGCTCCGGTGTTTCACTGCAGATATTGTGGGCGGAGTCGGCGTTAGGGGCGGGGTCACTGTCTGCGGTGGGTACTGTACACGCATTGTTTACAGTAGTGTCGGTGTTGTTATCTGCTCCCGGCGCGGTGTGCGTCTCTGTGGTGGTGCTGTGTTCAGGGCCGACCTGTTCGAGTCGCGGCTGCGGTGTGTCGCTGCGGTCCTCTGTGGCCTCCGCCTCCCCGCTGTGGGCTCCGCCTCCCCGCTCTTCTCCGGCTGGCTGTCCTGGCGCCGCCGCCGCCACTGTATCCCGGCCGTGTCGCCGCACTCAAAACACCTGAGCGGTTCCGTGGTGGCGAAGACGGTGTAGCCGCTGTCCCCCTCTTTACATTTAAAGTTCACATTCAGTGTTTGATCTTCGTTGTTTAAGACTATGAGCACTTGCCTGCGGAAGGACAGGATGTGCCGCATGTTGGAGCTCTCACACCCGAGCGGGATCGCTCTCATGGGGCCGACCGACTTCCCGAAACGGGCAGCTCCTTCAATATCGCCTCGTCCTTTATGAACGGAGGCACGTTAGATATGACCACCCGCGTCGCGGGGGCAGACAGAGGGGTGACTTTAACCGCGGCTCCTCTCGCACAGATCCCGCTCCGCGTCAGCGCGCTCGCGAGGTCGACCCTGCTCACCAACACCACCACGGCCTTGTTCATCCGAGAGGCAGAGTAGATGTTCTCACACCCGACCCTCTCCCCCACCGCAAACAGAACGTCCTCGATCGGCACGCCGTCCTCGGGGACACATCGGACGCCATGCCGGAGAGACAAAGTCTCTGTACCGGCTTCAGAGGACATGGTGCCCCGCCCGCTCTCTCTCTCACTGTAAACTTTATATTTTTAAAGTGAAAACCATTCACTGACTACGGAAATATAAATAAATAGATAAATAAATAAATAAATAAACAGTCTTCCGAAAAACTTGGCAGGACGCCAAACAGTCTTTCACGCTCCCTCACACCCAGCGCATGCGCAGAGAGAGAGAGAGAGAAACAGAGAGAGGGAGAGAGGGAGAGAGAGAGAGACAAAGAGAGGGAGTGAGAGAGAGGCAGAGTGAGAGAGAGAGAGAAAGAGAGAGGGACAGAGAGAGAGAGAGAGAGAGAGAGAAAGAGAGAGAGGGAGAGAGAAACAGAAAGAGGGAGAGAGGGAGAGAGAGAGACAAAGAGAGGGAGAGAGAGAAATCTGCTATAATCTAAGCAGAACATGTAAAGAGACTTTAAAAAAAAGGTCACACATGGAAACCCCACTGAGATGAAATTCACCATTATAAGATATAAATCTGAACCTGTTTACACACTTCACACACTTCACACACACACACACACACACACACACACACACACACACACACACACACACACACACACACAGTGTTACAGAAACTACAGAAAATTGAACACATAAAAAACCTGCACGGTGCATTTTCCACCAAAATAATTCAATCCAATTCAATGTTCATATCGCACCTGTATATCAACCACGACATGTCACCAGCACCAGGCAGCTTCACACAATCTAAAGAAAACGATGGACATGTGTATGAAATAGAGAATCTTTGCTGTGAGATGTTTTCCTAAGAGCACACGAGACATAGAGACCTCGCTTTTAGTGTTTCAGGGACACGCAGTGACCATGACACACACACACACACACACACACTGTACACTATCACTAACAGACAGATATTAATTATCATATTAATTCAAGGTTTAATGGATGTTTTATTGGCGCGACACAAACAGACACTCGTATTACCAAGAGACGCTGTACAGAGAATGAGAGAATAATAATAATAATAATAATAATAATAATATTGATGATGAGGTTCTCGATTGGACATTTGCTGGTGTGTGAGCATACAGGGTTCAATCACACTAACACACACTAACACACACTAACAGATGCTTCATGCATGAGTCAGTGTGTGTGTCCTTCATGTCTAGCTACACTCTATCTCTTGTCCTTGCCCTTTTGGATCAAGGCTTGTGATTAGGTCTATGATGATGTCCTCCCTGTGTGTGTGTGCGTGTGTGTGTGCGTGTGTGTGTGTGCATGTGTGTGTGTACACAACCTTGCTTTGCAGGCTTTTCCTCTCTCATAGGAGCCTAACAGGACTCTCAGATTGTCCATTTCTCTGTGGACGTTCAGCAGCATGGCCCTGCGAGTGTGTGTTCGCCCGCTGGTCTTCTCAAACGGACTCCGACTGTGCAGAGAGACTTTGGGTACGGGAACCTTGATCAGACCCTTCAGTCGGCACCATGCGCTCCTGGACGACAGGTGAGAGCTTAGCATCTGACCCAGGGTCAGTCTGAATCTTATCATCATCAGCTCAATTTATATCACTGAAATCAACTACAAAGTGTATAGTGAATGTTGATGTCTGATCTAGAGTCAGTCTGATTCAGGCCAAGGGATAGCAATCTGTGATCTTACAGTATATGTACGTATGTGCTACACTTTACATCTGACCTAGGATCAGAGTCTCATTCACTTCAGCCAACATAATTATCTTACAAACTGATCCTGGATCAGAGTTTAGGAACTGACTTGAGTGGTTTGTTTGATCTAATCCACGCTCAGTTTGGCTGACCAACAGAAGTTAAAGTGTTAAAACTGACCTAAGATCAGTCTGATTCATTTACACTAAGAGTGAACATGTGTTTAAATGCTGATCTAGGATCAGATATGATTATTGTAAATTCAGCACATGTTTCGTTTCAGGAACTGTGTGTGTATGTGTATGTGTGTGTGTCTAGACCACTGCATCTTCCCTGTTATCAAGACACACGATGCAGCATTGACTCTAAGCCCCTCCCACATTCCCTCCGCATGTGATTATCATTACTATAAACTGATGCTAGTTAGTCTCGGGGACAAACACCGGCCCTGATCTCAGATCAGCGTGTAATAGTCTAAATAAAATATTTCTTTAAAAAACATAGATAACTCAAAACTGTTCATGTTTCTCTAATGATTCTGTGGTTTTTGCGGAAACTGCCGTGACCGTTTGGTCATTTCTGTGTTTGCCTGCTCGTCAGCTCGTAAACATCATGAGATTCAGTTCGGAGCCCATCCTCGCACATAGGATGGGTCTCTCGCCAAGTGAAGTGTCACAAACTGTACAGTCTCCTCGGACCCCTTTAGGTCTGCATCCCCACACATACTGTAGGGGCGCACACCAAGCCGAAACCTGCTAGGTCCTCCCATTAGCCAGTCAGCGCACCGTAGCTTTGGCATGGCCGTGTCACGGCTAGGTGGAACACGCCATGTACCTACCTTTATCCGGATCTGCTTTTTAAATTTTGAGGCAGAACAATAGTCCCCAAGTATATCCAGTAGATATACAGTAAGAGGATCCCACAGCTCAGCCTCTTCTCCACCACACCCGACCACGCCCCGCCGAGACCGAGCTCCTTCGGCATCTGTGAGGTACATCCTCTCGACTCTAACACTCGCTTCACTGAGCCCGTGATTACACTACTTTTAATTCGCTAACATGAATCGGAGTCTAAAAGGTCAAAAGCGATCATGAGTAGAAATGTCATGCTGTCGGGATTTGATAAAAAGCAACAGAACGCACAGGATGAAGGAGCTCCACCTGAGTACTCCATGCCCTCACCCGCGAGCTGCACAGACGTCCAGCGGGGAAAAAATCATAAATAACTAAATGAACTAAAAACAAGTCACTAAATATTATCCTGTAGGAGGAATTCAAATAAAAAAAAAACATACAAATGTATACATAAAACAATATAAAAAAAACTTATTTTAAATATAGAATCAAAAACAGAAATGATCCCAACATACAGCCTGATGTAAAACTGATCTTCAGAGAACAAAGAAAGTGTGTGTGTGTGTGTGTGTGTGTGTGTGTGTGTGTGTGTGTGTGTGTGTGTGTGTGTGTGTGTGTGTGTGTGTTAGGAAGTGTGTTACACTCCTTCATACAGAACTGAAATCTCTAAACTCACTGACTCAGAATGAACTTCTAAATGACAGATTCAGAGAATCACTGGGCGGACTCGGATGGACGAGTCACACAGGACAGGAATGTCTCTCTCATTCAGCGACGTCTTCACACCGTCACCGGCTGATACACTGAAGGACACAGCGAACACACTCTTATTCAGTGAGTCAGATGAGAGCTGAGAACTGCGCTCGAGTCATTTCCCGAGTCGATTCAGAGATGATTCAGTGAAATTGAGATTCTCTACTAAATGACTAAACGACACTTGAGCAGAACTCTGGATCACCTGAATCACTTAATACAAGACGAGTGACTCCTAGATTCACTGAATCATTTAAACTGCTAAAAGAGAGAGGGGTGAATCATATACTGAATCATTTGACTCGATAATGGACACATGAGCATTCTGATTTCATCTGACTCCGTGAACAAGAGACCTGTAAGTCCTAGCTGTGATTAAACGTGTGTGTGTGTGTGTGTGTGTGTGTGTGTGTGTGATTTCCAGTTCTCCCAGCTCTAAGGTGCTGCTCCACTTTGTTAATCAGACTGGAACAAAGATGAGCGTGACGGCAACAGAAGGAGAATCTCTACTCGACATCGTCATCAACAAAAACCTCCAAATCGACGGCTTTGGTGTGTGTGTGAGTGTGTGTGCGTGAGTGAGTGAGTGAGTGAGTGAGTGAGTGAGTGAGTGTGAGTGAGTGAGTGAGTGAGTGAGTGGTGTAAGTGAGTGTGTGAGTGAGTGAGTGAGTGAGTGTGAGTGAGTGAGTGAGTGAGTGAGTGAGTGAGTGTGAGTGAGTGAGTGAGTGAGTGAGTGGTGTAAGTGAGTGTGTGAGTGTGTGAGTGAGTGAGTGAGTGAGTGTGAGTGAGTGTGTGTGAGTGAGTGAGTGAGTGAGTGAGTGTGTGTGAGTGAGTGAGTGAGTGTGTGTGAGTGTGAGTGAGTGTGAGTGAGTGAGTGTGAGTGTGAGTGTGTGTGAGTGTGAGTGAGTGAGTGAGTGTGAGTGTGAGTGAGTGTGAGTGTGAGTGAGTGAGTGAGTGAGTGAGTGTGTGAGTGAGTGAGTGAGTGAGTGAGTGTGTGTGAGTGAGTGAGTGAGTGAGTGAGTGTGTGAGTGAGTGAGTGTGTGTGAGTGTCAGTGAGTGAGTGTGTGTGAGTGAGTGTGTGTGAGTGAGTGAGTGAGTGAGTGAGTGAGTGTGAGTGTCAGTGAGTGAGTGTGTGTGAGTGTGAGTGAGTGAGTGAGTGTGAGTGTGAGTGAGTGTGAGTGTGAGTGAGTGAGTGAGTGAGTGAGTGTGTGAGTGAGTGAGTGAGTGAGTGAGTGTGTGTGAGTGAGTGAGTGAGTGAGTGTGTGAGTGAGTGAGTGTGTGTGAGTGTCAGTGAGTGAGTGTGTGTGAGTGAGTGTGTGTGAGTGAGTGAGTGAGTGAGTGAGTGAGTGAGTGTGAGTGTCAGTGAGTGAGTGTGTGTGAGTGTCAGTGAGTGAGTGAATGTGTGAGTGAGTGAGTGAGTGAGTGAGTGTGTAAGTGAGTGTATGAGTGAGTGAGTGTGAGTGAGTGAGTGAGTGTGTGTGAGTGAGTGAGAGTGAGTGAGTGAGTGAGTGAGTGAGTGTGTGTGAGTGAGTGAGTCAAGTCAAGTCAAGTCAAGTCAAGTCAAGTCAATTTTATTTATATAGCGCTTTTAACAATTGACATTGTCGCAAAGCAGCTTTACACAATAAAAAGAAGTAAGTTTGTATGCAATGTGTATGAATCAAAATGACAAGATTATCCCCGATGAGCAAGCCGAGGGCGACGGTGGCAAGGAAAAACTCCCTGAGATGGTAATAGGAAGAAACCTTGAGAGGAACCAGACTCAACAGGGAACCCATCCTCATCTGGGTGATAACGGAGAGCAGGAAGAGAGCCAGAAGGAAACACAAACATGAGGGCTCCCTGAGATGTAAAGCAACCAATCACCTCACCATCAACAAACCTGAGTGAACAATGAGAGTGGGGAGGACAGCATCTAAACATACCAGTTCACCAGAATACTCTACGTCCATGAGTCCCCCAGATCTGCTCCTTTACCTAAGGTTAATCTATTTACAAACATGCTGCGCTAAATAAATAGGTTTTTAGCCTAGACTTAAACACTGAGACTGTGTCTGAGTCCCGAACATTAATAGGAAGACTATTCCATAACTTTGGGGCTTTGTAAGAAAAAGCTCCGCCC
>CM059212.1:1108637-1111137 GCA_030347435.1 Clarias fuscus
ACGAGCGCTTGGAGCCGACGGCTGACGAGGAGATGGACATGCTCGATCTCGCCTATGGACTCACCAAGACGTAAGATTCTCATTGGTTAATTCAGGAGATGATCCGATTGGCCCAAACTCTACACGGCTCCTTGGCGTACCAGCAGGACGCCACTTCACGGCTCTCCGACAGTCTGAGCGTCAGCTCACTGATCATCTTATCTCTTATTTCAGTTCACTTCACTCTAATTGGCTGCTCTTCAGCACAGAGCGATCTGATTGGTTAACAGGCAGTGACTCAGTTTTCAGTATTATTAAACTTCCACATTGAAACCGTTTGATTATCTGATTAAGTTGTAGATGTCGACACGAGGGATGTACAGACGTACTGTACTGCATTTACGCACGGCCCCACCCTTGACCCACTGACTGATTAGCATGTCTGACAGCCGATTGGCCGATGTGTTTATGGATCTGCGCTCTGATTGGCAGGTCGCGTCTCGGGTGTCAGGTGATCGTGCAGCCCTGGATGAACGGCATGACGGTGAGAGTGCCGCAAGGGGTCAAAGATCAGCGAGTGACACAGGAGGTCAAGGACAAACAATGATACACATGAAACCCTCCACACACACACACACACACACACACACACACTAAATGTATTCTTCCTTTTTAATTTGTATGAGCTCGACATTAAATGCTCGTGTGTGTATTTGTATTAACACTAACACTACTGACGAACATGTGAAGAAAAACACACAAAGTCCAACTATTTATCCGTCTGTTTATTTATTTATTCATCCAGCAAAGATCCACCATCATCCCTCTATCCATCCCTCATTACACCAATCCATGCCCACGCCCACACACACACACACACACACACACACACACACACACTCATCCATCTATTCATGAACCATCCATCCATCCATACACTCACCATCTCTCACTCCATGCCCACACCACACAAGCACAACCCGTCCTTCCATCTACAGTATAAAACATTCCTCCATCTGTCACTTCCTGCAGGGCGGGGCAGGGCGGGGGGGTGAGGGGGGTCTCTGGGTGAGTAGTGACTCCTCTCTTGGGGTATTTGACAAACTGACACCCAGTGAGAGCGAGTGTCACACACAGTCTGTCAAATACTCGAAGAGAAGAGTCTAGAGCGCCGCAGGGGAGACGGACCTGCCAACAACAACAACAACAACAACATGTTAATATACTACAGCTCTCTCTCTCTCTCTCTCTCAAACACACACACACACACACACACACACACACACACACACACACACACACACACACACATGCTTGTCATTCTTTAATAATAATAATAAAATTCGAAATTAAATAATGGATGGTTTCATTTCATCATTTTTAAAGTTAATAAAGCTCTCTCTCCCTCTCTCCCTCTCTCTCTCTCTCTGTCTCTCCCCCTCTCTCTGTCTCTCTCTCTGTCTCTCTCTCTCTCTTTGTCTCTCCCCCTCTCTCTGTCTCTCTCTCTGTCTCTCACTGTCTCTCTCCCCCTCCCTCTCTCTCTCTTTCTCTCTCTCTCCCCCTCTCTCTGTCTCACTGTCTCTGTCTCTCACTGTCTCTGTCTCTCTCCCTCTCTCTCTCTCTCTCTCCCCCTCCCTCTCTCTCTCTCTCTCTCTCTCTCTGTCTCTCCCCCTCTTTCTGTCTCTCTCCCCCTCTCTCTGTCTCACTGTCTCTGTCTCTCTCTCTCTCTGTCTCTCTCTGTCTCTGTCTCTCTGTCTCTCTCTGTCTCTCTTTCTGTCTCCCTCTCATTCTTTTTCTTCTTCTTTTTTAAATGTTTCTTTTTGAATAGCAAGTGTTACATCTTACAAGTCAATTAAAAAAAAAAAAAAAAAAAAAAAACCTTATTTAAACCAAAGATTTTAATTGGGAAAGAAACATTTTTTTTTTTTTTTAATTCCATTTTCATCTTTTGAAGACATTAGTGATGATTAAAATGTCGATCGATTGCAGAATATCAACTCAAGTTCTGGTTTCTTTCTGTAACAGATGAGATAACGATGGGGGTACAAACTTTTGCACATAACTATAGATTATTTTTGCATTATTTTTGCTTGAACAGATTAGTAAATAAATAAATAAATAAACGAATGAATGGAACGCTGTAAGATGAATAACG
Source organism: Clarias fuscus (assembly GCA_030347435.1). Classification (NCBI taxonomy): domain Eukaryota; kingdom Metazoa; phylum Chordata; class Actinopteri; order Siluriformes; family Clariidae; genus Clarias; species Clarias fuscus. The sequence goes on from CM059212.1 coordinate 1,110,772, forward strand.
AGTCATGAAGTTATAAAGATTGTGACTCTGGTCTAAGGCGTCTTCGACTGTTCAACGCGAGCCGATGACTTTTCGGGGAACTCAGAGTCACATCACTTTAACTGAAGTCTTTTAATAACGAGTGTGAAATCCAGGTTCTTTAATCCTTTATCCTTATCCTCTCAGTTCAGTTACATTTCAGCAGAACAACAACAATTATGAAACCGATAAGGTTGTTTATTATTTGAACTCTTGATATATTCACTGTCTGTCTCACTGTGTGTCTGTTTCATATGAATAAAGTAAAAGTTTGAGTGTTTAACCGGATGAATCCGCCTCACCATTATAAACACTCGACTTCAGTAACTGATTCATTCAAAGACTCTT
>CM059212.1:1118637-1208637 GCA_030347435.1 Clarias fuscus
AAACAATGTGATGCTGTAATTTCCTCCTCGGCATACTGAGCAGTGAGCAGAAGAAAATGGAGAAGAAAACTCTTTCACGTGGCAGCAGAACTCGTCCATCACCGCACACATTTTTCGGCTCTCACAGGAACTGCACACCCTGTGTGTAACTGTGGCCTGCGACCCCATCTGTCTCTTTCGAATGTTCTGAAGGAAACGATTTCATTGAAATCGCTCTCCTCATACCTGATGCCAGGAGAAGAAAGAGTTAAGGGTTTCCCAAGAGGGACAGCCAAAGAAGCCTTTCCTAAAATTGTTACTTCACTTTAAAGCATTCACAAGTCGCTTCAAAGAGAATCTATTTCTGTGTCGTATTTCTTTACAGTTTTTTACAATCGCTATGACAGTTTTTTCAATACATTTAACAAGTTTCCTAAACTCTTAACGCACCAACACACCTAAAACACACAATTGGCAAAACGGTTAATTTCATGCTCAAAATCCCACATTGTAAACTAAACCCCAAAACTCATTTACAAAATACAATAATAAACTAACACAATACACCATGTCTAACAAAACACTACAAACATGTTTTAAAATCAAATAATTATTCAAAACACTAACACATGTTCTCTTCCAACAGGAACATTTAGTCAATCATAACACAATGACAAAAAAACACTATCATCAGCTGAAATGACAGAAACTGCATTATTGTATGTGTCAGGTCTGCCCTTATATTTGAAGCCTCTCTACATTTTTGTTTTGTTGGGTTTAGTAAATGCATGCATTTAGTTTCTTTTGCTGCAGAAATGCAATACAAAAAATGAATGACCATCTTAGAATAGCTTTATAAAATGTACAGTTTAGGTAAAAAAAAAAAAAACAGACACAGGATTGCTGCAGTACAGACTTTATTTGCAAAAGGACATTACTGCAAGATATACAAACACAAAAAGCACCGGAATTATAATAAAAAAACAAAAACAAAATAATCTTCTATTCTGCCCGGTCTTCTGCATTTGGCCGCATGTTCTCATCCACATCACACCTGATATCTTCTCTGGCACGGCATCGTGGGAAGAATCTTTTGGCATGCCTTATCCACTCCTGGCAGTGTTCATCCAGGAGGGACATTTGGTGGACATGTGGACATGTGGACGATGGTCAAAAACCTTCCATCTCCAGGCTGAGAAAAACTCCTCAATAGGGTTGAGGAAAGGGGAGTAAGGGGCAAGGAAATGGGACATCATCCTCGGATGGGTGTCAAACCAGGCTGTGACTGCACGGGAATGGTGGAATGCCACATTGTCCCATGTGATAACGTATATTGGCAAGTGGTCTCCCACCTGTCCCCTTTCTAACTCTCTGGCACCAGTATTTCGTGCAGGTCTTCTAAAAACAGGAGAAGGTGGTCGGTGTTGTAGGGGCCAATCTGACATTTATGCAGGAGTGCACCGTTGTTGGAGATTGTGGCGCACGTGGTGATGCTGGCTCCTCTATGGCCCGGCGCGGTAACTGTGCCCCTTTGGCCTATTATGTTTCTCCCACAGCGACGCCTTTCCGTCAAGTTGAAGCCAGACTCGTCAACATAGATCATTTCATGTGGGACTTGATTGGCTTCCAACTCCGTAACTCTCTGAAAGTAATTAGACACAGTGTATGTAAATGCTGTGCTGTACTGTATACCTACTGTATGTACTAATGTACTCCAGGTTTATAAAGTAGTTTACTGCAAAACACACTATGTATAGTACAGTAATGACTGTATTGCAGGCATTTCTTTCTTTCTTTCTTTCTTTCTTTCTTTCAAAGAGTCCTCTTTTAGAACATGTGATCATATCATTGGAAAATCCTCAACACCTAAGTGTGGTTCCTAGATGGGAATCAGCTGTGATTTATATATTTGCATAGCTGCAATAAGCTGTTTCTCATTGGCAATGGAATAAAATACAGGCAATATATTTGTGTTTCAATTCACAATATGAACAGCTGTTCACTTTGACTTCAGCCTACAGTATATAAGTTATGTTTAGAACATGATGTTGTCTGTTCTGACATACAGTGTGAACGCATTTGTAAATTTGACTGTAAACTTACATTGTTTTGGTCTTGGTTGAGCTTGTGTGTAAAAGAAGTTCAAGCATTTTAAATTGTTGTTAACTGTATGCATTTTGTATCAAAGCAACAAGAAATGTGTTAATTGTATCGCCTACAAAGGCGGATGTTGGGCTAACTGTGTTAAGAGTTTAGGAAACTTGTTAAATGTATTGAAAAAACTGTCATAGCGAAAGTGTAAACTATCACTGCGGTATTCGAATCTCATGTTAAGCAGCGCTCAGTAATCGGAAATATGTCCATTCAAACTCCTCTTCTTCATCCTCATGGCATTTTCAGTGGAAGGTTCTGACATTTACAGCTACACATGAAATTCAACTCGCACAGCGTTCATGACACGGACTCGAACGATGCTATATTAAGCCGTAAAATATCCGTCTGCTGCGTATCCTAGGAGTCCGACGCCTCGTCCAGAAACGACATTTTTTTCTTTTCTGCTCTGAGCTGGGTTTCACTGTAAGCATGACCAAATTAGAACTTTTTTCCGACCATTTCCATTCTTTTGCGTCCATGTAGTTCCTGCGGTTGCCTATCAGTGGCGCCATTGTTCCACATCAGAATGTTTTTATTCATTTATTTAGGAATCTGCATGTGTGTGAGAAGTCCCACTGTTATAAACCCATGTTGCTGTTCTGAATGTAAATTGTGCTGTGTTGGGTTCGGATTGCTCAGAAGGTGTTGAGTAATTGTTTTAGGTTTATTGTTTTAATGCAATAATTCATAGATGTTGTTGTTTCCATAGCAACATCTCGTTTGCAACGTCGTGTACAGTGATAATCAATAAATAACAACAGATAATAAACAGCACATAGTCTTTGATCCGGGGAAGTTTTTCTTAAAGTGAGGACGTGTTTGTGTAACTTTAGTGGAAAGAGTCTCCAGTGTTGGTAGCAGTCGAGGGTCAAGCTGAAAATTTTGGAATTACATTTTATTTCATAAAAATAATCAATATTATGTTGATACCCGAAACTGTACATGATCAAACTATCACTTCACTCAGAATTTTACTGTAACATGACAAAATGACTTTTATCTATTTCCTCTGGTCATTATCAGGACTTTGACATTGTCCTATCATTATGAGGACCTGCATTCTTTTTTTCCCCCTAAACACACACACACACACACACACACACACACACACACACACAGCCTGTTTAATACATATACATGATCCATGGAAAAGAGAGGGAAGCGCTGTAGATGCAGTTGGGACAGAAAGGGGATGGAAAACAGATTAAGAAAAAGAACTGGGTATGAAGGGGAGGGAGAAAGGAGGAGAGAGAGGGACAGAGAGGGACAGAGAGGAATGTTTTGTGCCGTGTATCTGAAGTGGGACGGAGGAAAACATTTTCCTTTTCCTTACAAGAGCGCTGATATTTAAAGTTCATTGAATGGTGTGTTAAAAGCGTAAGTGCTATGGCTGTACAGTGGAGTTTAAGATGAAGCTCTGGACGTTGGGGAACAGGAGACCTGCGGCACGGCGGGAAGGTAAGAGAGGACACGGGACAGGGGGAAAAGAGGAATGGGACAGGTGTGTGTGTGTGTGCGTGTTTTTCAAAGTCCTGGAAAAAAAAAAAAACAGTAACTTGTTTAAAAGAAAGTAATGATCATGTCCTCATAAAGAAATTAAACAGGTGTGTGTGTGTGTGTGTGTGTGTGTGTGTGTGTGTGTGTGTGTGTGTGTGTGTGTATGGTTACGTGAAGATTTGTAGGTTCCTCTGTTGAACACGACTCCATGTGAAACTGTTTGTCAACAGGATGCAGAGTAATTTTTTCAAATGCTTTAATTACACAGTGTAAACATCGAGCACCGAGACTCCGTCCCAGGATCCCAGCACCGATTACGCACCATTGGACAGCGGTGTTGTTTAGCAGAACGTATTTAAGAGTTCGCTGGAAATGAAAATCAAGAAGCTTCTGTGCTTAACTAAGAATTAGTTTCAAAAGTAAAAATGCAAATGTAGCTCGGTGATGAGATTTTAGAATGAGTTTAGAGGAGACAAACAGAGACAGACAGACTGAGAGACGTGTGGGCGAATAAGCAGGTCTCAGACTCGATGTAAACTCAGTTACTGTGATTATGACAAGAACTTATTTTGATTTTATTTTGATTTTTTTTTCAGAACAATTTCAAGTACACACCTGCTAAATCATCTACTTTTATTTGATAAAAAAAGAGAACAAAAGATGCAGAAACTCCTTTAAAACAAGATAATGTACTTTGTTGTTGTTGTTGTTGTTGTTGTTTTTATAAGAATGCACCACGCTAAGGAAAATTACAGCTTGTTTGGAAATGATCTGTGTGAAGGTCGTGTTGGTTTTCACAGCTAAATTAACACATGCGTGATAGTTTGTTAAAAGTCAAAAGAAAAGAACAGAAAGAAAGAAAAAGTTACATTAAAAATAATAGTTTTTGTTTACTTTTTTTTAGTTGAGTTTTGTTCATGTTTGTCTGTAGCAAATTACATCAATTAAGTACTTAGAATTATAACATGAACTATACATTTACGTTTTCCAAAATGTCTTGTTTAAAACTTTTCAAATGCCATTAAAAATATTTCTGTACAAAAAAATGTATTGTACAGTTTGTTGCAGTTTAATCACACTAGTTATTCAGATTTTCCTCTTCAATCTTCAGGTTATTTAAATCATGTCTCACGGAGGACGCAGTGATGATGATGATGATGATGATGATCTCACGGTCGAGTCTCTGGCTCGGTTTCTAATCGTAAATATTTAAAAACTTCCCCTTAAGTGGAAGTGGATTTATATAAAACAACATGTCATGTGTGAAACAGTGGATTCGCCACCTCGCTGACATCATCGCCATCATCATCTCAGCTGCTTTATTATTATTATTATTATTATTATTATTATTATTGATTTAAATCGAGGCGTTTGCTGGACAGAAAACTCGTAAATCCACATTTCTTACCTCAGAACTGAAGATTGTGTAAACAGCTGAGATGCCTTAAACACGGGAGAAGTTGAAACTTTTTGTATACACACCCAAATTAGAGACGAAGCTGAATGGATCTTCGCGTGTAAGCAGAGTCGAACAGGTGGGGCGCTATTCTGCTTCAGGATAAACGTGTGTATCAGCGCTGAAGTTCCTGCAGGTTTTTACTTTCACCTGGACCTGAGCGAGACGCCTCCCAGCAGGGCGCACACACACACACACGCACACACACACACACGCACACACACACACACACACGCACACACACACACACACACACACACACAGACGCACACACACACACACACACGCACACACACACACACGCACGCACACACACACACACGCACACACACACACACACACACACGCACACACACACACACACACACACACACACACACACACACACACACACACACACACACACAAGGTGCACAGCAACACCTTGATAAGATATGAAAATAAAAAGTTTTTCAAATGCAGAAACCGTCATATATTCATTAGACGTCTGAATAATGAGCGTATTTGCGTGTTAGCGTCGAGCGCGATAATCAGATCAAAGAGCAGCAACGTGAACCGTTCAGCTGTCAGGAGGAATTCATACTGAAGGAGGAGAACGAAAACTGGAAGACTGTAGTCGGGGTTGTGCGTGATTTATCATATATCATGGGGACGAAAGAATGAATTTCATCTGAACAACAAAAATTCACAGAAACCTTTTTTAAAGCCACTGCGCCACTAGTAAGTAGTAATGAGGACGAAATGCGCGTTGCTATGGCAACGCAGAGCTGAAGGTGATAATACAGAACTGTGCGGGGGTCAAGCGTACAATAACAGCCCAGCCTGAGTGAGACTAACTCACAGTTATCTGAGGCGTCCTCACTTAGACACGTCCTCATGCTGAGACGTCCTCACACCAAGAATTCCTCACACAGCCATAACTGAAGACATACACACATCCTCATTCAGACACGTCCTCATACAGACACAACCTCACACACGTCCTTACTCAAATATGTCCTCACACAGAGACATGTCCTCACAGAGACGTTCTGTGACAATCTTATCATTTTGATTCATACACATTGCATACAAACTTACTTCTTTTTATTGTGTAGAGCTGCTTTGCGACAATGTCAATTTCTGTCCTCACACAAAAAACATTCCCCCACAGAGGCGTCTTTACAGAGATGTGTCCTCACTCACACCTCCACACTCACACACAGTCTCCTGTTGGGAATTCTTTACCAGACACACCCGTACTCACACACATCCTCACACACACACACACACACACACACACACACACACACACACATGCTCAAGAAGACACGTCCTCCCAGAGACTCGCACTCGCTCAGACACGTCCTTCACTCAGATTCATTCTCACACAGAAATGTCCTAACGTAGACAGGTCTGTTTTACACCATAACACTCCTGTGTGTGTGTGTGTGTGTGTGTGTGTGTGTGTGTGTGTGTGTTGTAGATGATGAAGATGACAGTCCACAGAAAACACAACATTATTAAAGCATTCAGCAAAACAAGGACCCTACGCAGGTACTCTCTCGCTCTGTGTGTGTGTGTGTGTGTGTGTGTGTGTGTGTGTGTGTGTGTGTGTGTGTGTGTGTGTGTGTGTGTGTTACTCGTCTGCTCAGTTGAAGTGAAGTGTTTTGTAATTATGTGAAAGAAATCGTAATTTTCTTTACCTAGTCTGTATTAAATTAAAAAGTGAAGTAAACAAAAATAGCTTATATTAATTAATTATTATATCTAACGTGTATTTAGTCGTATTAATGTCTGTAATGGAGTTTCAGGAAGCTCCTGCTGTAAACAGTCTAATGTGGCTGACTGGATCAGGTGTTCACCACTCTGAGATAGGAGAACTTTTGATTAGGTGTGTGTGTGTGTGTGTGTAAAGTGTGTGTGTGTGTAAAGTGTGTGTGTGTGTGTGTGTGTATAAAGTGTGTAATGTAAAATACTTTGCAACAGTGTGATCCCTGCTAAGCTTGAGGATTTGTCTTCCTCGTGTTCCTCGCTTTGAGCCCGGGGGCGTCTCCGACCCTGCAGCCAATTACTGGACCAGAGGGTCGCAGACGCTCCGCACATTTGGGGCTTTTGTACTCGTAGTCGTGACTGGATTCAACAGTGTGATAACCGCAGAAATATAATCTGTTATTTGATTAATCAGCAGTACAAGTCAGGCCCAATGGGGGTGGGGTGCCAAAACTTTTGCCACATGTGCCTAAGGATTCATGTGCAAATGATTTATATGATCTTTTAGTTAGTTAATTCGGAGTACAAGCATCATGAACAACGCACACACACACACACACACACACACACACACACACACACACACACAGAGGCACTGTTTACATTTAAATGATTTGGTGCTACCAGTTTCACTCGGCCTTATATGGGCAGGAATGCAGTGTGGAGACACACACACACACACACACACACAGTGCAGAACGCCTCATAACCTGCGTCACTCGTGCCAGCAGTGAGAGCCACAAGCGACACACACACACACACACACACACACATTAAAATTATTTTTTTGGAAGCATTTCACACTCGTGTGTGTTTAATCGCTGTTCACGACACATTAGTCATATTAATTACTTACAGATAATTTACACATTACACAAGTGTGTAAACGTTAGGAAGTGTTAATAAAACAGGAGCGCAGTGTTAAAGTTTAGTTCAGCGTTAATCTCTGGCTTAAGTGCTCATTAATTATTTAATAACTGATTACTACGCGATTAGTCAGTCACACTTGACTAAGACAGAATATTTAAATTAAGTAAAATATACCCTCTGTGTGTGTGCGTGTGTGCGCGTGTGTGTGTGTGTGTGAGGGAAGTGCTGAGTTGATAAAGAAAACGGAAAGAATGTATTCATCACATAAATCAACATATTCATTACATTCTAACATATCTATTGTCATATTCATCACATAAATTAACATATTCATCACATTTACACTCATTATTGAACTCATTATCCAGATGTTCATCACGTTAACATGAACCTACGCCACTGTCCGAGCTGCTGTCACAGAAAATGAATCAACCAGGCCAAGGCGTAGCACAGCGGTTTGAGTTAGTTGATAAATGAACGGTTGTTTCCATGGTAACCTGGCAACATTTATGTTTCCTGCAGGGATGAGTACTGGGAAGAGCATGCTTCCCAGAATGCACTGCTTCTCCTGGAAGACCACGCCCAGCTCACCATTGGCTCAGACACACGGGAGAGGCTCCTCCTCCTTTCCACAGACTCACTTATTGTCGCCAAAACCAAGTGTGTGTGTGTGTGTGTGTGTATGTTTATACACTTCATATGAGTGTGTTTGAAATTAAAACGTTGCGAGTCTTGTGTGTGTGTGTGTGTGTGTGTGTGTGCGCTGTAGGTCTCTGTATCTGAAGCTGAAGGCTCGGGTGAGTCTCTCAGACATTTGGTTGGCCTCCTGCACTCACCGAGTCACAAGCAGGAAGTTCAGCAGCAAAACCTCCTTCGTGATCGGCTGGCCGACGACCAATTACGTGGTGACGCTGAGGTGTGACATTTGCACGCTCGTTACTGCACACACACACACACAGCGCGCCAAGGCGACGTGTGTCAGGCACAGCCTTTACTGTACACGCGTGACGTCACGTGACTTTTTATTGAACAGATTTCATGAAGCTGACGCGCTCGTTGTCTTTCCGCAGCTCTTCAGAGACGAAGGACAAGTGGCTGAGCGCTTTACAGTGGTGAGGACAGAACACACGACACCAGTGTGAGCGAGGGCCTGGTGTGACGCACTGCTGTGACCGCGGCACCCGTCCTCAACACCTAACACGCACGCTGACATTTTCATAATTACAGAGATATCACGTCCAGCGCTCTACAGCCGATCTCGGCCGATTCCTCGGGTCGCGACTTCGGCTCCCACCCGCAATCTCTTCCTGTACATCGAGCCGATCGTCTCGCCCGGTCACTGGTATACGGCGTGACCTTTAATTAAATGTGGAATGAGATGTTCTGAAGTTCAGTAGAGCTTGGAGAGATTCTGGAGACTTTAGACGTGACATCATCAGCGCCGTCGCTCGCCTCCCAGCACACTCCAGGAGGAAGTAGCAGGCCGTTGCTCTCAACACTTATTTTACTGAAATAGCAATCATTTTATTGCTATTCAAGATATTTTAAGGTTCCTGTTCTTTTCTTCTTTTGTGTTTAATGGCGGCTCACAAACCGAGTACGTGTATACCGCCACCTGCTGTGTTGGAGAGTGTAAACACGCACGTGTACCCGAATACGAAGAGCAGAAATAATGTGAACGCCGGCCAGCAGGGGGAGAAGTTTCTCCGTTTCTGTTTTTCCTCTTATGATCTTGAAGGGACACAGAAAGAATAAAGAGAGACAAGTGACAGAACGAGGAAAGATTTATCGCTGCTATAACGTAAAAGATAAAAAGTTGTAGCTGCTGTGGAGTAAGAAGAATAAAACACCTACAGCTGATTGGCATTTCGAAGTTTTGTGTGTGTGTGTGTGTGTGTGTGTATGTGTGTGTGTGTGTGTGTGTGTGTGTGTGTGTGTGCCCCCCACCCCCGGCCCCGAATGCCTAAGGATAGGTTCCAGGCCCCTCGCGACGCTGTACATGATAAGCGCTGTATAAAGTGAGTGAGTGAGTGTGGACGCCCCCTAGTGTTTCGTGCTCATTAGTTCTGACACCCGAGTCTTCATTTGAATAGAAATGTTTTAACAGGTTCATCAGTGAACTCTGAGCTTACTGAGCGTTTTGACTCGCGTCAGCTATTTAAAGCCGAACTGCACCTCATGCAGAGAGACAAATCGGCTTCCTGACTGAGTGAATCGCGCGCCGCAGTGTGAGAGCATCGTCAAGCGCCGTCACGCAGTGTGTCTCGTTTTTATTTTTGTTCTGCGCTCCCTCTGGTGTGTACATCCGGCCTTCGTGTTTAAACGCCTCTGTGGGTTTTTAATAGTCTTGATTAGTGCCTTTCACTTGCATTGAACTTCTGCATGTGTGTGTGTGTGTGTGTGTGTGTGTGTGTGTGTGTGTGTTTAACACTGATAACTCCAGGCACAGCGTGAGAGCCAGACAGCGTTTAATCCCGACTCGTCTCATGGTGAACGTTCAGCTGTTCGACTCGGCGGTGGTGAGTCTCTCTCTAATCCCTCTTCAGCTCCGTTTACACACAGGAAATGTCATCACCCTCCACGCCGTGTTTCCTCTCTGAAGCAGCTGTGATTTCATTCTGGAAATCAATTGCAAACAAAGAAAGAGAGCGAGACAATTAAAGCAACGTTTCATTCCTGAGGAAGGATTCTGATATTCCGTCCGGCGTGGGTTCGACTCGATGTAGAGCCAGGACGATAAACGCGCGCCAGGAGGCGCAGGACACGCTCCTGGCCTCAAGGTGGCGTTGATGGTGATGATAGATAAAGCCTGGAGCGGTCTAAATATAACTATGTGTTTTATGAAAGAGAAACTTTTGTCTGAAGTTCTTCTGAAATGTTCCTGTCACACCGAGAACTCTTTAACTGCATGTGGAAGCAGGGCTTTACTGGAACTCATCCCCACATCCGTGCAGTCGGAATTTCAGACTTTTGCTTTTAGAATCGCTTTTCTTGCGTCGCTGGATCACGAACCTCACTAGAGCATCTTACAGACGCCCCGAGAGAGGAGATGGTACAGGAAGTACCGGAGTACGAGTGCGCAGGGTTTTTTTCAGGTGATGAAGTGTCTGCTGGGTCACTGCGGACGATCGCGCCGTGTCCTCCTGATGCAGCGCTCCGGCCCTCGGCTTTAATTCCCACGAGGGGATAAACCCCAACCTGACGTCGTTCGGTCTCAGCTGTGGATCCTCAGATAACAGGGACTCGGCACATCCTGCTACGGCTTCCTGTGAAGTCAGATCTTCATTTCCTGGAGTGGCGTGTTTGTGTGTTTGCAGCCCAAGCAAGCTTTTCTTTTCCAATCAAATACACCCAGAGTGCAGATGAGACTTGAGATGAGTGTTCAGGCGTCCTACCGAAGTGAGAAAAGGCTTTGAAGCCCAGAACTCGAGGACATGTATATATTATTAAACATTTCCTGATGATCAGAAAGATCGGCGGCTGAACGCAGCATGTTTTTACATTTAATACACAGTGAAAAACCCTTTCATTAATAATAAGGTTAAACAACGATAAAAAAAAAAAACCCTGATGTTAATAAATCAGCGACCCCTGTCTTAACGTAATTTTTCATTTTTTTATTAAATCCCAAGAATCACATGATATTACAATCAGACATTCCTTGTTTACTGATGTTGTTTATTTCATTTGGTTCTAGACCTCAGTGGTGAGTGTGGACGTCCACTCCACCGCCAAGAGCGTGGTTCAGCGCGCCATCCAGCAGAACGGACTCACGGTGAGGAATCTTTCCTTGTCCATCCTCTCTAGGTGGGAGGGGCATACTCACACTGTCCTGTCAATCACGGCATTGCTTGTGTACATGTAGTGTACATGTACATGTAGTGTAGATAGATGGCGCTCTCCTCCGAGAGTGTTATTCCCATGACGAAACAACGAGTCTATAAAACATTAGAAGAGTTTACAGTGTATTTATTGTTTAATCACTTTTCAACTAGCGAACAAGGCAGCGTATAACAGATTACATCTAGGATCAAGATTCAATTATCTGTCACAGTGAAATGAGGACGAGAAGCCATGGTACCATATCGTCACTAAATCTCGCACAAAAACTTGCTTCGCTTGGCTTTCCACTGACGTAAACAACTACCAGATGGACGCGTGACTGGCTCGCTCAATTGTGTGTTGAAAATGCTTGTTATGTTGGTGAAGATGGTGCGTTCCTATGCCGGGACTTAAACCCCTGACCTTCTGTTCAGTAACTCAGAGCCTTAACCATTTGAGCCACCAGTGGTAAAGCCTGAAGACGAATCCAAACACAGATTTTGATTATCTTATTACATTTTTATGAATGACCCTCTTTGCCACTGACAGCTGAACTGAACAACACAGATCAACAATTATACCCCAGTACCCAAGTGACACCTCCAATCTATCCAACCCCTCTGGTCCAATCCCACAGAAATGCAGCAGAAATCACTGAAAAAAGTCAAACTGGCAGTGAAAGTAGGGCACCAGAACACCCAGTGTACCACAGCCCACAACACACGGGGCCCAACAGGCAAAGAACCCAAGGTCAAGGTCAACCCAAGGTCACCGACCCGGCCTCCCACCTCCCCAGATCCCAGTCCAATTGAACCCCATGCACCTACAGAATCCTCTGCCAATGTCCTAGTGCCAGGCAAAACAGCACCCTCAGGGGCCTTGCGGAGCCACGCCCCGCCCTGAGGGGTCAGAGCCGCCCCAGTGGCACAAGGGAAACCCAAAACCTTGGTGGTTTTAATCTTACGGCCGATCAGCGTTAAATGCTTTGTGACATGAAGAACTTAAAAAACAAACACAACACCAATATGTAAAAGTGAAATATTTGTTTTGAAATGTACACGACACCACAATGCGCTGTTCTAACATTTAGCCTTTGAAGTGATTTACATTTAGTGAAGTAAAATCTAAGCCGAGTAGATCTTTATATAAGAGTTTCAGATTTAATTTAATATTAAATCAGCGTGTGATTAAAGTCTGCTCTTTTTCTAATATCCAGCAGCGGAGTGTATTTAATGTGTGTGTGTGTGTGTGTGTGTGTGTGTTTTATACCTGACCCAAAGTGAAACGTAGTGTGATAAAACTGTCACTCAAACCACACCTGAGGGAAGAACGTTCCGTCCTGTCAGTCCTCATGAACTGGATCAGGCACGAGAAGACACGATATGATGCAAAGGCTTAAAATGTTTCGCATCTATCAGTAATTTAACCACTTCAGACAAAAGAAGTGAGGCGTACCTCAAGGGTGTATTATAGCTCCTGAAACCTGGCATAAGCGTACACCGGTACAAACACCTCGACAAACCTAAAAAAGGAACGACGCAATATGAGTTCAAGATAAAGAATGAGGGACTTGATTCTGTATAAAGCTGGATTGTTTATGTGGAGCAGGTGGTCAAACAGCGTGTTTACTCGTTGGCATTTCCTGTGTTTCATATCTCTTACTTCCTGTTTCCTGTCTCTCTCCTTCTTTCCCACATCCTGTGTGCAGGGCGGAGTCTCAGACTATCAGCTTTGTGTGCTGTATGATGGAGAGGAGGAAATGTACCCACTTATCGGTGAGGGCACACACACACACACACACACACACACACACACACAAACACACACGCAGTATTAAAAATCTTCTGACGTCTGCGACGGTTGCAATTTTGTTGAATTCAAATAAAGGATGAGATACAGAAACAACACAACGTCACTAATTCACTTGTTGTTTAATTCTGGTGAGACGTGCACATCGTTATCAGCGTTGTTCATGACGACACACCGGACATGTGGCTCTGTTGGTACAGCCCGAATTCCAGAAAAGTTGGGACATATTTTAAATAAATACATTTAAAAAAAAACGAAAACTAAAAAACTCTTAAATCACATGTGGAAAAATTGTATTCACAATGAACCATAGAGAACATAAAAAATGTCTAAATGGGCAATTTTTTAACTTTTATTCACTAAATGAGTTCATTGCCAATTTGATGCCTGCTACAGGTCTCAAAAAAGACTCAGGGGCAACAAAGGGCTGAAAAAGTAAAAAGAAATTCATCTGAGAGAACATCTAGCATCACATCTGTAACCTGATTAACTATAAAAGGGATGGACGTCTTAGAGAGGCAGAATCTCTCAGAAGTAAAGATGCACAGAGGCTCTACAATCTGTGAAAGAGCGCGTAAAAAGATTGTGCGTCTCTGTGTGTAAGGGACAAGGCCGAAGACATCTGATGGTCTTCGGGTCCTCAGTCGACACTGCATCACTCATCAGCATGATTGTGTCATTGACATTACTGAATGGGCCCAGGAATACCTCCAGAAACCCAGTGTAGATAAACACAACCCGCCGTGCCGTCTGCAGGCGCCAAATAAAGCTCCATCATGTAAAACGCGAGCCATATGTGAACATGATGAACAGAAGCGCCGTTATTGAAGTCCATTATTGGAAAATCATGGACGCGGTGTCCTCCGGGCTAAAGAGGAGGGAGACCTGTCAGCATTCAGTTATCAGCATTCAGTTTAACTGAATCATTCTCTGATGACATGGCGGAGCATACGTGCATACAGTACGGGCAGCTTGCATGTTTTGGAAGGCCTTGTGTGTTGTGACTGATGACTGATATTTAGCAATACTTTTACCCAGACATTTAAATATACATGATAATCCACGACACTGCAACTTACATTGCAAATCTAATTCATATATAAAACTATAAAATATGAATATGTTATCATATAAACATAATTTTAAAATAAGCAAAAATGAATAAGAACAAACAATCAAATTTCTTTACATCTAAACATTCTGAATATGAATAAATATGAATATCTTCTGCAAATGTGATTTCAGTGTAAATTACAAACGGGTTCAAGTGCTAGAATGTCCTTCTACTATCACTTCATTTAGGCTTTTATTTATAACTTCAGCAATAAACAAACACATACATGCAGTACATGCTGGAGTGTCACATCTACTGTAACACTAGTATTAAACAAACCGTTTAATTACCGTCAGTTCTGGAGTATTGAATGCCTACCGCAACTTCGGTAATAAACGAACACATTAGCGCAAGTGCTAGGCTAACATCCCCAACGTTAATAGCTGGAAGGAAGTGTGATGTAAAGGCATTCTCTGTTTCAGGTCATGAG
Source organism: Clarias fuscus (assembly GCA_030347435.1). Taxonomy (NCBI): domain Eukaryota; kingdom Metazoa; phylum Chordata; class Actinopteri; order Siluriformes; family Clariidae; genus Clarias; species Clarias fuscus. The sequence continues at coordinate 1,133,521 of CM059212.1, forward strand.
CTCCCTTACTGCATCTTGCGCCACTCTTTGCGAGGTCAAAGGTCACGGCACATGCCGGGTAGGCACCAATGGCGCAGCACTGATGAACTTCATGTTACAGATGAAGCGAGCGAGTCGGCAGAACCTCGTTTCATACTGAAGCACCGTGCTGCGATACCCACATGCAGCCAGACAGGTAGGTTTAGAAGAAGAACACACACACACACACACACACACACACTGACAGTCATACCAACACTCTTCCACAAACTCCTTGCTTTGCTGTCTTGTATCGCCGGTAAGAGTGAGACTGTGAGAGCCGAACACGTACACATCAACGTCTGCTTGCTTTAGGTGAAAAGAAAGAAACTTCTTATTAAAAGAGAAAAAGGAGAAAGAAAGCTCCAGTCTATTACTTTTCCATTCTGTAGTGAAAATGAAACACAGACATGGTGCCAGATTAGCGGCTGAACGAGACAGCACACACTCACCGCCCGAGTGAAAGGACGTTCAGCTCATAATACCTTTCGTTTAAGGTTCAAGATCTTCAGTATGTTCAAAGGACTTGGCCCGGTGTGAAATGCCGGAGCTTTTAAGCCAATTAGCAATTATTCGTTAAAGATAATCCCTTAATACCTTCTTCAAATGTCACACCACATGACTGATTGCTTTGGCAGCGTTCTGAGAGTGTTGCTCAAACAACACAAGACTTTTAAACCCATTAGAAACCTGGAAGTTTTTTTTAACGTTCCTGTAGTGTTGTAGGTTTCGGTTTGCTTGAGGACCAACAATACTGAGTTACGTGTGGACACCTGGCTTTACAAACACTACAGAACCTCCAAGGTTCCCGGCTACTCAGCGAGAAGGTTCCTGTGAGGTTCGTAAAATGGCGTGTAAGTGATATATCTCCACCCAGTGGTGGTTCTGAGGGTCAAACAAAGAGCTTTGGTCTTCTGACCCTCCAGCCCAGAGTCACAAAGAGTCCCAGGTTGCAAATTTAAATTTGTGTAAATACTCAAGGCACTTCTGTGCTCATTCTGTGACATGGTTCAACATTTCCTGTTGCTACTGTACACAACCGCTCCATTGTTATAATAAAAGAAGAAGGAATCGTGCTGGTTCGTTTCTCAGTACAGCGTCTGAGGAACCTGAGAGTGGAATCTGGAGGTCTGAGGATCACATTACTCTCCTCCTGATGGATTCTTCCAGGGTGAAGATGTTTGGGCTGGACTTAAGAACCTTTAGTTCTATCAGGAATGTGTGGTTTGTTCCATGTCTGATCAGAAGATTAAGAGCCTTTGGTTTCAAGCTATCATGTTGGATTGGTTCTCTGTTTTGATCCTCCTCTTTGCTCCACTTTTGTCCTTCTTGAGGACACGGCTTGATTTTTGTAGTAACTCACATCTTACTGGTTTCATCTTGACCCTCGTTTGAGCTTAATAATTGTTAGAATAACATATTATGGAGTGTTTCAGGCTCATAATAAATGATGTGACAGATCTTTAGATCTTTAGAGATTTACAATAAGGATTTCGACCACGCGTCAATATCACAAACTTTATTTAGGCTTTTTTCATCACTTGCTCTGAGCTTTTTGCAAAACTCAGGACTGAGAATCTGATGCATTTTTTGAAGTGAAACGAGTATTTTAGTGAACGAGTATTTTAGACAGAGTGATGGAGAATCGGAGTGAGATGTGTAAGTCAAGAAACCGTAAATTCTCTAACCGTAAATCTCTGGATGAAGAATGGGATTTTTTTTTCCACATACAGTACAAACGCCCCACCTTGTGGATTTTGACCTTAAGAACTCAAATTTTGCAAGAGATTTGATCAACATACAATACAAGCGACCAAGACGGTCAAGCGTACTTCCGTTTGCGAGTACGTCCGGGAGCCATTCAAAACTTGTTTGAGTCAGTGGAAAGCCAAGTTCATTCGTATTTTGGCATTTTGTAAAAACAAATAATGAAGACACAGCACCGCGGGTCCCAAGACTGTTATCAAGGATGGAACCAAGAGGCAGCCAGTGCCAATTTAATTATTTAAATGTATTATTTAATAAATGTACTTAATTTACATTTTCTAATCTTCTAAATGTTTTGATTGTTTTTGTGATTATAATTGGGAATATGTTTGGGTGGCTGGATTTACATGAGAAAATGCTTTTCACAATACAACATCTCACCTTAAGAACTCGCCTCCGGACCGGATTACATTCCGATCATAAGCTTCCTCTGTATTTTATTATACAACACAACTGACAGCTCGAATGTGTGTACTGTAAATGTAAGACATTTTGAATTGTATGTACGTGTGGCAGGTTTCTTAAAGCACAAAAGGAAAAGATCTCTGATTGGATGGGCCCTGAGGAAAGGACAAGACCAAGCAGAAGGACAGGCCGACCTTCAGCCCAGCTCCAACAAGCTGTTTGGCCAGTCGCTTGCCTCAGTGTGTCCTGATGGAAACCTGCCTAAAGCCATACTGGTGAGGGGATTACACGACTCCTGGACATAAAGACCAACTTAAGGATTTTAATGGGGGTTTCTTCAGATATGTTCTGAACGTTTAACTGTCCAGAACTTTCTTTTTTTTTATTTTTATTTTTTACTGCAGTTCTGTCTTTAGACTTGCTGGATTCTAACAATCAGTGTCTTAGTGGGAAGACTGGAACACACTGGGCTCAGAAAGAGAGGATACAGCTCAAGCTCAGAAATAGAAAAGATATACAGCGTGACTGTACAAGTGTCCTCAGATGATGAAACCAGTGTGTGTGTGTGTGTGTGTAGGGTCTACTGAGCATGCTGTACCGTGAAGGTCCTGAAACACTCGGGGTGTTCCGGCGCTCTGCAAATGCCAAGAGCTGCAGGATCCTGAAGGAGAAGCTGAACTCAGGCCAGCGTGTTTCCTTACGAGGGGAATCCGTGTTCGTCGCCGCGTCGCTCCTCACTGTGAGAAAACCACCTGCGGTCAGGGGGCGTTAACTAATTCACAAAAATATTAATGCACAAGTTCTCATTCATTATGGTTTTCATAGCCTCAAATACGGGGATGTGTGAAACTACCTGGCCCTATGTAAAAGTAATTGCCCCCACTTGCTGAGTCATGAATGAAGTGTGATTATTGAGACAGCGCAGTTACATTTTACTGATTCCTGCCTCAACTGTTGAATCAAGAAATCACTTAAATAGGACCAAGTGGATCATGCTAAAACATCTCCACTTGGCAACACCCTAACCCTAACCCTAACCCTAACCCTAAAGAAATTCGAGAACAGTTTCAGGTCCTGGATGACTTGCAGTAATTGATGGAACTAAGAGTTCTCCACTCGACCAGAACGTCCTGACGGAGAACGTCTGTCCATCAGTCTGTGACCTCAAGCTCAAGTCACACTGGTGTCATCCAGCAGGACGATGATCTGAAACACACCAGCAGGTCCACCTCAAGTCTGGACTCATATCTGATTTAGACCTTTAAATCTCGCCAACGTGGCTGAATTCAATTCTGCAGGGAAGAGCGGGTCAAAATCACTCCACCGCCGTGTGAAAGACTGATGGAGCGTAAGCACAAACACTTGACAACCAGGCATTAGGTTTAGGGGGTAATTACTTTTTTTTTTTTACACAGTGGTAGGCAGGTTTGTACAGGTAATAAATGAAATAATCTTTTAAAAATCGCGTTTTGTATTCGCTCGAGTTCTCTTTCTGTGATATTAACATTAGTTTGATCTGAATCATTGAAGTGTGACAAATATGAAATAAAAAACTAAGCACGATTCATTTCAACACACACACACACACACACACACACACACACTCACACACACAGGTATATTCTTTGAAAATAGTTTCTAGGCAACATGACTGAACTCAGACTTTATTTTTAGAAATCAATCTTTATCTCGCGCGCTCTCTGTAACACACTCTTATTTGTTTCATAAATAATAAAACAGTGTAGCAGTTAGCTACATCCTGCAGGGTCGAGGGTTCGATTCCCGTTTCGGTATCTGTGTGTGTGTGTGTGTGTGTGTGTGTGTGTGTGTGTGTGTGTGTGTGTGTGTGTGTGAGAGAGAGAGAGCTTTGTATTACTGCATGTATATTTAGCAACACTTAAATCATTCATCATTTCTATTTTACTTCTCTTAACTGCACTATGTTGATCCGATTAACCCTTAATAATTTAGTTTATTTATTTAACAACTTTAGGATTTAAAGCCCCCAAAATTTAAAGCATGAAATAATGACAAAAAGCAATGAAAACAGAATAAACATAATAAATATAATAAATATTTAACCAATGTGTGTGTGTGTGTGTGTGTGTGTGTGTGTGTGTGTGTGTGTGTGTGTGTGTGTGTGTGTGTGTAGGAGTTCCTGCGCAAATTGCCCGGCAGTGTCTTGGGTTGCGACCTGTATGATGATTGGATGAATGTGATGGAAGTAGATGATCAGCAGTGCAAATGCTCCTCAGTGAAGAGGTGAGACACACACACACACACACACACACACACACACACATATCAGTCATATCAGTATAGAATTAGAACGAGTTGGCAATGTGCTGCATGCGTAATTATGTTGATTTGCCTCCTACATGAGCTCTGGTGTGTGTGTGTGTGTGTGTGTGTGTGTGTGTGTGTGTGTGTGTATCAGTTCTGCCTCCAGCATTGAAACTGCAGCATTATATTAAAATCTAAGTCTTTTAGTACATTCAGGTCAGTTACTTGTCACTGCTACACGATTCCTACAGAAAGACTCATAAATAAAATATTAAGTACAGTGTGGGCCATTTATATGGATACACCTTAATAAAATGGGAATGGTTGGTGATATTAACGTCCTGTTTGTGGCACATTAGTATATGTGAGGGGGCAAACTTTTCAAGATGGGTGGTGACCATGGTGGCCATTTAGAAGTCGGCCATCTTGGATCCAACTTTTGTTTTTTCAATGGGAAGAGGGTCATGTGACACATCAAACTTATTGGGAATTTCACAAGAAAAACAATGGTGTGCTTGGTTCTAACGTAACTTTATTCTTTCATGAGTTATTTACAAGTTTCTGACCACTTATAAAATGTGTTCAATGTGCTGCCCATTGTGATGGATTGTCAATGCAACCCTCTTCTCCCACTCTTCACACACTGATAGCAACACCGCAGGAGAAATGCCAGCACAGGCTTCCAGTATCCGTAGTTTCAGGTGCTGCACATCTTGTATCTTCACACCATAGACAATTGCCTTCAGATGACCCCAAAGAAAAAAGTCTAAGGGGGTCAGATCGGGAGACCTTGGGGGCCAATCGACTGGCCCACGACGACCAATCCACTTTTCAGGAAACTGTTCATCTAGGAATGCTCGGACCTGACACTCATAATGTGGTGGTGCACCATCTTGCTGGAAAAACTCAGGGAACGTGGCAGCTTCAGTGCATAAAGAGGGAAACACATCATCATGTAGCAATTTCAAATATCCAGTGGCCTTGAGGTTTCCATTGATGAAGAATGGCCCCACTATCTTTGTACCCCATATACCACACCATACCATCACTTTTTTTGTTCCAACAGTCTTGGAGGGATCTATCCAATGTGGGTTAGTGTCAGACCAATAGCGGTGGTTTTGTTTGTTAACTTCACCATTCACATAAAAGTTTGCCTCATCACTGAACAAAATCTTCTGCGTGAACTGAGGGTCCTGTTCCAATTTTTGTTTTGCCCATTCTGCAAATTGTGTGTGCCGATCTGGGTCATCCTCGTTGAGATGCTGCAGTAGCTGGAGTTTGTAAGGGTGCCATTTGTGAGTAGCTAATATCCGCCGAAGGGATGTTCGACTAATGCCACTCTCCAGTGACATGCGGTGAGTGCTACGCTGTGGGCTCTTGCTGAATGAAGCTAGGACAGCCACTGATGTTTGTTCATTAATGACAGTTTTCATGCGTCCACATTTTGGCAAATCCAACACTGAACCAGTTTCACGAAACTTAGCAAGCAGTTTGCTAACTGTAGCATGGGAGATGGGTGGTCTCGTAGGGTGTCTTGCATTGAAATCTGCTGCAATGACCCGGTTACTGCGTTCACCAGATATCGACACAATTTCGATCCGCTCATCACGTGTTAACCTCCTCGACATGTCAATGGCTGTGAACAGAGAGAAACTTGTAAATAACTCATGAAAGAATAAAGTTACGTTAAAACCAAGCACACCATTGTTTTTCTTGTGAAATTCCCAATAAGTTTGATGTGTCACATGACCCTCTTCCTATTGAAAAAACAAAAGTTGGATCCAAGATGGCCGACTTCTAAATGGCCACCATGGTCACCACCCATCTTGAAAAGTTCGCCCCCTCACATACACTAATGTGCCACAAACAGGACGTTAATATCACCAACCATTCCCATTTTATTAAGGTGTATCCATATAAATGGCCCACCCTGTACTTTATAATAATAATAATAATAATAATAATAATAATAATAATAACTGTTCATGAAATGTGAGCCAATCTGGGATTTGAGCTGTAGTGGTTTTTAGTGCAGTTTAGCTTTTTTTTTGTAATGTTGGCTTCATTTCCAGTCGACCTGACATGGTGTCTGTGCTAAAAATCATCTCAGGTCAGTGAAAAAGTGAATGTTATACAACATTATATAACACCATTTTTCATAATATTTCCATTTTTAATAGATTAAAAGAAACACATTTGCTGAATACAATGTCATGCCCTTTTATCTTTTAGTGTCTGTAACTTTTTCTAATCTTTCAACAATCTTAATTGCTTAATTGATCGTATTATTCTAAAATGCTAAATTGTTAAGATATTGCAACATGAATTTGACCTGGTTACGGACACTACAGATTTTTACTTTGAAGCTTTTACCAAAAATCAGTTTAAGCAACATTCTTTACAGGTCACATGCTTATAGAAGCTTAACACCAATTTTACTGTCAATACTCAAAGAAATATGAATAATCTGCATTTTAAATGACTATTAATGCTGAAAAATGCCCATTTTTGGGGCTCATATAAAATCATCTCTCCACAATGTAGTGGAAGCAAGATTTGTCACTTCCATAAATAAATCAGCACCAATACTGAGTCTTGGCCGAGTTCAAATTAACTTTTAAGCAATATTGTATAAAAAGTGTCATTTTTTTATTTTAAAAACACATTTATGCACTATTGTACTGTTTTAAGTTTTAAAAATAATAAAATTATGGCTAGTGTGAGAGAGATTTTTTTTCTCTCTTCTGCCAGTTAATGCTTGCTGTGCTAATGAAAAGCTCAATTCACTTCTTTAAACATCATTAAAATCAATCAACTCGGTGATGAATTGGCACCACGCAGACCTGGAAGAAGTAAAGCTGGAATTTTTGGGTCTGTGTGCATGGAGATTGCATGTTCTCCCTGTACTTGGTGGGTTTTCTCCAGGTACTCTAGTTTCCTCCCACAGTCCAAAAACATTCAGATTGTACTACAGTGGAACCTTGGATTGCGAGTAACATGGTTTGCGAGTGTTACACAAGACGAGCAAAGATTTTTAATAAATTTTGACTTGGAAACCGAGCAAAAGTCTCGGTTTACGAGGACCGAGTATCATGGATCATGCATGCGCTTCTTGTTTTGATGACGAGCGTCACATGATCACAACTGAGGCGATGATTTTTCTCTCTCTTGCTCTGTGGAATTGTGGGTAATGGTCTCCCCAGCTGGGTCTTAGTGCTCGTCTCTCACTGGTATAATCAACATCCGTGCACGTGTGTACTATTTACTATAACACTGTGACCACGTGTATGTGTCTTTTATTTTGTGTTTGCAAGTGTGTGTGTAAGTCACGATTCTTTTAAAAGGTAAAGTGCTGGTTCATGTCTTTGTTTGTTTTTTACTTTACAGCATTGATTCTGTTAGGGTGCGCTCACGCTAGTGTCATTAGCGATCTTCCTTGCTAATTAACATGTATGTGCCCGCACATTACACACACACACACACACACACACACACACACACACACACACACACACACACACACACACACAGCGCCTCCGTACATAAACGGAAACACTTATCTGTCGGGATTTATTTTTACTTTTTTTAAAGGTAAAGTGCTGGTTAATTTGTTTTATTTTTACTTTATATTTTGTATTAATTATTTTTACTATGTATTTTTTTGGGGCTGTAGAACAAATAACTTGACTTTTCATTATTTCTTATGGGAAAATTCAATTTGTTTTACGAGTGTTTTGGAATATGAGCTCACTTCTGGAACAAATTATGCTCGTAATCCAAGGTTTCACTGTATTCTGATTGCTTCTTCGGCTTTTTAAGTTATTCTATATAAAATAACTGTGCTGAGCTTATGTTGTTACATAAATCTTATCTCCCTGGTTTTATCATTAGTTTCACCAAGGCACATTGTCTTTCTTCATTATACCTACTTTATTTTCAATAAGATAAACTTTTTTTTTTCACTTACTCATTCTGACTTTATTCTTACTTTATCCTCATTATGGCCGAGAGTTCCCTTAAGCATAAATTGCGTTTTGATGCTGATGAGGATGTGCATATTTTTGAGTACACTTGGGCTCTCGCTGTTCATCTCGGTGCTGATTGCCATGGCGTACTTGACTTTGAACGTGACTTCCCTTCATAAGGAAGACCCCTCTTACCCTCGGGATGTCTCTTCTCCCGTTCCATCCGACTCGTCTACTGATTTGTCCCGTCCTACTTTGCATCTTCTTATTTATGATTCTGATTTACACTCAGAAGGTGGCTCTTCTCAGACCAATTTCAACATTTCTCCTGAGACTTCCGTTATTATTTTGGGCCAGTTCATATTCCTTCATGAGTTATGAGATCTGCGGGGCGCCAGACGAGATTGTCGAATCATATCTCACCTTGTATACCTTTGGAGTTCATCTCCTAATTATGTTTTGGTTTAGTTTTTACTCCATTTCTATTCTTATTATTAAGGTAGTGCTTTTCTCACCCATATCTTCATTATGTCAGGTTATATTACTCTGGCCATTTGTCTTTATCTTGAGTTAAACAATAAACGTCACAGTCGGGTCAAGGCAGCACAGAGTCTGGATTCCTTTTCTGGGAGAAACACTGACGAGCAGAGCACTTCACCACTGTAACCCTTATCATTTTAACTGTTTCTTTTAGGCAGATTAAGGGCTTGATGTGTCTGGATCTTATGCTATAGAGAACCCTAAATCCTTTGCTTTGTGTTCGGTATACACAGCGCTGCTCACTCCGGTCCTCCAATGTGGCAAAACAAAAACAACTGCCAGCTGTTAAATCAGATACACGCCAGATTAAAGCCCAGATTATCTAGCAATCATTTATCAGGTGGCAGCTTTGCTTTTTCATTGCTTTTTCTCCCTCTTGCATGCTGTCTGGAGTCTCTGCTGTCTCGGCCGGACTGTGATGTTTCCTTGCAATGTTTCTGTACTCCTTCTTGTGTTTGTGCTGGAGTTTGATGGATTTCTTAACTTGAATCCTGTCTCTTCATTACACACCACGACTTTAGGAAGGAGGAGGTGGTGGTTTAGGTGGTTTAAGTTCTGGGTGGCTGATCAGAGGGTCACAGGTTTGAGCCCCCAAACACCACCACCACAACCATTGCTGGGCTGCCACTGGGCAAGGCACTGTGGCCTCAACCTCCAGGGTCAAGGGTTCGATTCCTCCTCGGGGACTGTGTGCATGAAGTTTGCATATATTTCTCCCATGCTTGGTGGGTTTCCTCTGGGTACTCTGGTTCCTCCCACAGTCTAATGCAGATCAAGCTAAATGGCATTCCCAAAATCGCCTATAGTCTATGTGTGTGTTCGTTAGGATTAAACATTCCTAATGCTGAAAATTATGGTTCAGAATGTTCTACTGAACTTGATTAAAATCCAAGATTTCACTTAAAGTTGCTAATATGTAAAAAAAAATAAACAAACAAACAAACAAACACTTGAGCTTGTCAGAAACCAAGTAATAGTACATCAGCTAAGTGGAATACTTTACCTGTTTGTGTGTGTTTTTAGTGTACTTGCGAAGTTGCCCCAGGTCAACCGTACTCTGTTGTGTTATGTGTTTGGGGTTCTCCATCACATACACACACACTCAGATGTGAATCAGATGACAGCGTCCAATCTGGCTCTGTGTATCACACCCAACATGCTGTGGAGAGCACCGACCTCGAACCCTGAGCAGGAGAGCCAGAACACACTGGAGGTACATGCAGTACACACACACACGCGCACACATATACAGTATATAAAAAAATATGAAAAGCGCTGGTAGGTTGTGTATTTAGGCCAGTGTTGGGTGTAAGGTGTTACAAAGTAACGTGTGAGAGTACTCTTTTTTGATGTAACGAGTAATCTAACGCATTCGCTCCGACTGAAATCGATTCTTGAACCGATTGACAGGAAGTTCGAGAACGACTGATGAATTGTAAAGAAAGTTAGACCTGAATATGCAGTAATATACAGTACGTAAACCTAACGTCATCACTGTTTGTCTGTCTGGTCGCCGTTGCCATGGCTACAGCCCGCTTGTGCTTGTTTTTCTGGCGTACTATGTTTAGAAAAAAGAGCGACGAAATGACAAATGAAATGCAGTCAGTGGACCAGGCTGAGCGCACGCGTTCCCACGTTCCCCGTGCCAGGGAGCAGGAAGTGAGCCGTCTTACAGTAAAGCAGACCCGCTCGTTCCTGGTGATTTATCTCCTGTGTACGCTCATGTTTGTGTCTCTGTGCTCTTTATTTTCCATCGCCGGCGTCCAGGTGGCTGCACTCGTCCGCTTCCTGATCGAGAACGCTCCGTCCATCTTTGGTGTTGAGGTGGAAAAGGCTTTCACAACACTCGTGGAGACGGCGCAGGAAAACGATGACCTCACAGGTCAGGATTTTTATTCATTCCGTTTTATTTTTTTTTGTTTTTTAAAGTGATCTTGCTGAAAAATTCACTGTCTGAGATGTGAAGCCTTCCTGACGTCTTCATGGTGGCCTTTATTTAGCATGTTTAGCTGCGCTCGTGGTGGGAACGTGTGGTTTTGTTTGAGTCATATTGCAATTTTGTTTGGTTGTTTATTTCATGTCTGAATCTTCTTGACCCGTGTCCACTTCTAAATCAGACATTATCTTGAAGACACATGAATCTTTCAAACCCTTACAGGCAATTAACTTTAGAGTGAAACTGCCCATTTTTAATGGAAAATCTGAGTTAAAATGAAGAAAAGCTCATTGCATCATCAAGTGCACCAGCCAATAAGGTTTGATGTGCAAATAAATGCTACACAAAAGGAAGTTCTAGTGGAGGAAGAGGAAGAGAGGGGCATTATTGTTGTTGTTTTTTTTTGCTTTAATTTCTTTCTTTTTTTTCTTTGCCAATTTTCTCCCTAATTTAGTCGTTTCCAATTCCTCCCCGTCACTAGGGGGCTCCCACATAAATACTACCACTCAACCGGGAGGGCCGAAGACTATCCTGTGTTACGTGTAACAGCGCTATCCGCTCCTGCCGCTCGCGTGAGCTCACAGGCGCCCCTGATTGGCTGTAGAGTCCTGATTAATGTGGGAGCACTAAGTACCTTTCGTCCCTCCCCTCTGAGAGAGCTCGGCCAATCAGCTCTCTCTAGACCTCCGGCTGCGAGAGGTAACAGCATCACCCGGGAATCGAACTCGCGATCTCCTGATGATAGGATGAGCGCTTTAACCACTGCGCCACTCAGAAGCATTTCTTTTAATTTCGGTCAAGAAATTTTTTTTCAGATTAAAATGACTGAAATTAAATAAATTCTGGAAATCAGGATTTCCAACAAGATTTTTTGTTTTTGTTATGTAATTCAAACCACCAAATTTTCTAATGATTGTCCCAAAGTTAAAAATAATTAAATAAAATTGCAATTGATTGAATTTGAACAGTAAAAATGAGTAAAATTTTCATGTTTCATGTATTTTTTTAACAGCCGACACCCCCTTGCCCCTCCACTCATCCTCAGAAGAAGCAGATCTGGACTTTCTTTCTTCTCCTCTCTTCTCGCTGGACCTTGATCCGTTCCTACCCCTGAGCTCTCTTTCTTTCAGCGAAAACAGAAAGTTGTCCTCTTTTAAAGCTGCAACCTCGTCCACCACAGACGGCGCCTACAGCTGCGGCATGCTCGATTTGGCGTCGACGCAATCAACCTCGCTCTGTGAATTCAGCCAAACCAGAGACAGATGTCTCTCCGAGCCGTCGATGTGCTTTGAGGCGACAACATCTCCTCAAGCCCCGCCCCATCCCCCTGTCATCCGGCAGTCCAGCTGCGACAATGGCGTCATGGAAAATAAAAAAGTCAACCATAGCCCGTTGTTTCAACGGCGTGGTAGAGGAGCAGGAAAGGGGCGCTACGCTTTCTGGAAGTCGCCGCAGTTTCCCGCACGGTTCCGTCATCCTGCTCGGCGGCTGGCCAGCGTGTCCAGCCTGTCGTCAACAGCGACGTCGTCTCTCAGCTCACTGGACAGCTTTGAATACGCCCAGAGTCCGAGCGATGATAAGTCCCGTCCATTTTTATTTGGCACTTCGGCCCGACTCTGCCCGCTGACTCCGGAGATGCCGAGGAAGCTCTGGACGATGGCCTTCACTTACGACGAGCTGAAGAATGGAGAGAGGGATAGAGAGAAAGAAGGGGGAATTAAAGATTTGGATGTAAACTCTGAGGATGAGTGTAAAGTGAAGGATGGGGGAAAAGTTGAAGACGACGGAGAGATGGACAGAGGAATGCAAGTGGAGGAACATGAGTCTCCATACCATGATGAAGGAATCTCCCCCCACATGTTACTTGATAATGAAGACCTGGGGATTGTACACACCGCCTCACACACGCAACCTTGTCCTGTGCACACAAAACATGCTCGCACAGTGCACACACACTCACTAACACTACCGGCCAAACAAGACAAAACCAGCAGAATGAACATCACATTGTTCCCCAGCATGGGCAGGAGGATGTTCAAACAGTCAGCGAGGGTTAACATGGAGACCAGAGGGGACACGGTTACCGTGGCGAAGGTAAACGTACCTCAAACTCTCTTTTACAACCAGAACGTCAACCTCGTGCTTCAGTCGGAAGGAAGCCGGCTTAAGATGAGCGACGCCGCTGATGTTTGCACCTGTAATGATGTTCGCCTTAGCAAAGATGACGCTAGCCATGAGCTTAGCATTAGTAACGGTTTCTCCCTGAGTGATGGGGAAAGTGGGGTTGATGTGATCCGAAAAGTTAGCGAGAGCACTTCTCCTAGCCCAGACCCTAACAGTAGCGTAAATGTAGTTGATCCTATCCTCAGTGATCCTGATCACGACGATAGCACTGACTACACAGATAGCTTTAGCAGTACAGACGGCACCACGCGGGTTAACCGGGCCGGGTCCGCGTGTATGAGCCGTAAGGTCAGTAACAGCATGGAGGACTGTATTAGTGATGTCAAATCTGTTTCCCATAGTGCCCTCCAGAGCCTCGACACTACAACGAGTACTAGCACATTTAGCGTTAACAAAATTACCCATAGTGTTAGCCTTTCACCAAGTAACGCGAATCAGTCTGCAGATCAGTCTACTAAAACTTCATTCCGACAAACTATACGCATACGGCTACCGGCTACAGTGCGCAACAGCGTCAGATCGTACTTTAGCCACACCCACACACTCACACACTCGGGGACGCACATACACTCACAGACACAAACGACCACACTGACCAAATCCCAGAACCGGCCGCTGTTTACTAGCAAACTTCAGTAACTGAAAGCTGTTCATCAGTATGGCGGAATTCACGGGTTAGTCACGTCAGCAGCTGTTGCTAAGTGTATAATTAGTGTCATTTTATTAATATAATGTACTTTTAAAAAACTTTTCCAGCACTTCTGAGGTAAACGTGAAAGTTACTGATGTTTCTGTGTCACTTTCGCTCTCACTGTGTCCATGTAGAAAGTTTCATATTGAAGTTATCTATTAGAGCTAATTCATGCTTTTTATGTCCAGGTTTTTGTTGTTGTTGTTGCCTAGCAACACTGTTGTTCAAAAGGTCAACGTAATGTGTTGAGAATAAACTCAAGCACAGATCACAACAAATCTGGACCTACTAGCTAATGTCATGCCTACAAGCTAATGTCATGCTGGCTGAGTAATTTGCTAATTAGCCTAGCTAACTAGCTTGCTAGTTTTCCTGAAAGATTTTAATGCTCGTTTGCTTTATTGTGCAATAAATTATCACTTTTGGATTTCAATAAAATCAGCAGAAATATATCTACGCTTACTGCAGTAATCAATACGCGGATGTGAAATTAGCTTTACATTAGCATGTTAACAGCTGTGTAAAGCTAACGTAAGAGTGCGTGAGATCTCCCTGACCAGGAGTTTAGTATTTAAGATTTAAACGCACGACACTGTAATGTATTTATTATCAAGTATTTCATGCATTTCAGCATTTATTCACAATTAAACTGATTCATGCTTTTTTTCGTACACTACACACCTAAACACACTGCTGAATGTGTGTGTGTGTGTGTGTGTGTGTGTGTGTGTGTGTGTGTGTCTTCTGACATGAATATAAAGGCATTTCTCTATGTAATATTTTAAAATTTTTCACATCATTAAAGTTCATTTAAAAAAGTTTTCTGTTTATTAAAGACAAACTCTGCATCATTTTGTCTCTGTGTCTGTCTGTCTGATTGTGTCCATTCATCTTTCTTTCTGCATGTCTGTGTTTAACTGTCGGTCTCTAGATCTCTCTGTTTATCTGTCTGTCTGTCTTTTTTTTTTTCTGTTGGCCTGTCTATATCTATATTTCTGTGTGTATGTATGTATGCCCCTCCCTGTCTGTCTGTCTATATTTATTTATCTGTCTGTTTTCTTACTGTATATTTATCTGACTCTGTCTGTCTATATCTGCCTGTCTATATTTATCTGTCTTCCTGTCTGTCTATGTATTCATCTCTCTGTAAGTCACTGGCCAAATATAACGCATGTTGAGTTTTATAACTTCCTATGTGGAAATGTAATATGATAATGTAACATATACAGTAAGATTTTGAAATATGTGTTATTTATGGTATGTGCGTGTATGTGTGCGTGTGTGTGTGTGTGTTTGCGTGTATGTGTGCGTCATATGGTAATTCACAAAATGCATCTAGTTCAAGTGACCTGATTAAAGATAACTTAATGCTACAGTATGTAAGCGGTACACAGTTTCCCTACAGCTACTTTTATGGGTAAAATCTGATTTTGACATTTAGGGGCGTACATACATATGTGTGAAAATCTTTATTTCTGTTCGTGTTTGACGCTTCAGCTCATCTACACAAAGTGACTCAGAATTGAAATGAGAGAGATCCAGGTTAAATATTCGAGGCTCTGACTCAGAACTCTGCTGCTCCAGACTCATCACTTGGATGAGAGTGAACAGTACAGACTGGGATCGGACCAGATTTGTGTACAACTTGTGACTGGTGTGTTAATGATATAAATGAGAGATTTAATCATGTCCTTGTCAACAGCAGCATGTACGCTAATTCTCCAAATATAACCTGATTTCCGTGTGTGTCCTCTGGGCCGTGGCCAGCGTCCTCCTCGCCTCACCCTCTGAAATAAAGTCTAATCTCAGCGCTGGTGTCTGAGATGCTGTTTGACACCATTTACATATCCGACTGTCTCTGAGAGAAGCACTGGAGAGAAAGATTGCAGAGCTTTCATGTAACTTAAATCCTAATCTGATCCAGGGTCAGGCTAGGAACCTCACTCTGGTTCTACGTTCTGTCAGGTTTATATAAGAGCTCTGAATCAGAGGTAGACTGTCAATTTTATTACGGTTTTCATCGTGATTTGATTTAACAGCATTAGCCTGTAACGATCAGATCATTTTAGGTCTGAGTTACACTAACGTGGGAACTTTAATCTGGTCTCTGGTGCGAAGTGTAGAGCCGCTCAGGACAAGAAAAGACGCTCACAGCCAACGTAACCAGTAAGCCAAAGTGTTTTAAACAGTAAATAAACAAAAGAGGTCCACCAAAACCAACAAAAATAATAATATTAAAATGTACAAAATATATACAAATAGCGATGGTGAATATGGGTGTGGAATGAGTGTCCAAGGTCCGGGTTATTACTGAAGGGAGAGTGTGTCGGGGGAGAGCTGGATCGGCCTCACCGGAGATGATGTTGAAGATCCGTGAGCACGACTTTGGAGCAGGAGCGAAGTGGAGCGAAGCACCCATTCCATTATTATCATAGAAAACCGCTGAAAAAATGTCAAATCTGTTTAGCGTAGCTTATATCACACAGCCGTACTATTGCACACGCGAATCTCTTTGCACTCTGCATTGTGATTCAGGTAAATACTTTGTGTCAGTGATGACAGTATAGAGGGTGCATGAAATGAATGCTGTGTATCATCAGTGTTGGGGTGGTTGAGATTGAAGTGGTTTCTCTTCTTAGACACAACGTCTCCAACCCTAGAGAACACGCTCTCACATGGAACTGCGGATGCAGGTGTGCACAAAAACCAACAGCCAACAGCTATAAGCGAGAATAACCATCAATCATGTATTCTTGCTTCCGGCTCAACAAGCACTTCCTCACTTATATTCAGAGTATTCAGTATGAATAAGAATGCAAGTAATATTTATCATGATTGCTATGAGCACAAAAAGTGATAGCGGTGAAAGAAACATTAAGAGCTCATTTAGCGCAACTATTTCAAAGGTTTCATTGTTTAAATAAAAAACTATTGATCCCCCACATACTCACAAACCAAACTATATGCAACAACCTGCAATGTGACTGCTGTTTCGTATTATTTTATCAAGGACACTCATCCATCATGATGTCCTGGTATGAGATGGTTGGACATGAGCATTAGATTGAATCACTTTGAACTCATAGCAGTAGAGTCAAGTCAAGTCAATTTTATTTATATAGCGCTTTTAACAATTGACATTGTCGCAAAGCAGCTTTACACAATAAAAGAAGTAAGTTTGTATGTAATGTGTATGAATCAAAATGATAAGATTGTCCCTGATGAGCGAGCCGAGGGCGACGGTGGCAAGGAAAAACTCCCTGAGATGGTAATAGGAAGAAACCTTGAGAGGAACCAGACTCAACAGGGAACCCATCCTCATCTGGGTGATAACGGAGAGCAGGGATTGATCAGCATAATAATGTGTACTGAACGTTCAGTATAACAGGAGATGTGTTTAAAATAAAAATTAAAAGGAGTCCAGTTTGTTCCCGGAGGCTCAGGTAGACTGTAGGAGATTCCGGTCCTGAGCTATCGAACAACTGAAGTCACAGGTCCCCAGAGCATCACTCGATGACAGGACAGTCTTCATGGAAACCATCTCCAGCCACCATATGAATCCAGGCAGACCACACGGGCCATCCATGCGACGAGATCTCCAACCAGAAGCAGGACTCCAGGACGGGTTAGACGGCTCCAGAGGGCAGAGGGGTCTGGATCACTGGCAACTCAGGAGCGAAACATGTATAGCTCGACAGAGAGACAGAGAGAGGGAAAGAAGAGGGAAAGAAGAGAGAGAGAGAGAGAGAGAGAGAGAGCAGAAGAGGAGAGAACAGAAAATAAGGAGAGATGGCAGTTAGGTCTGGTCACAGTCAACATGTATAAGGTGAATGTATATTTAGTGCAAAGTGCAAGCAGGGACTCCGGCAGGACTAACTATAACAGCATAACTAAAAGGGAGAGCCAGAAGGAAACACAGACATGAGGGGGAACTGAGATGTAAAGCAACCAATCACCTCACCGTCAACAAACCTGAGTGAACAATGAGAGTGGGGAGGACAGCATCTAAACATACCAGTTCACCAGAATACTCTACGTCCATGAGTCCCCCAGATCTGCTCCTTTACCTAAAACTAATCTATTTACAAACATGCTACGCTAAATAAATAGGTTTTTAGCCTAGACTTAAACACTGAGACTGTGTCTGAGTCCCGAACATTAATAGGAAGACTATTCCATAACTTTGGGGCTTTGTAAGAAAAAGCTCCGCCCCCTGCTGTAGTTTTAATAATACGTGGTACTGACAGGCAGCCTGCATTCTTTGATGGAAGTAGGTGTGTCGGATCGTAAGACACTAACAATTCACTCAGATACTGTGGCGCGAGACCATTTAGTGCTTTAAATGTCAAAAGTAGTATCTTAAAATCGATGCGAAATTTCACAGGGAGCCAATGCAGTGTAGATAAGATAGGGGTGATGTGCTCGTATCTTCTGGTTTTAGTGAGGACTCTCGCTGCTGCATTCTGTACTAACTGAAGCTTGTTTATACACCTAATTGAACAACCAGACAGTAAGGCGTTACAATAGTCCAACCTAGAGGTGATAAAAGCATGAACTAGTTTTTCTGCATCATTTAGTGACAATATGTTTCTTATCTTGGCAATATTTCTAAGGTGAAAGAAAGCTATCCTGGTGATATTATCTACATGAGCTTCAAACGAAAGGCTGGAATCTATAATCACACCGAGGTCTTTTACTGTTGCACTTGATGGAACAGAAAGGCCATCTAAAGTCACAGTGTGATCAGAAAGCTTACTTCTAGCTATTTGTGGTCCTATGACCAGAACTTCGGTCTTATCAGGATTAAGCAGAAGAAAATTAATTAATATTCAATCTCTTATGTCCTGCACACACTGCTCAATTTTAGCAAACTGGTTTTTCTCATCTGGTTTTGCTGAGACATATAAGTGTGTGTCATCAGCATAACAATGAAAACTAATACCATGTTTACAAATTATGTTGCCCAGAGGAAGCATGGAAAGGGAAAAAAGCAGTGGGCCTAAAACTGAACCCTGTGGAACACCAAACTCCACTTGAGAACATGAGGAATGGTCACCATCTAAATCTACAAACTGATAACGATCAGTCAAATAGGATCTGAGCCACAAGAGGGCAGTTCCCTTAATTCCTACTACCTTTTCTAATCTGTGAAGGAGAATACTATGATCAATGGTGTCAAAAGCTGCACTGAGGTCCAGTAACACAAGTATAGTGACGCAACCCTGATCAGAGGCCCATAGGAGGTCGTTTACCACTTTAACAAGTGCTGTCTCTGTGCTGTGATGAGGCCTAAATCCTGACTGATACAGTTCATTTATGTTATTTCTATGTAGATGTGAACATAGCTGCTGTGATACTACCTTTTCCAGAATCTTGGAGATAAAGGCAAGGTTTGATATCGGCCTGTAATTAGAAAGCAGACAGGGGTCAAGGTCAGGTTTCTTAATTATTGGTTTAATAACTGCTAATTTAAAGGATACGTTGATCTAGCATCACTGAGAGCTTTTTTATAGTTCAGGATGCTCTCCTTCCAAGCTATTTTGAATACTAACAATTTAGTTTGGCGCCATTTACGTTCAAATTTTCGAGTGGTTTGTTTTAAAGCACGTGTGGTCATTATACCAAGGAGCGAGTTTCTTATCTCTAATCATTTTCCTTTTAACTGGCGCTACATTATCTAAGCTATAACGAAGTGCTGACTCTAGATATTCATTCGCCTGTTCGAGTTCTGTGAAGTCAGATGGCGATCCAATCAAAGTTGATAACTCTGGAAGATTATTGATAAAGCTCTGTGCGGTATTTGATGTAAATGTACGTTTAAGGTGGAAGCGCGGTGCTGTGCTGCATACATTATTACTATGACACGCTTTAATCGAGACAAGGTAGTGATCTGAGATAACTTCAGACTGTGGAATTGTGGTTATATTTCCTATACTTAATCCGAAGGATAATATTAAATCTAAAGTGTGACCTGCTTTATGAGTGGGTCCTACTACACACTGATTTACTCCTACTGAGTCCAGTATGGACAAGAATGCTGTTCTCAGAGGGTCTTCTGGATTCTCAAAATGAATATTAAAGTCTCCAGCAATTAACGCTTTGTCTACAGAAACAACAAGGTTTGAGAGGAAATCTGCAAATTCACAGAGAAACTCCGAGTACGGCCCTGGGGGTCTGTAAATGATGATTAGCGGGATCGACTGAGCTGACTTTATGTTACTATAGAGAACTTCAAATGCATTAGATTTAAAACTGTGTTTTTGTACGAGAGACAGATTATCGTTATAAATAACTGCGACTCCTACTGCAGAGACGTGAGGCGTGTTGTTTAAGACGACATGACGTTATCAGATGTGTGTTGTTGCTGAAAGTGCTTCTGTGACTGGGTGTGAATGTGGGCGTGGTCAGACAGCTGCTCTCTCCTCAGTACTGCGGACCGTACAGACCCACTCTCACCCACGCTGAGACACACAGTTAGGGTCATTAACCACTGGACAACACCTGGGACACGTCCAGTCACATATATATTACACGTCTCAGTGCTGTTACTGTCTGTTATCAGCCTTGTGGAATAACACCATTTCGCCCCTTCAGATTATTCAGTCAGAACCATGAGTTCTGGGTTCTGGGAGTGTTTTGTATTTCACTCAATATTTTCCATTTTATTTCTTTTTAAAGTGTAAAACTGAGGTATATTTTTGGCAGGAAAAAAAAAAAAATTTTGCATTCTTTTGCTTTTTTTATGATTTCAAAGCAGAAAACCTTCTGTTTTGTAGTTACTGTTAAGCTCTTTGTTCTGGCTCTATTTATTCATTCTTTTCTTTGCTTATTTATTTATTTTATTTATTTAAGTGCTCAGAAAGCAGTTAGCTCACGCCACATTCCTGGAGTGGCAAATTGCTTTTTAGTGTGTCACCTTTGGAGGTAAATAAAAATTGCAGTTATTTTCACTATTAACTGCTTTTACAGTAAGGGCAGCCTGAAGTCCCGCAGGTGCTGAGATCAGGTAAAAGGGTTTAATGATTAGATTGTTCTTATACTTATTATAACTCTCTCTAATCATCATCACTAATGCACATCCTAATATACAAATATACTATAATATACATACCTAATATACAAAAAATATAATTTCACCCAAAAATATCTTTGAGTTTCTCAGCTAAGTCATCAGATCGGCTCAGTCCTGCTGTCATGACGACAGCATGGGTTCAGGATGCTCACTGGAGGGGTGAACACTTTCTGGAGGCACTAAGCATAGTAACAAGTCATTACACATAAAACGAAAATAAACAACAACAACAACAACACCATGTAATTTACAGTATTTAGTTATTTATTTTTAATTCTTGATGTTACAGTGAAAAGCCACAAACTATCAGCACAAAACATAAAAACAAACATCATCACCAGGATATAGAACTGCCATTTTTTTTTATTATTCCCAAATTTACCCTAAAAATTACACAAACAAACAAATATAATTCTTCATTAGTCATTCGAGTAATTAATTAAACAGTCAAATGCTAATGTAAGTTTAAATCTCATTATTGGAATATAAAAAGTAAAGCTGGCAGTAATATGAGTTTTCATATTTTGTCCTCATTTGAAAAAATTATGTAGTCCATAGATATGAAAAACAATCTTTAATTCTGAGATTTACAATAAACATCTCAACAAGACAAGAGACAGATGAGTTTCTTGTTGTTGTTGTTGTTGTTGTTGTTGTGCTTGTGTAATGTTTCCCTGCGCTTCTACACTGTATTTGCATTTAAAAGTATAAACAAACAGTTTGACTGCAAAACCCGATAAACAAGTTTTCAGACTTTTGTGTATTCTTGCACAATATTTACCTCAGAGACACAAGGTGGTCTAGAACAAGAGTTGAAGATTTAAAATCTCTAAATACTGATATTTAAAAAGCTTCAAAACACAACACTGAGAGTGTTATATAAAACGCTACACGTCCCTACAGAGTCGACCGCTTCACTTCTTATCACTTCTTATGGTAAACCGCATGTCAGTCAATTGTCAAAGGAAGCAAATATTAAAGTCAAAAAAGAAAATCTGAAGTAAATGAGAATGAGACTGTCTGGAAAACAAAACCTCAAATAGTGGGGAAAATAATTATTTGATCCCCTGTAGATTTTGTTTTCTTTTGCCCACTTATTGTCACACATTCAGCGGTGTCCATCAAGAAGCTCAATTTCCCAGACTGCCATTCAGCCTACAAACATGGAGGACCTGGACTACAACTCCCAACAATAGTCTTTTCTCCGCTCAGGCGCTCCAGATTACTAACCGGCCACACCTGTGTTCAGTGAGACAGCACCCAATTTAAAAGAGACTCTAAGCCACAGTTCAGTGTGAAGTATTTCAGCTCTAGCCTGACTTTAACAAGCCTTTGTTTACCTGTGACATCTTGATTTTGACTTTAATTATTGCTTTTGCCCTTGACATACTGATTGCACTTCGCCTGACCCCTTCATGTTCTGACCTTGATTCAGCTTCACGTTTTGGATTGTCTGTCACAATGAAATAAACCAACACTGATCTGCACTTGCATTTCTTTACCTCCGTTACTATCGTGACAGAACACTTCGCCTCTATCATGAATGCAGCAGAAGTAACATCTCAGCGTTTGGAGGAGATAAGTACCCGTAAATTCTCACTCAATCTGTTTTTTCCTTTGTGACCCACATGGATGTATTCGACACCCTTATCCAGAATATTTATCAGGTTTGGAGATAAGGGTGTCGAATATATCCATGTGGGTCACAAAGGAAAAAACAGATTCCCTGTAAGTTCTCACTCACTTATCTCCTCCAAACGCTGAGAGGTTACTTCTGCTGCATTCATGATCGAGGCGAAGTGTTCTGTCACGATAGTGACTTCCTGCTAGAATGCTCCTTGTTCTTCAAATTTCACGAAGGATTATCTGAACAACATAAGATCGCCCTGTTTCTGAGCCTGCTTACAGACAAGGCACTACGCTGGGCCACAGCAGTCCAAGCAGGAACCAAGGAGGCGAGCTCACCAAGTCCTACAGTCAATTTATTGATCTTTCAATGTGACTTTGATCACTCTTCAGATGGAAAGGAAAGTGGGGAGCAGCTGATCAATTTAAAACAAGGCAAGAAACGAGCTGCAGAATATGCTTTGGAATTCCGGACATTGGCAGCGGAAAGTGATTTGAATGAACCCACATTAAAGCAGCTTTTCGCCAAGGTTTGAATCCAGATTTGCTCACTGAACTGGCTTGCCGCGATGATCAAGTATCCCTTGAGATGACCATCTGTCTTGATCACTTGATCCCGAACCGTAAGCTACATCAAAGGGAGGGCCTCATATCACCTGAACCCCCTCAAGTAAGCCATGCCAAGCTAACTGCTGCTGAGCGGGAAAGGCGAAAGAAGGAACATCTCTGCTTCTATTCCGGTCATCCAAATCATCAGGTGACATACTGTTCCCTTCGCCAAGATCAGCTGCCCGCATCTAAATCGTATATGGGGGCAGCCCAGGCACAAATCAAGACCCCAGTGAGTTCTTCCCAGTTTATTTGCTATGAATCATTAAGCCTTAAAAAATCATTATAAAACATTCACATACTGTTCTCTGTTTCACAGCATTCTGTGCCTCAGGAGCAGCAGGAAACTTCATTGATTATGCGACCGTAGTCTGTTACAACATTCCCCTGATACTCACTACAGCTGAACAAAATAATGATGTGGGCAAAGGGGAACTATTAGCAGTGAAACTGGCCCTAGAGGAGTGGCAACACTGGCTTGAAGGAGCCACTCATCCCTTCATGATACTGACTGACCACAAGAATACCTTGGCAAGAGACTCAATCCATGTCAGGCTCGCTGGGCATAGTTTTTTATTCAATTTAACTTTACTCTCTCGTACAGACCAGGATCTAAGAACACCAAAGCTGATTCTTTGTCATGTCAGTTTCACACAACCTATCAAGCCACTAGTCAGGAAACCATTGTGTCTCCCACATGTTTCCTCCAAGCAATCACATGGGACATAGATCAGGAGATTAGACAGACATAGAGACGCTCAACTCATTCCTCATGCCTGTCAGGAACCACTTTTGTCCCTGCTCACCTTAGAGGAAAATTTTTAGCATGGGCGCATAGAGTACTACACCAGCCACAGGACATTCGGGTGTACAAAGAACTTACCAGTTATTTAAAAAAAAACTGTACTGGTGGCAAATTATGATCAACAAATACATATCCTCCAATATGTGCCAAAGAAAAAGTTCCAGGCACACTTCTGGCCGGTAAACTAATGCCGCTGCCCACACCGCAACGTCCTTGGTCACATTTGGCGATTGATTTAATCACGGACCTTCCTGAATCCCAAGGAAAGACCACTATATTAGAAATCATAGACCACTTCTCGAAATCATTGCGCCTTGTCCTACTGTCACGGTTACCGACTGCATTCGAGTTAGCAGAGCTCTTGTTTAATAATGTATTTAGATACTTTGGAATTCTTGAGGACATTGTACGTGACCGAGGGACCCAGTTCACCTCAAGAGTCTGGTCCAGCTTTATGGAGAATTTGGGAGTCTCCGTGAGTCTCACATCAGGTTATCACCCACAGTCCAAGAGCGAATCAGGAGGTAGGCATTTTCTTAAGAACCTACTGTTTTGAAAACAAAAGGGATTGGTCCCAGTTTCTTCCTTGGGCTGAGCATGCCCAAAACTAGCTTCACCACTCTGCCACACAGCTAACCCCATTCGAGTATGTTCTTAGATATCCCCATGGAACGCTTGTCCTACAACTTCCCCTATAGTGGATGAATGGTTCCAGCGTAGCAAGGAAGTGTGGGAGAGAACACAGGCTGGAACAAGTGGCATGATGAAACAAGCGTTTTGCTGACCATCATAGAAGAGAGACACCCCAATATCAACCAAGTCTGGCTCTCCACACAGGAACTACAGAATGCACCAGGCTGTAAGAAGCTCAATGCCAAATATATTGGACCATATAAAATCACTAGTCAAGTCAATGGGGTAACATATAAGCTAGAGCTTCCTCGGCACTGCAGAATTGCATCATCTTTCCATGTGTCTCGTCTGAAACCTGTAATTGCTGGCCACTTGGCCACTGACAATCTCGCACATTCAGAGTGTCCATCAAGAAACTCAATTTCCGAGACTGCCATTCAGCCTACAAACATGGAGGACACGGAGTACAACTCCCAACAATACTATTTTCTCCGCTCAGGATCAGCACCCAATTTAAAAGAGACTCTAAGCCACGGTTCAGTGCAAAGTATTTCAGTTCGAGCATGTTTTTGACCTTGATTCAGCTTCATGTTTTGGACTGTCTGTTACTATTAAATAAACCAACGCTGATCTGCACTTGCATTTCTTTACCTCCATTACTATCGTGACACTTATAAACAAGTGAAGGCTATATAATTTTTATGATCAGTTTGTCGTAAAGGATAGAAACAGAATATCAGTCAAAAAGACATGGAACAAACTATATTATAACTTAATTATATAAATTAAGTTTCATTTCAGTGAATGAAATAAGTTTTTGCTCCCCTACCAACTAACAACCAGTCTATGAGAGCCAGAATTATGTGCTCATGTGGTATGCAGATTCACTTGAGAAGGCGCTCCTAACAACAACACGTTATGTGCATAAAAGCCACCTGTCCACAGAATCTTTATTTTCCATTCAAACCTCACCAACCTCACCGCAAACTGGTAACCAATTACAAGAAACGTCTTACAAGGGTCTCTCCTCCAGTTACTAAGTTGGTTTAAATGATATCCTGTCTCTATTCTTTACAATAAACCTATGATAATATACAGGGGATGGACAATGAAACTCAAACACTGGACGATTTAGTGTTGGTGGTTTCATGACTAAATTTGACCAGCCTGGTGGCCAATGTTCATTGATTGCACATTGTGTGCGTCAACTCTCCTGTTTCCACCAAAACTGTTCATCTGGAGCTCCACAGGGTCAATGTACATAGCCGGGCTGCTATAACCAAACCTTTGGTCAATCATGCCGATGCCAAACGTCGGTTTCAATGGCCAGCAGCGAAAATCTTGGGCAGTCGACAATGTGAAACATGTACTGTTCTCTGAAGAGTCCACCTTCACTGTCTTTCGGTGTTACGGTGTGGAGAAGCCCCAAAGAAGCGTACCACCCAGACTGTTGCATGCCCAGAGTGATGCATGGGGGTGGATCAGTGATGGTTTGAGCTGCAATATCATGGCATTCCCGAGGCCCAATACTTTTGCTAGATGAGCACATCACTGCCAATGACTACCGAACCATTCTGGAGGAACATGTGCACCCAGTGATTCAAACATTGAATCCTGATGGCGGTGCCGTGTATCAGGATGATAATGGACCAATACACACAGCAAGACTGGTGAAAGAGTGAACATCTCCCATAGCCTGCACAGTCACCAGATCTAAATATTATTGAGAGATTTTGGGGTGTTTTGGAGGAGCGACTCAGAAAGTCACTGGCCACTATTCTGCAAGACGAATGGCTCAAAATCCCTCTGGCCACTGTGCAGGACTTTCGTCCCATGACGTATTGATGCTGTACTGGCCGCAAAAGGAGGCCCTACACCATACTAAGGAATTATTGTGGTCTAAAACCAGGCGTTTCAGTTTTATTGTCCAACCCCTGTATATATATATATATATATATATATATATATATATATATATAGAACCTTAATTTCTTTGTAAGTTGGCAAACGTACAAAATCTGTTTTTAAAAAAAGTATGTTGCCTACTGTATATATGTATCTCCAAATTCCAATCAGTTCACCAGTTGAACACCTTCTCCAACAAGTTCCACGTCCTCTCAGAGCGCTGACTTTTCTACCACTACATTAAAGTAATACCACCAAGATTATACATTTTTTGCATGTTTGTTAGCGCTCCAGAATGAAGCTGATAATGTAAAGATGAAAAGTGTTTTACTTTGACATCAACACCAACATGAGGATTTCACAAACATGGTTGAGTGCGTCATGAATCGACACAAATGACTTCAAAAAGTTTGCTAGATAAACTGATGTAAGATGATGTCGGTGCTAAGATCAATCTCATAATTTATCCTCATCTCCATGATTAGGTTTTTACATATAAATGCGTTTTGGATATTTAAAATGATGAAGTGAAAATGTTTCGGCTGAAAAATGAAAGCCACTTGATCACTTCCACCACCGACCCGAAATAAATTTACCAAGATGGAGGTTAAATATCTTGCACTCAGGTTGGAGAGATAAAGTAGTAGTAGTAGTAGAAGTTCTCGTAGTCTTTAAGTTTGCTGACTGCTGCTGACTTTGCGTCTGTGACCGATGAGCGGCAGCGACCTGATCTCAGCTCTGAAGTTGTGGTTTAGCCAGCAGTAGATAAAGGGGTTGTAGCAGGTGGAGCTCATGGCCAACCAGTGGAAGCTGAAGTATATGCCGTTGTTTGCCTCAATCACTTTGCTTGACAGCAGAACCACGTAGCAGTTCAGCGGAAACCAGCAGACAGCAAAAACCGCTACCACTGCTATCAGCATCTTCATCGTCATCCTCTTCCTCCGGCGGTGGGCGCAGCTCTGAGCCAGGGTCACATCACCGATGGCGTTGCGAGCCCACAGCTTTTTTGCCATAACAACGTATGCAACAGTGATGATCGCCAGAGGCAGCACATAGAGCAGGACGAAGGTGGTGAGGTCCAGGTACTTCCAAAACAGGTCCGACGGCTGAGGGAAGCTGGGCAGACAAACTGTCCTCACGTTCCCCTCGCTGCAGGAGCAAGAAAGAGAGCTTTAATACTGTGTAAGTGACCTCGAAAGTTTAATATAGAACTTTCACCTCATCCTTATTATAAAATCTCATAATCTTGGTCGGTTTAAATTGTGTGTACATACAAAAAACATGACAAAAACACACCCCTACCTTGTATCTTCTTTAAATTTGTATATAATTTCTTTATAAACACGCTGCCTACAACATAATGCGTTATGAGTCCAGCATTAGACATCTACTTAAGGTCAAAAAAGCAAGTCACCAAACTCTCTCAGACCGCCTCCTGAATGTTGGACAGCTGGTTGTGCTGAAGCTCAGGAGTGACCAGGACTCAACTACATCCTGAATCTGTAGGAATCTATTTTTAAAGTTAGTCTAGGTATTGTGAGGAAGGTTCAGAGTGTACAAGAAAAGAGAAGGAGGTGTGAAAAAGCCAGTAGCATTAACATTTCATTAGCATTTTAGCAGCATTAGGTAACTTGTCTGGTATGGTTATAACATCACATGATGCAAACTCGACTCCAGCCCAGCTGTGTATGTTGTGAGCATTACTCAGAAAATCTGTGATTTCTGCTTGTGCTTAAAAAAGGTGTATAGCAGCCCTTGTCATATCCGTGCCCATGGAACTATTTTGTTTGTTGTTTTCAGGTTTGCAGTCCTGTCTCATCTACATTTATGGCATGTGAGGGATGCCCTTATCCAAAGCAACTTACATTCTATTCTCATTTATACAGTATATCTAAGCAGGAGAGGGTTAAGGGCCTTGACTAAGGGTCCAACAGTGGCAACTTGGTGGTGCTGTGGTTGGAACCTGGGACCTTTCGATCAGATCAGGAGTTTAGTCAGTATCTGTCTTAAATACTGTTTGGTTTATTGTTTTTTTGTTTTTGATCTCATTACACTTCTGAATGTTTGAGGGTTCAGGGCCTTGCTCAAGGAAAAAAAAAAACCTGCTAACCCGCTGATGCTAGGGTTTGATCCAACAGCTTAACCACTGAACTACTCCTGCCCTTAAAAAGTAGCTGCACTTTCCTCATGCCAGGAACCCAAAGATACCTAAACAAAGTAAGCTATCTTTCTCTTTTTGGCCATCTGTTTATAAGAGCTAAAGAAGGGTAGGTTAGCATTTAGCAATTTTTTTTGTTGTTCTTTTTTAATTAAAGAAGCTCCATGGAAAGGTCATTCGCTTCAGCAAAGGTCTTTGGAAAGGAAATTGTATTCAGTTTATAAATAGATTCCAAGAAGAACAAAAAGTTAGACCTGTTAAGCACTGAAAAAATGCGGGGAGAGTTTTAAGATGAATCTCTTAAACATTTGCTCATTGAAGAGCTCCTAGCTTTCTCTCTTCATGAGAAACGTTGCTTGGTGGCATCTATCTAGATGGCTAAAAGGTGTTTTGGGGCATTTGATGGAAACCCTGAGTAGAGGGGGTCTACTCTCGAGGGTATCTGAATGGCCCTTTTGTTGGTCTTTACCCACTTAGACAATCCAACACAACAATGAGAGTTTCCTTTTCAGAGAGGGAGCTATTTGAAGAACTTCTTCCTTTCTTATTTCACCTCTCTGGACTTGAGTGTTTCAGGTATAAGAGGAATCCAGTAACACGCTGAGATTCTTTCAGCAGCTGAGTGTTGTGAATGAAATGAAAATTGTTCATTATCTTTAAAAGCATGTTGTTGAGTGCATGTTCTTGTTCAAATGCTGTGCTGCTGATGACAAAAAGTGACATTTGAGCCTGGAATGCAGCATTAATTTGTTCCTGCATGAGGTCTTGTGTGAGAAGTATGAATTCCAGCTGTGTCTCTGGACTGTCTGTTTTTTTTCCCCCCATCATCCCTTTGTGATTATTGTAATCTTCTTCCGGCACACAAGTACACATTTCAATCTGGATCCTCACCCCTATGCAGGCAGCTTCCCCATCCTCATTATGCTTTTCTGGTCACAATAAAATAATGAGTGCTTTCAGATCAGCAGATTCCGAGTGAGATGGAAATTACAGCCAATTTTTCTCCCTCTCTTGGGTGGCAGGCCTGTAACTATGCACTAACACACACACTAACACACACTGAACTCTCCACAGCACCAAATCTCGTACAGAGACATGACAATACAGAGGCTTGCACTTCCTCTTAGCAATATAATCCACAAGTCCACTACTTGATCCGGCTTCTTTTACAGTATCACAACTAAAGATCATTTAACAGTTAACGGCAGAAGTCCTGCCACGTGCCACTAGAGGGAAACCCTGACAAGTGCAATACATAAAGAACACAAATTCTGCCCATCAAGCCTCATGAGTAGCGGTTGAAACAAATGTGGAGCCAAATAGTTACACGAATTTGTTAAATCCAGCCAACTTTGCATCACATTGTCATTTGGACTTGGGTAAAGATGAAGATCTCTGGAAGTCAAATGTTCCTCACCCGATCTTGAAGTGCAGCAGAGTTTGGTAGATGGCATGCGGAAGAGAGAAACATGTGGCCATTAACCAAATCACTCCAACCCAGACCACACCCTGGAGGCGGGACATCCTCTGCTTCATTGGGTGTAGCACCACCTTTAGGCAGAAAGAACCAATCAGCAAATAGAAGAGCCTTCATTATTAGCACAGACACACCGGTTTATTAAACTAGCGCTATAACACTAGTTTCTGTCAGTCACTGTGGGATCTGGGTCAGTATCAGCAAAGGAGGTGTGGCTTCTGGCTCATTTTTGGTCAAGGAGGTGTGGTCTCTAAGTCAGTCTAAACCGAGAAGGTGTGGGATCTGAATCTTATACAATGAGGTGTGGCCTCTAGTTCAGTCTCAGTTGAGGAAGTGTGACCTCTGGGTCAGTGTCAGTATAAAGGCATAGCCTCTAGGTTAGTCTCAGTTGAGGAGGCGTGGCCTCTGGGTGAGTATTAGTTGAGGAGGCGTGGCCTCTGGGTGAGTATTAGTTGAGGAGGCGTGGCCTCTGGGTGAGTATTAGTTGAGGAGGCGTGGCCTCTGGGTGAGTATTAGTTGAGGAGGCGTGGCCTCTGGGTGAGTATTAGTTGAGGAGGCGTGGCCTCTGGGTGAGTATTAGTTGAGGAGGCGTGGCCTCTGGGTCAGTATTAATTGAGGAGGCGTGGCCTCTGCGTGAGTATTAGTTGAGGAGGCGTGGCCTCTGGGTCAGTCTCAGTTGAGGAGGCGTGGCCTCTGGGTGAGTATTAGTTGAGGAGGCGTGGCCTCTGGGTCAATATTAGTTGAGGAGGCGTGGCCTGAAGACAGATTAGACAGGTCTATAAAGAAAAGGTTTAATTAGATGTAGAATAAGATGTAGAATGTATGTTTATCACTGTTTATAATTTGTGTGTGTGCACGTGTGTGTGTGTGTGTGTGTGTGTGTGTGTGTATATGTTTGTTTGTGTGTTTACCTGGTGTCGATCAATGGCAATAGCCACAAGAGTGAACACAGACACATGAACGGAGCAGTACTGGGCAAAGCGGCTCACATGACACATCACTTTTCCAAACACCCATGTACTGTAGATGAAGCGTACCTGCACGTGCGCACACACACACACACAATGTGGAAATTACAATTTAAATTATGGGGAAATTACATTGAAAATGTAAAACTTTTAAATCTTCACAATCATCACAACTGATATTACTATCACCTTCATCACTATCATCATCATCATCATCCTAACATCAACCTTCATTGCTATCATCATTACAATCATCACTTTCATCATCATCACCAAAGTCTCACCAGAGTGAACGGGGTGTTGAGGAGGGTGATGAGGATGTCAGCGATGGCCAGGTTCATGATGAAGACTCCGGTCACCGAGTGCATGCGCTTGCTCTTCACCACCACATGACACACCACTGCATTCCCAAACAGAGAGATGATGATGATGATGGAGTAGGAGACTGAGAGCAGCGCTCGCACCGTGGGCTTGTGTGCCATCGCCCTGTGGCGCGCGCCGCTCTCCCCCACGCCGTCCTCCACCGAGAAGTTCCAGAGCGCAGAGAGGAAATCCACCGAGCTGTTACCAAGAAACATCGCTGACTGACTGACTGAGCGCTGCACTGAACGGAACAAGCACAGCGTGTGTGTGTGAGTGAGAGAGAGAGAGAGAGAGAGAGAGAGAGAGCGTTCTATGCAAGTGCATGAGATTTTCTACTCTAAAATTAAATACAGGTGAGACATCAGTGTTGTGAAATGTTGTTACGCACGTTTCATTTTTTTTGTTTAAAAAGCGCAACTTTCCAAAGCGTTGATCATGTTCAAGTCCATCTCGTTTATTACGTTTCGATCTTCCCGACTATCAGCAAGTTGTGATACAGTACTTTGCCAGGTTCTCTTCTTTCTTTCCTTTTCCACAGCCATAATGTCCCTGGGGATACAAGGGTGAGTCAAATATTATCCGCACGCTGGCTGTAGAATTTATTTGAATTCATTTTTAGAAAAAAACAATACACCACTTTCTTTGTAATCTCCTTGATTTTCAACAAGCGTCCGTGTTCCCTCATTAATAAATGTTTGCGTCTGAGCTGTGAGTCATGGATGCACCGCTGTCTTCAGTTCTTCATCAGAAGTGACTCTTTGTCCCCGTAGTTCTGCTTTCAGGGGACCAAACAGGTGACAGACTGATGGTGCGAGATCAGGACTATAGTGAGGAGCTTTAGTACCTCAGAGTGTCCACAGTGTGGAGCAGGAGTGTGTGGACGTGCAGTGCCACGCGAGATCACGACGCACTCGGATATCAGTCCTCTGTGTTTAATCTGAAGTTCAGGCTTCAGCTCTTCAATAAGCGTCTCACTGTATCGAGCTCTGCTGATTGTTGAACCTTTTCCCTGATGATGTTCCAATACTTCTGGCCCTTCAGAATCCCAGAAAATTGTCAACGTTGATGAATTTTCCAGCTGATGGTCGACTTTTGGACTTTTTCTCTGTCTGTGATTGATGATGTTTCCGTTCCACACTCCGGCGTTTACTCTCGGACTCATAGTGATGAATCCGTGTCTCGTCACCGGTGATGATTCTCTTTAAGAAACGTCCACCTTCCTTACAGTATCGCTCAGCTTGGCCAATTTTACTGCCGGCACGGATGAAGTGCTCATCAGGTCCATATTATTGCCTTTAATTTTCACCTTGCCTTCATTTCTCACAAGTGCCTGATCTTGATTCCTGATGTCCAGTTTTTTGTCCTCGTACGTCCTACACCACCTTTGGCAAATGCTGGTCCTGTAATGGCTTTATTAATGATCTGCTGCCGGTATTCCTTTTTCCACTCGTTGTAGATGATTACATCATTTGCTGTTACTCAGTCTTTTGCTCATTCTTTGCTTTAATGTACTCGCTCGACCGTGCATTCTACCTCCAACAATCCACTCATCCACAACAGACCTCATCTTCTCTGTAGACGGTAGAGTCCATCAGGGTGAAGTGCACAATGAGCGGTCATCAATGAGGAAGTCTATTACACCACCGCTCTATCGCACAGCTGGGACATGCCAGGGCCTGAGAGCTTGAACCATGTTTTTAAGCTTCAATTTCTGAAGTATCGACACGTCTGTTCTGCTTTAAGGGCACCCAAGGACGCGCAAAGATACAGTAGTCCTCCTCATCCGCTAGATCCACCATCTTTGGCTTCTTTCTCTGAAGTCTTAAGAACAGGTTGAATGTAGGGTTCATCTTCTGGATATTTTAGATTTGTGTATACTCTCTCTCTCTCTCTCTCTCTTAGAGAGCATGCTGGGAGCGGTCACGTGAGAGTGTGTAAGTGATTGTCCAATATTTCTTCTTGTTGAAGTTATAAAAACCCATCTTAGTGTAGCGATTGCTTTTTGTTTTTGTTTTTTTTTGGTACTGAATGAAAGCCAATGCAGAGACAGAGGCAGAATCACAGTGAGTGATATTTTCCTTTGTGTTCTCCTGCTGTCAACTTTATTAGTGATGATTTTTTAAACACAGAGAAATGTTGTTTGTTTTGCTGCCAGCATTATTCAAACCTGTCACACATTGCAGGCATCAGGTCTTCATGATCCTAAACCATCACCACCGTGATCTTAATCCACATTAAAGTTTGATGATGTTTTGCGCGCGCACACACACACACACACACACACACACGTGTCTGCATATTTTGACAGCAGTTTGATGGTGAAATGAACTCAGAACATTCGACACGTTCGACACGTTCTGAGTTCACTGCAGGGGACAGTTAGCGCTGCTAATGAGACAGACACAGGGGGCAGATATGCCTGATCCTTTGCTAACCAAGAAACAGAAGAAGGTAATAAAGGTAATGTGTAATAATAGTGTGTTGCTGTGAAAGTGAGGGAGAGAAAGTGAGGGTCATGACTCTGACTTTAATCTAGCTGCAGATTCACTTCACATCACTTCCTGTATTTTACATCCAAACACATCCAGCTGTTTCTGCAGGAGAACGAGCCTATTAATGTTTTACATTTTTATAAATCTGAGAAGCCGTAAACAAGAAACAAACAGGGCTGGTGTTATTTCACCCAACAGGAAGTTTATGGGTTTAAAGAGAACTCTCTCTCTCTCTCTTTCTCTCTCTCTCTCCAATTCTCTCTTCATAAATAATTGTGGCTCTTCAAATTTGAACAGAACCAGAGAGATTAAAAATAAAGAGAGAGAGCAATAGTTTATGAATTAGTAAGAGAGGAATCTATTGATGTTCTGTTTAAACAAGTGACTCATATGGACAGCGATAGGGTGAGCAATATGGACAGGGCTGGGGTGGGCATTAGGGACAGCGCTGGGAGGGCCAGTATGGGCAGAGTCGTGATAGGCAGAACTGACAGTGCTGGGATGGGCAGTATGGAGGGTCCCAAGGTGGGCAGTATAGACAGCACCGGGGGGGTGGGGGCTGTAGGAACAGTGCCGGGTGGGCAGTATGGACAGAGTTGTGATAGGCAGTATGGACAGCGCCGGGGTGGGTAGTAGGAACAGTGCCGGGGTGGGCAGTATGGACAGTGCTGGGGTGGGCAGTAGGGACATAGTTGTGATAGGCAGAATGGACAGTGCCGGGGGGCAGTAGGGACAGTGCCAGGGTGGGCAGTATGGACAGAGTTGTTATAGGCAGAATGGACAGCGCCAGGGTGAGCAGTAGGGACAGTGCCAGGGTGGGCAGTAGGGACAGTGCCGGGGTGGGCAGTATGGACAGAGTTGTTATAGGCAGAATGGACAGCGCCAGGGTGAGTAGTAAGGACAGTGCCCGGGTGGGCAGTATGGACAGAGTTGTTATAGGCAGAATGGACAGCGCCAGGGTGAGTAGTAAGGACAGCGCCCGGGTGGGCAGTAAGGACAGAGCCAGGGTGGGCAGTATGGAGAGTAGTGCAGTACAGAGCATGCTGAAAGCTTTTAATCAGAATAGAACCTTTCTAGCAAACTGGTTCTACTTGCAGTCGTCTGTTTTTATCTGCTGAATATGGAAGAAGAAGCAGAAGAAGAAATTTTTTTTTCAACCTTTGAGGTCTTTAGGCTTCCCATCTGTTCTGATTAATCCCACGTTCTGTGTTGTGATTCACTAACAGTCTTGCTGTCTCCTTTACACTGGGTTCCACAGCATGTCTTTTCTTTTCATAAAGAGGAGATCAAGGCTTGGCTCATCTGGGAAGCAGCGACCTTCAGACTGCAATTTGGACAAAAAGTTCATAGGGAGAGCAAATCATTAATACTTCCTTTTTTTTTTTATCAATGAAACTTTGTAAATGGACCCAGAATACACCTACAGACTCTTTGTTTTGGCTCCTCAAAAAGCCTTTACATAATGGAGCAAGACTCAATGCAATCCATAGTGCCCCCTGTGGACTGACTGTAGCATTGCATGAGACCAGGACAGGTAACGGCATAAGAGCAGGTAGCAGATGCAGCAGCTGTGGAACTGAAGTGTGAGTGCTCCATGAACCACATCAGGACTTTATACCTTGACTGGGTTACATATAAAACAGCTGTATACAGTGCTGTAAAGAAGTATTTGCTGATGTTTTTTTTTCTGTATATGTGTCACATT
Organism: Clarias fuscus; assembly: GCA_030347435.1. NCBI lineage: Eukaryota > Metazoa > Chordata > Actinopteri > Siluriformes > Clariidae > Clarias > Clarias fuscus. Next base: position 1,169,123 of record CM059212.1, read on the forward strand.
AAAATGATTCAGATCATTAAACAAATTTAAATATTACACAACAATAACCCGAGTAAATACAGACTGCAAAATTGTCTTTAATAAGAGAAAAAAGCTGTCCAAACCTGCCTGGCCCTGTGTGAAAAAGTAATTGCCCCTCAATCTAATAACTGCTCATGCCACCTTTGAGGCAACAACTGCAATCACGTGTTCATGATAACTGGTTTACTCTTCTTTGCAGAATTGCTTTAATGCAGCCATATTGGAGAGTTTAATCAGCTGTAGGTCATACCACGGTATCTCAATCGGATTTAAGTCTGGACTTTGGCTAGGCCACTCCAAAACCTTAATTTTGTATTTTTTTTAGCCATTCAGAGGAGGAATGCTTGCTGGTGTGTCTCAGATCATTGTCCTGGTGTATAACCTGAGCGCTCTTAAGCTAGGTTAGGGTTAGGGTTAGGGTTAAGTCATGAACTCATGACCGGATACTGATTCTCCTTCAGAATTCTCTGGCACAGCGCAGAATACACGGTTCCATCAATTACTGCGAGCTGTCTAGGTCCTGAAGCTGCAAAGCCCCAGACCATCACACTACCCCCACCATATGCGACTGTTGGTATAATGTTCTTTTTATGAAAAGTCTTTGGGATAATTAAGATGTTTTTGGTAAATGTGAGACGAGTCTTTGTGTTGATTTTGGTTAGTAGTGGCTTTCACCTTGGAACTCTCTCATGGACGCCATTCCTCATGAAATTGAAACATGAACACTGACTTTGACTGAGACGAGTGAGACCTGCAGGTCTTTAGATGTTCTTCTGGGTTCTTTTATGAGCTCCTGTCAAATTACTTTTACTCTACTAGGGCCAGTTAATAAATGAAATCACTATTTAAAAACTGCATTTTGTATTTACTTGGGTTGTCATCGTGTAATATAAAAAATGTATATGTAATTATCTGAATCACTTAAGTGTGAAAAACATTGAAGAAGTGAACAAATACCTTCATGGAACCGTGTGTGTGTGTGTGTGTGTGTGTGTGTTAGTTACATTATATTATGTGTTTTTTTTTTTTTTTGTCTCTTTATAATAGTAATACACTCCTGTCCCTGTAGTGCCACCTTGAGGCCAAACTTACACACAATCACTATTATTACCTGTCTTACTCTGTCTTTCTCTCATTCTGTCGTTTCTCTCTCTATCGTTCTGATCATTCTGCCTATCAACCTCTCTCTCTTTCTTTTTGGGTCAAAATTTCCTTTACTTGATCAGACTTATTTATTTAAACTGATTTAAATGAAAATATTTAAATCTTGCTTTTCTCCCATAGACAGCACTTCACGATGGTTTATATCTTTTTATCAAACATTGTGGTCTTCACAGGTGAACCTCGGGGCTCAAACCAAGAGTAGACATTTAGGGTTATTAACTTTTAGTCTAACATGACACACCTGGGAAACAGCAAACACCTGTCATTGACGGTTAAATCTAATAATAATCTGCTGATCTTTAATGTAATGAGTGATATTATTATTATTATTATGATTATTATTTGAGGTTGAAGTCCACGTCCATGTCTGTGTGTCTCTCTGTCTCACTTATTAATACACAGAAATCACATTCTGTAAGGTCGAGTATCTGACGCCTTGTTTACACTAAGTTGTACTTCTTTGGTGCTCAGACAAATACACTCCCTGTTCGGTAATCGGAGAGAGAATCACAGATGAGAAATGGAAAAAGTCGATCAGATAAAGATGACGTTTCGTCTTAAAACGACTCCGGCGTGTTAAAATTCACTTATACCACTTCAGCGCTGTTATTTCAGCCAAAGTGAGAATATGAACTAATCCCAGTCAAAATATTCACTTTATCTTTTCTAATTAATATCTATTGGTGCAGGTGTTTGTTTACATTGAGACAGTAGCGCATTAGTAGATTATTTTAAAGTAGATTATTAAATCCCACACATAACTGTTCATAACATCACTTTTACTCAAAAGTTGTGTTTTGTTGTCTATTGTTGTCTCTTTTTGTATAGAAATAGATCGTTTTCGGTTAACTTAAAAAAAAATGTAATTCGGTCATATCTGAGCTAGTCAGCTAATTATGTCTCTGAGTTAGCTAGCTAGTTCTGGTAATTTGTGTTGTAAATTTAAGTTGTTAAATTGCTGTTGCATGTATGGAGCACTTTGGTCCTGGAGGAACGTTGTTTCGTTTCACTGTCTGCTGAACTGTAAATGGTTGAAATGACAACAAAAGCCGACTTGACTTGACTTGACTTGACTTGACTTCCACCACCCTCAGTTTCAGAACCTGTGATCTACTGACGTGTTCTGGGAGGAGTTCCTGATGCCTGCAGTACTGATCTTGGGACAACAGAGGGAGCTGTATGATCGAGAAATCGTCCTCACTTCACACACTACTGCACCCTCAGCCCACCGCAGGAGCATTAGAACTACCTGGTTCGACTTATACAACTTATAAAGTAAAATATTTTCTCACAGTTCTGCAGAAGAACCAAATATCCTCATGCTCTTCCTGTCATGTTGCGCTGATCAAAAATAATTAAACTATACAAAAATCGTTAATGGTTCATCAAGGGGAACATTCTATGTTCCTGTGTAGAACTCTCCATCCCAGTCCTGTTTGGTTTTTCTTATTAGAAAGAGAGATTCTATAAAGAGTAGTTCCTTTTCTGGAAGCTCAGAACCAGAACCTGTTCTTCAAGACTTTGAGGGTTCTGCTTGTAGGAACAAATGTTAAATTGATGTAGACATTTTAGGCTTTTCCTAAAGACAGAAAACCAAATAACTGTTAAATGTTCCACATTTCATATGAATTAACAGACAATAAAGAAACAAAGTGGACATTTGGAACCCTTGCGAATAGAGTTCTGTATACAAACGTAAGGAACATTAAAAGTTCTAAATGTACTTGGAGTTCTCAGCTCCAAAAAAAATACATCTTACATTTTATAAGAACTCGTCCCGATCGTTCTTCATGTAAATGTTAGGTGTTAGACGAGGAGCAAACGGCTTACAGTTCTGTACTTTTGTGTAGGTGACATTACGCTGCTGTAAAGAGATAAGAATGACCTCACGACTCCGACAAGAACCTGTTTAGAGTTTACAGTTCTGCAGGGAGAAAGAAGAAAAGAGCACTTAATTATTGGAGTCGTTTTGTTCTGTGATTTAGTAGCCAGGGACAAAAATGATTTTAAAAAAGGGTTATCTTTTTTACTGTAGAAAGCAGAACCAATCCTGAATCCGTGTTTAATGAGCACCCGGCGCACCAAAGAACCCGAGAGCACCTCGAATTCTGCTGTTTGTGTGGAGAGGAAACACACCGCCTGGGGCAGCCATGTGACCTCGACATCTTCATAAACCTGCCACGATATGGCGGCGCGTTCCGTTCTTCTCAGCAAGACAGCAGGCTGGCTACGATACGTACATCTCGGAGTCCCCTGGATGGCCTTGACAACCTGTGGGAGTCCTCTTCGCTCAGTGCTAGAAGTTCTGCGCTACTGATCCGAAGGTGGTGATGAGAAGAACTGCCGCTGCTCTGCTGGACCCCTGAACAAGACCTTCAACGTCCTCTACTTCAGCTCCTCTGGTCCTCACATCTAACGGCACGAATTTCACAGAACTGGCTGAGTGCCTGTCTTTTCTTCTTCCGAATGTGGTGAAGACCGTTGGCTCGACTTCACTGAAACATTTCAGCAAACAGGAGGATTTGTTCATTTTTCTTTTTAATTACTTTCCCTTGTTTGGTTGCTCAGGGACAAAAAAAAAAAGTCATCCAAAGTTCTTGCCATTAACCCCTTTAGAGAAACTGTTAATCTATAGGTTCTTAAGGTTCTTGTTATCAAGGGCTTGCTTTTCAACCCCCAGCGGTCAGGAAAAGCTTCAGTGTTGGTATTATTCTTATACATAATGCGTCTCGATTCACATGTTTTACAGCAAAGCACAAACAATGTTGATAAGGAAACCAAGGGAGTTGTAAAATTAGCTGCAAAGTGTTTTACGGTCCGCACTCGCACCCCTCGACGTTCTTATTAGCAGCTAATAACCCAGAATGGGCGAGCTAAATCACAGAGACGCGGAGGGTGCGATAAAAATAGCATAAAACTAAATCATCCAGCAAAGAGAATGACTCTGCATCCTATAGGCTGCATCTAAAGCAGTGATCATAAACTGCTGGGAATAAATTTACATTAGCATCCAGTTGGTGCGGTATACATCCGGCAGACCGAGCGCTCTCACCCTGTACAGGTTAAACGAGTGAAAAACGGCAGTTAATTCTCTAAATCATAACAAAACAACCTGCTAGACGGACAACAAAGCTAACTGGAGCAGAGCCTTAAAATCCCATCATCAGGCGGTTTATAAAGACTATAAACTTCATAAAACATCACTCATCGCTACTAAAGCTGAGTTCAAGCTTTTATCTGTGCTCTGTTTAGCAAACCAGTACTACGCCTGTGAGCCTTAAAGAAACAGTACAGAAATGTGTGTGGCAAATGTAGCCAATTAGCCAGGACGTGTTTGGACTGGAGCTAGAAGGCTAATCGCTAGGGTAATAGTAGTATATAGAGTTTCTGTGTAACCTGCTGCAGGGTCAGCTAGCAAACGGGATCAGCAAACATATGAAATCAACCGAACATACAGGATCAGGAAACATACAGGAACAGCCAACATATGAAATACAGGATTAGTGAGCATACATGACACCAATGACACAGACTCATACATAAGAGTAAAGATCTTTTTTTTTTGTTGTTAACTTTAAAAATGGTTCCAATGAGAGCGAGTAATAGTTATAAAAATGCTAGCGATGCCTGTGACCTCTCAGAAACTCTCAGTCTGTTGGGTTACTTACTGTATGTTATTTATTCTGATAGCATATTGATCACATCTTCATATGAGATACAAAAATTGCTTAAGAAAAATACCTCATGATATTTAGCCATGAAATATCTGTTAACAAAATCATGCTGTAGCTAGTTAAAAATGCTAACTGAAAACATTACACACTGGGAAACATCTAAAATAGCTAACGAGCTTACTATCCACATGCGATTATACTGTATGTTTCAGTTGTTGTTTACATGACTTCCCTATGCTAGTTATAGTCCTAATCTCATAAACTAACCACCACTAAGCTTGCATGTATAACTTAGCATTTTAATATTATTCAAGTATCTGAAGCATTCGTTTTTTAAACAACTTTGGAAAAAAAAATTTTATGAGTGACACGAGGGAAAAAAACACAAAAGAAAGTGCTTTTATTTTTAAATATTTATTGTTTAAAAATCATAATTAAAATGTTTTTAAATAAATCAAGAACAGACAATCAGTTTTATATGTAAAAAAGATCTTACCTGGAATTACAATTTTATGTAACCAAAATAAAAAATGCTAATGTCTAGCACTACAATTAAACAGCTTTCTTTAAAAAAAAAAAAAAAAAAAAAAACTTTATCACCCAACTAACCTGCTATCTATTTATAAGAAGCTAGCCATTCCTTATAGAGATGTTAGCTAGCTAGTTTTTCTGGTTGTTGTGTTAACTTACTCCAACGGAAGCCCATATTTATAATATTAGCTAGCTAGCTAGCTCCCATATTAGCATGATAGCTGTTTTTTTATGAACATTTTATTTCTCACATTTCAGTAAGTTGGTTAATTTAACACAAAGCCTATGTGAGCTAACCATGAAAATTTTTACCTAAGAATTTTTTTTTTCTGTACAGTAGCAATGTGTTCCTGATTGTCTGTAATGGTGGTTCTAATGGAATGTGTAAACAACGTAATGGTTTTAAAGATGGCCAGGAAAGCCTTAATCGAAATGTATAGGAATCTGATGGAAACCACTAAATTCCATTATGTGAAGATCCTTTTTAAACTATCAGCACATGCTAAATTTCAAAAAGGCTACAACAGAATTTCTAAAAGAGCAGCAGATTCAGACACAAAGTGACTTCAGTACAAAATATAATATAAAAACATATTAAAAATAAAATATCACAATAATTTTCACCTGAATTCACACACACACAAAAATATTTTAAGGTTTTAAAATTTTCTAAAATTTCTGAAAAATACGCCTGGCTATTGTGGTAATGATGCTAGCATCAAACGTTAGCATACATCTGACTCAAATCGCTAAACACATTGATACAGAGCTTTACCTCAGTACTTCACTATTTTAATGATTTCATGCTTTATGTGTAAAATTAGTAGTTGTATTAAAAAAATGTAAAAATGTTCAGAGATTAAAAAAAACATGAAATTGTTAAAAACCGTAAAATTAGAGTTACACTGAAATACTGTTATTAGACACTAGCACATACTGATACACTATTTATTTTTTTATGCTAGCTTATTAGCTAACACACTATCCACTTTGATAACACAGTTACCATTTAATATTAGCATGACATCAGACCTGCAGCTAGAATGTGCTAGCTTTTTCTAAAGTTACCCATGTTAGCGAAATATTAATCACCAAAACGTTTAAAAGATGTAAATCACTTGCACAGGTGACTTCAGAAACACCACAGCAGCCATAATAACTACAAAAATGATGGGTCAGTGTTCAGAGCTGCAGTAGAAGCATGTAGTGTTTATCCAGCAGCTAACTCACACATATAGCAGTAGCATGCCAAATAGCAAAGCACATTATAGCCACGTTAGCGAACATGATTGCTTGGTAGCATGATGAAAGGATTTTGCTGCTGGAGTTAGCATAATTAGCCACTTTAACATTCATCATTGGCTATGTAGCCTCAGCTCCTGGTTGTTGCTCCTGCTGGGAAAGTTCGGGAAGGAAATGCGCTCCTGAAATCGAAGCATAGCGACGGCATTAAAATCGACAACTTTAAAAAACTAATTTTAACAAACCTAAACTTCCTCACAGACTCCGCCCTCTCACTAAGCCTCACTCCTGTAGTCTCTCTGTCAACTTTAAATCTGGAATGAATGTTAAAGTGCTCAATTATTTATTTATTTTTATTTTATAAATCATTAGAAAAAAAATTAAAGCTTAATCAGTCACGATTATATTTTTTACTTTACCTTTAATAATCCATTAGCAATTTTAGTAATTATATTAATGAAATTACTAGCTATGTAATGTGATAATTTTAATAGCTTATTAAAAATCAAAGCACAATTAATAAAATCTATTAGAATTCATTGTAATTAACTATTAATCAATAAAATAAAATACTAAATACTATAAAATAAATACTTTAATTTCAATATTATAATTACATATTTATAAAAAAATAAAAATTCATAAATAACATTATTTGAAAGAAAAACTCACCTTGTAAGGATCTGTTCATGCTTACTGTTACATCACAAATCTAAAAACAAAAATAATTGATCTGTTTTGTTTTTAAAGGTAGCTTTATTGTAATTTGACATTTTATTTACCAGCACCCTGTTCTCTCCATGTAATATCTCCCTCTCCGTGCACTCCACTGGGCCGTGCGCCGTCCACCACAACCCGCCACCGTGAGACCCCGTAGCCTGGGTGATGACCCCGCAGGTAGTGATGTCGCCAAAGAGGGCGCTGTTTTCCACAGGAAGTGAAGGAGGAATGAACTCTGAGGCACAGTGATGAAGCGCACGTCACATCGCAGTAACATGATTATCACAACACTATTTTCACCTCAATGCAACTATTAGACGCGTCACACAAACAAATATAAATTAGCTAATTCTGTAATTGCGCCACTATAATTTCATCCAGATGTATAGGTTGCCATGACAACAGGCTGTAAAGTTTAATTTTCTTAATGAGACAGGGTATTCAGTCACGTTTATTGCTTTGACAGTGAACACACACACACACACACACACACACACACACACTCACCCAAACAACCTTCTTCTGCTTCCTGGGTCATGCTGTACTCCGTCGCTATGGAAACGGAGGCAGCCACAATGTCACGGTGACTGCGGGGTGATAAACAGCCTGAGAAAGATACACACGAGTGTGTGTGAGAGAGAGAAACTGTGCATGTGTGTGTGATCCTATGTCTATATATATATGAGACGATATTTAAAATTGTATACTAAAATGTGTCTATATACAGTAGTATAGTGTGTGTGTGTGTGCGAGTGTGTGTGTGTCACCTTTAAAATTTTTCCGTAGTGCATTAAACCCTCTGTACGTCATAACCATAATGATCAATAAAACAGCTGCCATGGCAACGGCCGTTACACAGGCAGTCGTCATCGTGGCAGCGCTGAGGGGCGGGGCTTCGGAACTCCATGCTTTAACAGTGGTGCTTTTAGTTTCTGTTAAACACACACACACACACACACACACACACATACAGACAGGTGTATAATTTACCGATAAATTGAGAGAGAGACTGTGTGCATGTGTGTGTCTACGAGAGAGAGACAGAGTGAGAAAGGGAAAAAGTAGTGTGTGTGTGTGTGTGTGTGTGTGTGTGTGTGTGTGTGTGTGTGTGTGTGTGTGTGTGAGAGAGAGAGAGAATGGAGGGGCTAATAGGGACAGAATGTGTAATTAGATTTAATGGAGTGTGACCCTGATCCCTGTGTTATAATTAGTGTGTGTGTGTGTGTGTATCATTTACCACACTGTGTGTGTCTGTTGGAACCACAAGGCAAACACTCCAGGTCCTGCAGTCCGTCCAACCGCCTCTTGCTGTAGAACCTACAGAGATTAACCAATCAGAACGCAGGGATACTGTATGCTGCAAACTTGCAATGTTGTGTGTGTGTGTGTGTGTGTGTGTGTGTGTGTGTGTGTGTGTGTGTATGCTATACATGCGCGTACCCAGACAAGCAGTCTCCACAAACGGCGTTATGTATGTCTGTACAAGGGCTGACTTCCTGTCTGTTAAGGTGGAAGCAGTTCTGACACATCCTGCACAAGTGTGAGCCCCAGTCCTCCTTAAACCAGCGTCCATCACATACGCCACACACACTGGCTCCGCCCATGCCATACCCACACTCCTGCAAACACACACACACACACACACACACACACACAGGTAAACTGAGTAATTCAATGTTAATTGTTAAAAGCGCTATACAAATAAAATTTTATTGAATTGAGTGATTTTCATTGTCAAACACTGTCGCACGCTACTGCTACATTCTGTTTATAGCCCGATGGACACCTACTGTAAGCTCCTCCCACCATTCTCAGAGACTGTTAGAGATTCTGATTAAATCATACACCAGGCTTTAGATCCTGCTTCCCTTCTTTCTTTTTCTCCTGCCTTTTTATTGTCCTTCTCTCCATATGTCCCCCATCCATTCTCTCACCTGTTTCAGTTCCTGTCCCGGGGGACAGCGTGGACACCTCCGACATTCACCATGGAGAGAGAACTCGTCTTCTCTGCAGTCCATCTGCAGGGAGAAAGACAACACTGTCATTTCACAAAGAGTCAACAAGGCGAACGAGTCGATGTTGAAAGAGTCGCTAAGGTGAACGAGCCGATGCTGAAAGAGTCGCTAAGGTGAACGAGCCGATGCTGAAAGAGTCGCTAAGGTGAACGAGCCGATGCTGAAAGAGTCGCTAAGGTGAACGAGCCGATGCTGAAAGAGTCGCTAAGGTGAACGAGCCGATGCTGAAAGAGTCGCTAAGGTGAACGAGCCGATGCTGAAAGAGTCGCTAAGGTGAACGAGTCGATGCTGAAAGAGTCGCTAAGGTGAACGATTCGATGCTGAAAGAGTCGCTAAGGTGAACGATTCGATGCTGAAAGAGTCGCTAAGGTGAACGATTCGATGCTGAAAGAGTCGCTAAGGTGAACGAGTCGCTAAGGTGAACGAGTCGCTAAGGTGAACGAGTCGCTAAGGTGAACGAGTCGATTCTGAAAGAGTCGCTAAGGTGAACGAGTCGATGCTGAAAGAGTCGCTAAGGTGAAAGAGTCGATGCTGAAAGAGTCGCTAAGGTGAACGTGTCGATGCTGAAAGAGTCGCTAAGGTGAACAAGTCGATGCTGAAAGAGTCGCTAAGGTGAACGTGTCGATGCTGAAAGAGTCGCTAAGGTGAACGAGTCGATGCTGAAAGAGTCGCTAAGGTGAACGTGTCGATGCTGAAAGAGTCGCTAAGGTGAACGTGTCGATGCTGAAAGAGTTGATGATGAACGAGTCGATGCTGAGAGAGTCGCTAAGGTGAACGAGTCGATGCTGAAAGAGTCGCTAAGGTGAACGAGTCGATGCTGAAAGAGTCGCTAAGGTGAACGTGTCGATGCTGAAAGAGTCGCTAAGGTGAACGTGTCGATGCTGAAAGAGTTGATGATGAACGAGTCGATGCTGAGAGAGTCGCTAAGGTGAACGAGTCGATGCTGAAAGAGTCGCTAAGGTGAACGTGTCGATGCTGAAAGAGTTGATGATGAACGAGTCGATGCTGAGAGAGTCGCTAAGGTGAACGTGTCGATGCTGAAAGAGTCGCTAAGGTGAACGAGTCGATGCTGAAAGAGTCGCTAAGGTGAACGAGTCGATGCTGAAAGAGTCGCTAAGGTGAACGTGTCGATGCTGAAAGAGTTGATGATGAACGAGTCGATGCTGAGAGAGTCGCTAAGGTGAACGAGTCGATGCTGAAAGAGTCGATGATGAACGAGTCGATGCTGAGAGAGTCGATGCTGAGAGAGTCCCTAAGGTGAACGAGTCGATGCTGAAAGAGTCGATGATGAACGAGTCGATGCTGAGAGAGTCGATGCTGAGAGAGTCCCTAAGGTGAACGAGTCGATGCTGAAAGAGCCACTAAGGTGAACGAGTCGATGATGAACGAGTTGAATCGATTTTTGTTTTTGCACAGTAGAAGGAAACAAACTAGAAACATATGAGAACTGTTTGTAAAAGGCTGCACCCGGAGCTCTGCAGTGACCCTGGAACCCTGAGAGAACACCTGAGAAACTTCTACCTGGGGGAATATTTCTGTCAATATCGAGAACTGTTTGGGGAGACTAACCTGTACCCTATGTCTCCTGGTACTCTACTGTAAGGGCTCTAGAGGATGATTACCTGAAGGTTGAAGGGTTCCAACTGGTTCAGGAAGAGAAACAATCTCTCTGGATCTGGACTCGCTCTCGGCTCTCCACTCATTACTTTAGTGAGAAAGTTTTACGAGTCCAGATGTTCAGTAAGAGTCAAGATGTCTGGATTCGAGTCCTTCCTGGAATATCACACACACACACACACACACACACACACAGACAGAATCTAATAAACCAGCTCGGTGTTCTCAGACTCTTCATTCATAAGGCAAAACACACACACACACACACACTGTACTGTGTACCCCTGATGTTACAGTGGAACGCGCATCACACGTATGATCTGGTGTTAGGATGATGTTGTCATGGTCAGAACAATAAAACATTCTAATTCAAAAATAATAATAATAATAATAATAATAATAATAATCTGCTGAGCTCGTGCTGCATGCTCTGTGTGTGTGTGTGTGTCGCGGCACTAACCTCCTCTCAGCTCTCCCGTTTCCCGGTTAAATCCTCGCGCTCGTGCTCTCACGCTGCTGCACGGTCTCCGGTACGAGTGTGTGTGTGTGTGTGTGGACGTCTGAGTGCGTGCGCGCGCGCGCGCGCGTGTGTGTGTGTGTGTGTGTGCACGCGCGCGGGCATGTCACGGCATGTCCCGGCAGGTTCATGCTGCGAAAACATCACTGAAGTGAACGAGTCAGATATTCTGAACGAGTCTCTGATCTGATCCGTTTAAAAGCGTCTGGATGCGGGTTGCCAGATTCAAATAAATCACACTCTCGTGCTACAGCTGTAAACTGTCACTTCCACATTTATATTTCACTTATTTATTTATCATCAACCTACTGGTGTTCAGTGTTGGGTTACAAAGTAACACGTTAGCAGGGGAGGATCTAGAAAATGATTCATGGGGTGGCAAGGGGGTGTCATTGCAATTATGAGGGGTGGCAACACTGAAGCAGGCATCCTTGCATGGTTTTTGTGGATTCAAGGAAGGCTGTTCCTATTGGGTGTATACACTAGGGGGAACATTTTTACATTGTCCTATAAAAATGTAATAAAGGCTGATGTGTGGTTGGCTTGAACCTGATATCTGGATTGGAACGTCAGAGAAATAAAAAAAAAAAACTCTTTCATTTTTAGAACACTAGGACACTAGTGCTGGGGTGGCTAATGGGGTGGCGAGGCTTTTTCTTAGGGTGGCAATTGCCACCCCGTGCCACCCCGGTAGATCCGCCCCTGCACGTTAGAGTACTCGGATGACTTTTTTGATGTAACAGTAATCTAACGCTACGTTTACACGGTCAGTTAAATCAAGTCGGCTTTTATTGTCATTCCAACCATATACAGTTAGTACATAGTGAAACGAAACAACGTTCCTCCAGGACCAGGGTGCTACATACATGCAACGACATAAACTTACAACACACATTTTTTACATTTTTAAGTTACTCTAAAAGAAGAACTATCAAATTTCTATACAAAAATACACAATAGACAAAGTGCACGTGCGAATGTGCAAACAAAGAGGTACATGACAGACACAACAATGTAACACATAGCAGTACTTTTTTAATGAAGTATGAGTTGAGGTAGTGGGAAGAGCAGCAGTAAACAGTTTACGTTTTGACAAGAGTATCGTGTGCAAATAGCAGTCAAATAAATATCGTGCAAAAAAATTGCTAGGAGCAGCACAGGTAGGTGGGTAGGTATGAGCAGATTGAGATGGATGTGTATCAGTGTGATTGTGCATGTGTGTTTATCAGTTCAGTCCAGATGTTATTTAGTTCGTCTGAATGATTTGTGAAGAGTGAGTGTGATGGGTGTGTGTAATGAGTGTGATGGATGTGTCCGGTCAGCCACAATGCTGGTGGCTTTGCGGATGCAGCGTGTGGTGTAAATGTCTTCGATAGAAGGGAGAGAGACCCCTATGATCTTCTCAGCTGTCCTCACTATCCGCTGTAGGGTCTTGCGGTCTGATATGGTACAATTCCCAAACCAGACAGTGATGCAGCTGCTCAGGATGCTCTCGATGGTTCCTCTATAGAAGGAGGTGAGGATCGGTGGTGGAAGCTGTGTCTTTCTCAGCCTCCTCAGGAAGAAAAGACGTTGTTGGGCTTTCTTATGCAGAGAGCTGGTGTTGAGGGACCAGGTGAGGTTCTCCTCCAGGTGAACGCCCAGGAATTTCGTGCTCTTGACGATCTCCACAGAAGAGCCGTCGATGCTGAGCGGAGAGTGATCGCTCCGTGTCCTCCTGAAGTCAGCAACCATCTCTTTTGTCTTTTCGACGTTCAGAGACAGGTTGTTGTCTTTACACCAGTCCGTTAGCCTCTGCACTTCCTCTCTGTACGCCGACTCGTCGTTCTTGCTGATGAGACCCACCACGGTCGTGTCATCGGCGAACTTGATGATATGATTGGAGCTGTGTGTCGCTACACAATCATGAGTCAGCAGTGTGAACAGCAGGGGACTGAGCACGCAGCCCTGGGGGGCCCCAGTACTCAGTGTGGTGGTGCTGGAGGTGTAGCTCCCGATCCGCACTGCTTGAGGTCTTTCGGTCAGAAAGTCCAGGATGTGACCCAATTCCCATTTTTTGCTCATATGTGACACATATCGGATATTTTCTATGTCCATGTAAACAGGACAAAAAACGCATGCATTCCGATATTTCGAGAGTTACTTTTTCAAAAAATATAATCTGTTATTCAGACACTCGATGTAATCAGTGAGCCAGACAGCAGTCATTCCCAATCCATTAGTGTGTGTCCATTAGGAAGAATTCAATATAATTGCTAATCCATATTTTTTTTTCACTTTACTTAGAATTAAATGTACATAAGGTCTTTTCCTATTATATACCAAATCTTTTCTGCTATTATTATTATTATTATTATTATTATTATTTCCAGAGACTCAGCCCTTACTTACATTTACATTTAGGTATTTGGCAGACTCTCTTATTCAGGGTGACTTACAAAAGTGCTTTGAATTTCCCATCATTGGAGAGATCCTTACACTGGGTTACTAACTATAAGTACTTCCGACAGGGGAAGAATCGATCCAGTTCTGAATGGTGATTATTTTGTGTGTGCTGATTCACGTATCTCCACGCTGACTCCAAAAATCGATTTCTAAAAAAAACTGACGAACGGTGATCATCCTACAAAGACCGGTGATCGGCCGATCCTCCTCAGATATGAACGACTCTGTAACGAGCGCAGAAGCTTCAGAGTGACGCAACAGAATCACCTTTTTATGCATTAATTTATCAAAAATCACACGTGCGTTAAAATTCTCCGACCTGCCTTTTCTCCGAACTCTGTGAGAGAATTAGTCTCAGACCCGCTCATTGTACACACCCACACCAGTGTCACAACACCGCCGGTGCTAATCAGTCAGAAATCGTGTACGTTAGAAGCCCACATTCAATGTTCAGAGCACAGACCTGACCCAATATCACTCCTAAAGCTGCTACATAGTCACACAGGTCATCAAGGACTACAGACACCTTCAACACCACAGCAACTTCATCAGCTTGTTCACACTCCTCCAGGAACTCCAACAGGCCAGCCGTCACTCCATACCATAGTTATGATGAATAAATAAACCACCAGAGAGTGTAAAATACTGTTTCTGTTACTGCTTTCATACAGATAAGTTATGATGAGCATCAGCGACTCCGAAGCCAAACTAATAGGAACATTTTTAAATGTAAACAATCTCGTTAAACAGTCTTTTTAAAAGACACTATTTTTTTTTTATAAGATCACGTGATTGCATGTCAGCGAAGGTAAATTCCTGAGTAATGTGACGTATTTAGGGATGCACCTAACAGATGGTAATCAAGTGTTAACCTTTTAATGAGTCGGTTTTGTGTCAACAAACGAGTCGACACGATCAAATAACTCACTTAGATGAATGAATCAATACTTATTAAACGAGTCGGTAGACTGAAGGAGTCGTTATATTTGACAGAGTCAGTAAAGGCAGTGAGGGAACTATTTTAAACGAGTCACAGAGTCAAACGCTTCACCTCTGAACTGAGGAAAACGAGTTGACAGATTCCAACGATTCACTCAAATGAACGAGTCAATTACAGCAAACGAGTTATTACCTTCAGATTCAAACGAGTCACTATGGGAAACTGATACATTTCGAGGAATCAGGTGATTCATTAAGATGAGTGGGTGGAGCTAAAATGAAGGCTGCGCTAAGAGAAAGCTGAGTCGTGTCTGACTCAGGTCTGCCATTACACTCAAGTCAAACAATTTTAATCACCCGAAGCACCTTCAGATCTTTCTCTGGGAATGATTCAGAGAAAAGATCAGAGAAAGAAACGGACAGAGACTCCGCCCACTTAGACAGGTACAGTGATGTGACAGTGGGAAAAAAAATCCGCTCACGCCGACGCCCTCTACTGGACGGAGACACGTCACTAGGTCAGCTTGGGACGCGACCCAAAACTGGAGGTTGAGGTACACGAGACCGAACATCGAGATAACATCAAAGACACACAGCTTTGACCTTTGATCTTTTATGTAAAGTACACACAAAAAGTCTAATTTCGTTCGCTCTCTCTCGCTCTCTCTCTCTCTTTTCGTAGATGGTTTGTGTTTTTTCCTTATCTTCAGGTTTTTGGCTCCTACTCATGGCCTTCAGAGACAAAACTCCCACTGCCACACACACACACACACACACACACACACACAGCTCAGTTAGAGCTCCGGTGCTGAGTTAACTCGTCTGTGGCGCGAGGCCAGGCCGTCCCATTTGTACTGCATCAGCCTGACGCCATCACACATCACACACCACGTACTTATTTACTCACGTCCAGACTGAACGCAGCTCTGCATGGAACTGCACACTCACCCTCCCGGTACCGCTCTGTTCTTCATGCTGACAGCACCATTAATAGCTGCCAAGATGCTCTAGTGTAATATATATAACAGATTCAGCCAACAAAATGTATACACTCTTCAGGGAAAAAAAACTTATTATACATTTATTATATTTATATTATTAATATAATATGCAGTACATCATACTATTTTTCCTTTCCTGAAGCATGTATACCTTTGTTGGCTGATTCTATAGTGTTTAAAAACTGCTGCTGTATGTGTGTGCAAGGGAATGTGAGTTAATAAATACATTTATAAATATCTGTTTATAAAAATGTCCGCATTTTCATTTAAATTAGAATTTAATTAAAGAGCACAGCGACGCCGGTCTGGTGTGTAAATATTAAAGAACGATTACAAAATATTTAATACTGGTTTCAAGGCAGAGAAAGAATGAGAGCGAGAGAGAGAGAGAGAGAGAGAGAGAGAGAGTTGATCGCTAGACGTCTTGAATACGGTGGTCTGGGATTCGCTTCATCCCTCAGCATGTTGAGAAAGTTAAACACACTAGTGTCACATTACTTCCTGTTTCTGAGCATTGTTCCTTACATGAAATGTGCTACCTCAGGTCTGAAATAAGAAGAAAGATGCTATGAAGCTGACACGAGGAGATGGAACCGAACCAGACCTGGTCAGTAATCCATCAGAACTCTGTGTGAACACAATGACGAGAAGAGGACGAGGAGGTCAAGCCTTAATACATAATACATCAATGCCTAATATTATTGTTCGTTATCTGTGGCGACCACTCGAAGTCTAACAAGAGTAACAACAGTGATGAGATGGGGGTGGATGAGACACGCACAGCACACTTGCACAGATTTCGGGCGTGACAGAGCATTGATGAAGTCACATTCTGAACAGCAGCCCATTTCGGTATTACGGTACATTTCGATTTCACATTCGATTCGAACTTGAGCCCTTCACACTGACCCGTACGGAAGAGTTCACATTACGTGAGTTCTGCACTTTGGGGTCACATGTACTCAGCGTCGCTGGTGTGAAAGCATTCTAAGAGATGTGTGTATTTCTTATCAATCGATTAATAACATTCATCTAGTTAATCGCGGTCATAGTCTCTAATTAATTAAGATGAATCACAATTTAATAATACTCAGATTCACTTGTACACCATGTCCCCGACTTACGAACAAGTTCCATTCCGGGAGCACGTTCGTAAGATGGATTTGTTCTTAAGTCCAACAAAGTGAGTCCTATAGGCCTTTGACATGAATATACAGTGGAACCTTGGATTACGAGCATGATTCGTTCCGGAAGCGGGCTCGTATTCCAAAAACACTCGTAAACCAAATAGAATTTTCCCATAAGAAATAATGAAAACTCAAAGTATTCGTTCTACAGCCCAAAACAATAAATACATAAAAATAATTAATACAATATATAAAGTACAAATAAAACAAATTAACTTGCACTTAACATTTAAAATAAAGTACAAATAAATCCAGACAGATAAGTGTTTCCGTTTGTGCGCGCAGGCGCCGTGTATTTGTATGTGAGTGTATGTGGAATTAGCCCCTCGCCTCGTCTTAAACACCTCGCTTTTTAAGTTTCACAACTAACATACACAATGCAAACACTGTTTTAACGGGGGGAAAAAAGAAATCTCTCCAATGATACTCGCGTGAGCGTATACTAACGGAATCACTGCTGTAAAGGAAAAAATTTAAAATAACAAATGAACCAGCACCTTACCTTTGAAAAGAATCGCGACAGAGCTGAGTCTGAGCTTTCTGTGTAAATAAAGCATGTGTGTGCAGCCGGGGAGTGTGTGTGTGTGTGTGTGTGTGTGTGTGTCGGTGTGTCGGTGTGTGTGTCTGTCGGTGTGTGTGGGGCACAGTGTCAAATTACGCGCACGCGCACACAGAAGAGAGATGGAGATGTTGATTATACCGGTAAGAGACGAGCACTAAGACGCAGCAGGGGAGACAATTACCCATAATTCCGCAGCGCGAGAGAGAAAAATCATTGGCTCAGTTGTGATCACTTGCCGCTCGGTGTCAAAATAAGAGTCGCATGCGTGATACATGATACTCAGCGCTCGTAAACTAATACTTGCTCGGTTTCCGATTAAAATTTTATAAAAAATCTTTGCTCAGTTTGCGGAACACTCGTAAACCACATTACTCGCAATCCGAGGTTCCACTGTACAATGTAAAGCATGCTTGACTAAATTTGAGCGGTGCATCTGTCCCCTTTTCCCACACTGCCATCATGTGGCCAAAAACCATAAAAGCATGTAGGCCTTTTTAAACATGACAAACAAGTCAGCTGATCTCATTTAAATTCAGCCCGGGCGGGAGGGACAAGGCTGCGCGCTTGAACAGACGCCATTTTGCTCAGAGCTATTTTCCGCGGTATTGGACTGTGATTATTCACCATCAGGACAGCTTTACAGGACACACATTTTCTATCATCGTGCTTCCGGTCTGATTCATTGAAATACAATACACCGGACTTTAGACATTTTACACATTCACTTACACACTGAAAATATTGAATACAATTTTAAATATTTGTATCTGGTGCACGATCTACGATTCATCGAACCATGCTCCGTTAATATCTGTGGAAATGTTCATAAGTTGGGGACTTATACTATAAATGCTATATTATATTGTGTACTATGTATTATAAATGTGCAGTTTATGCAGGTTTCTAATGTCTCAAACATTAACATTTAACACATGTTAAATTAAAATCTAAATGAAGACCAGCCCTGCATGCTGTGGCTTCACAGCGGGTTTCGAACCTGGGTCCTCAGATCAGATAATCATCAGCTCGAAGGGATCTTGACCACACAACTTTAGTTTTAACCAAACTTCCATCTAGAAGCTTTTTATAATGAAACAGCACACCTGGTGATGTTTTCTCAGTCATCTTATAATCCGCGTTAAACATGCCATTATCACACACAGCCAGGCAACCGCACTGTGATTATGGGAAGCCATTAGGGTCAAAGTTGGTCATACGATTAATCTGTGTTTAAACAAATAGTAACGCGTTAGAATTTCTGGATTAATCACGTGTTAATATTGGCTAGTGTGTCTACACAACAGGTTTACACACACAGGAAGGACCTAACAGAGCGCTACGCACAGAAGTGAACATATGGAATTTTATATTTGAGACACGGCATCACAAACGAGCGTTTTTAAGCCCCGCCCCTAAACCGAGCCCAGAATCAGTCCTGAGTATTCACACTGGGATCCTGGGACCTGAGCGTGCGAACGCTCTGTGATGCCTGCTGGAGCTCTGTTTGAATGATGACGTAGCACCGCTTGAAGCTCGCTGTAAACGTGCTGAACGTCCGTACAGTGCAACAAACACTGATAGATGGCTGCCGCAGTGTGTGGAGCCGTGTGTATCCAGCACCGCAGCGCAGCAGGTGTAAATTTGCTGTGTGGTCGTCAGTATATCTTTGGAGGCCGTGTGAGTGTCTGGGTCATTAACACACCGTCTGTGTGCAGGACTAAACATGAGATTTAGAGGTCTCTCTCTCTGACACACACACACACACACACACACACACACACACACACACACACACACACATACAAACAGTGGGTTTAAATCTTTCTCATTGATGTTCTGATTGTATAGTTGTGCCAAATGTGTGTGTGTGTGTGTGTGTGTGTGTGTGTGTGTCTGTGTGTTTAAATAGAAAAAGAGAGAGCGAGAGAGAAATGGAGGAGATATTTCAAGATTAAACACAGCTTTCCTTGATGTGATTCAGCTCAATGTGTGTGTGTGTGTGTGTGTGTGTGTGTGTGTGTGTGTGTGTGTGTGTGTGTGTGCACGTGAGTCAGCTTGGAACACAGCCAGACCTCAAGTCAATCACAAACAAACAGGGATAAATGCTCACAATCTATAAAAACACAAGCAGAGGAACCAAATGGACCAACCTGAAGAACCAAGAATCAGATCTATCAGATCTACACAGAGGACCCGAGAACTGCACTCCGAGTCCCGGGAATTGTGCAGAAAATTCTAGAACCACTTTGGTCAACAATTGAATGAGGATTCTAGAACCACACAAAAGATGGCAGAGAAACACAGGAACTCTGTGTGGTGCTTAAAGTTCTAGAAAAGCACCAACAATCCAGACCAAGGACTTTTCTAGAAAAACACATTGGGTGAAGGGTTTGTTCTAAGGATTGTAGAACCACACAGCTGTCAGTCTAAAGCTACATTAACGTCTGATTAAGGATTTTGAACATCACTGAGGGTATTATAGACACACAGAATCTAGAACCACCACGATTCCAGAACCACACTGAGGATTGTAGAGCTGCTACGTTGGTTCAGCACATCAGCAACTTAAAATTAATGAAGCACACTAAAGATCCTTCAACTTCCACAGAGAAACCAAACTTGAGGTTCTAGAAAATTCTAGAACAAAATTAAGAACCCAAGAAATTCTATGAAAGATTCCAGAATTGTATTATTGGTCCACGGAGAGGAGAAACAGCGCCACAGGGAAACGTTGTAAAGAAATACAGAGTATTCTAGAACCGTGTGAACGGACTTCACAGAAAATTCTAGGACCAAACCAAAAACCATCAGTACTCGAACATAGTATGTGCCTTGTTTTGCTGTTTAAATGGCTGTTACATTATCTGTTTGGTTCCAAGGCCATGCTGGAGCTGAGATGCTCCCACGTCTTTTTGCCGTCTCACACATTGACATGGCCGTGATATGAACAAATACAAGGTTCTCCCAAGTGAACAACCAGAACCTCAAATAAACAAGAAAGCAGGATATTTAATGGTCTGTTCCCCAAACAGCTAAATCAAAACACCATATGGTACTACTTTGATTCTAGAACCAAAACCTCCCTGACAACAAAGAATTGCACACAGGGTAGGTACGGTTCTATCTGCAGCTGTAGTAAAAGAGATGTTCTAGAGATGCCTTCAGGCTCTTACAACCACTCTAAGAACAAGTTTGAATTTCAGTGTAAATTGATTAAACTGCAGACACATCTACAATCACAATTAAGTGTTCTTGAAATCTGTTAAGCCTTCTAAAACCACCATGAAGCACTAGGACTATGTTTAAAATTTTAGAACTTTGCTGAGAATTTTACAGCAGTATAAATTCTAGAACAGTACTGAGACTTCCAAAAAATGTGTCCAGATCTCTTAAACTGCATTTAGACTCCTATGGTTCAGAGCATTCTACTTTGCTCCCAGAATCATGCTTGGCAATTGTAAGACTGTGATGGAACAAAACTTGAACAGTGCTGAAAATTCTAAAACTAAGGTCCATAGAACCACACTGTAAACTACACTGAATCCAGAACCAGACCAGAGTGAGTATTCTAAAACTGCTGTGAGAATTCTGGAACTGCACAATGGATCCTGAACAAAGAATCAAACATCCATGAATTGCCCAAAGCACCTTAGAAGAACTGAGATCGTTTTAGAGCTCTAGTGAGGACTCATGAAGTGTGTTGATGATTCTAGTCCTGTGCAGCAGTGCGGTATTACAGTCAACCTTGCAGATCTACAGTGTGGTTCTAGAATCTGTAGTGTTTCTCAAGAGAACAATTCCAGGAGCTTCAGGATAATTTTCAAGTTCTCACGGTGGTTCTAGAATCCTCATTGTGTCTCCACTATCACTGCACTTCCTAAAATCCTCACTGTGATGTGATGTGTGTGTTACAGAGAGAGAGAGAGAGAGACTGTGCAGAGAATAAACACACACTGAGATCTCTGACCATTGATCCTGTCCCTATGTCTAAAATCACTGTGTGTGTGTTAATATTTAATCTCTGCAGCACTGCACTGTGCACTATATGAGACACTTTCATGGTGCTTCACTGCACACGTATGGTGAAGGTGGCCTCATCAAGCGCGCACACACACACACACACACACACACACACACACACTAATGACCCTGTCTGTCTCAGTGTCTCTCTACTTGTCCCGTCTGTGTCTACCGGCCCCGTCTGTCTCTACTAGCCTCGTCTGTCTCTACGGACCCTGTCTGTCCCTCTACCAACACTGTCTATCCCTAATGACCTTTTCTGTCTCAGTGTCTCTCCACTTGTCCAGTCTGTGTCTACTGGCCCTGTCTGTCTCTACCAGCCCCATATGTCTCTCAAACAGCCCCGGCTGTCTCTCTACTGGCCCCGTCTGTCTCTACCCGGCCCTGTCTGTTTCTAAAAGCCCCATCTGTCTCTCTACTGACACCTTCTGTCACTAACGACCCTGTCTGTGTCTCTACTGATCCAGTCTGTGTCTAATGGCCCTGTTTGTCTCTCTACTGGCCCCATCTCTCTCTCTACCAACACTGTCTGTCTCTACTCGCCCCGTCTGTCTGTCTCTACAGACTGCATTTGTCTCTCTACTGACGCTGTCTATCTTTAACAGCCCTATCTGTGTTTACTGGCCCATCTATCTCTTTACTGGCCCTGTCTGTCTCTACCAGCCCCATATGTCTCTCTACCAGCACTGCTGGTTCCTCTACCCACCCCTTCTCTCTCTCTCTACCGGCCCTGTTTGAATCTTGATTCACCCCGTCAGTCTCTACCAGTCCCATTTGTCTCTACTGTATGAGTTTCTCATCTGTCTCTCTACCAGCTCTGTCTGTCTTTCCACTGGCCTGTCTGTCTGTAACTGTTAATCAGTTACACCAAATTTTTTAAGCAATGATGTTTCCAATTTTAAGTAAATAGAACTATCAGTTTTTTAATTTGTTGAACTCATTCATACTAATTGTTCTTTACTTGCATTATTGCGTAGCTCATGCTATTTAATAACAATTATAATTTTTTTTATTTGTTGCAAATCAAATAAATTGTTGTCGGTCTTTCGGCTGCTCCCAGCGATGGGTCGCCACAGCAGACAATCCGGTCCACACACAAGCTCGGCACAGGTTTTACACCAGATGCACTTCCTGACGCAACCCTGCCATTTTATCTGGGCTTGGGACAGACACTTCATCCAGTTGTTGGGAATTGAACCCGGGCCTTTTGCATGCCAGGTGAAACACCTCCCACTGAGCCACCAGTGTCCTATTGCCCTGATAACGTCAGACACAAAATCACTAGTCTGAAAGATTTTAAGTTGATGGAACTTTAAGGTGACAGTTACTGTTACTTAAGTACTTACAGTTACTTAAAATATCAAATTTGTTCAGCTGACTTGAAAAGTCTAAATTCTACAAAATCACGAATACCAAATAGGTCTAAAAACTCATCAAGGTCTATTAATTCAGTACTCAATATGTTTAATTACTTTGAGCATTAGGGTTGCCGTTCAAAAGTTACATTCGATGATGTCTCCGTTGCTCGGTTGTTGAAGCATGTGTGTCAAACATGCCAAAAACCTGGCTTATATAACCTTGGTCAGGTGACGTCATCTGATCAGGTACACCTGGAGGTTATAAATAGGTCTGAACTGGAAACATCCTCAGGTCTTTTGTCTTCAAGGACTGTATTGTGTTTGCATGTGTGTGTGTATGTGTAAAACAATACTGCGCGGCAGTTAAAATAAGAAAGAAAGCGAAAGTAAAATGGCTGAGTTAGAAAAGAGATGTTTACCTCCATGTGAGAAACTCTCCGATGACGATTGTCATGCTTTCTGTTTTGAGTGTTTGGTTGAAGAGAACGCTATACGCGGGCTCGAGGGACAATGCGAGCACTGTGATCTGCTTCCGATCTAAGCGTTTCACGCATGTCTTGCATTTTTTAAAGAGAAATCTGGTGGAAGCGCATGAGAAGCGTTCGCCCTTTTCTCTCGCCGGATCAGGAAACTCTTGCGTCCGTTTCTCAAGCGCACCTTGATGCTTTTTCTGATCGGGCGCAGGAGACCTCCTCCCTTTTTTCAGGTGAGTTTACCACCTCAGGACGCGTCTCTCGTGTGGGAGTATGAGGAATTACTTGAGGTGGTAACTAGGGGAGTCGAACGCTTACATCTTGACTGGCCGCAGGAACAGGAGAACCACAAACACTCAAGATTGGATGACAGGTTTCTGTTGGGTGGCCGAGGTGAGGAACCTCTCACCTCTGAGGAAGGTCTCTCCCCTTCTTTGGTGACCTCCATGATGATGTAACTGGATCATGGAATAAACCTTATTCATCCCGTATTTTTGTGCTATCGACGTTGATTTATTCGATGATCGTTGATGCAAAGATGCGGGGCTACATGATGATGCCCGAGATTGAAGAGACGCTTGCGGGCTATTTCTCTCCTGGGTGATAGGAAGAAGAAGCCCACACTCCAAACTAAGTTGTGCAGACTAACATCTTCCTTAGTGGGGAAGGCTTTTGAGTCAGGTCAGGCTGGTGCAGCGCTGGACACCATGGCAGTGTTGCAGGCATACCAGGCTGATCTGCTGAAGGAGTTGAGCACCGGCGGGTTCATCGATTAAGAAGCCTTTTCAGAGCTTCGCCGAGCCACGGATTTGTCTCTCCGTGCCACAAAGCAGACGGCCCATGCCATTAGCCGTTCCATGGCTGCTATGGTTGCCATGGAGAGACATCAGTGGCTTAACCTCACTGGTATCAAGGACTAGGTTCCTCCTTGATGCCCCCATCTCGCCTTCCGGCCTATACGGTGACGCTGTGAATACCATCACCACTAGGTTTCGGGAAGAGAAACGCTACGAAGAAACGTTCGTGAGGTTTCTTCCCTGGCAACCAGGTCCGGCTCTAGTGAGGCGTGAAGCGCAAAAGGAGAGTGTGGCGAAGCGAGCAACCCCTCGTAAGGTCTGGGGTACGACTCGCCGGGCTTCTCAGTCCGCATTTAAAACACCGGACCTGAGGAGTCTCATCTTCTCAAAAAAGAGGTCCTGAGGTTGGTGAAATGCCCAGGACCATGAGGGTGTCTCCCCTAAGGGAGGGGCGCGTGGTATTCCAATGTGAATAAGTACTCCTTCCTGGCACCCTCAGCAGACCAACACTGGTGTTTCGGGGAAGATTGGTCACCAACGAAATGTTTTCAGGATGCCAAACATCTAACACACCCCCTACCTCGCCACCTCCACCTAACTGAAGTATTAAAACGTGTGCCCATTTCAGAGAAATTGGCAGCGTGGAAGCTACTGCCAAGTATATCTCCTTGGGTTCAAAGGATTGTAGAGAGAGGCTACAGGATCCAATTTGCACATCGTCCTCTGTGTTTCAACAGCGTGGTCTCCACTTCAGTGAAACCGGAACGAGCGCATTTGTTGACACAAGAATTGCAGACTTTGCTGGATATAGGGGCCATAGAACATGTTCCCCAGCCAGACACATGGTCAGGCTACTATTGATATTTCTTGGTCCAAAAAAATAAAAGAAAAATGGGGAGGTGCGTCCAATTCTAGATCTAGGTGGTACCGCTATCTCAGAACATAAGAGTTCAACATTTTAACGGTCAAGATGATTGTTTCTCAAATCCAATCAGAAGATCGGTTCGTGACAATCGACCTGAAGGACGCATATTTCATATAAAAATATTGCCACAACACAGGAGGCTCCTGAGGTTCGCTTTTGGGGGCAAAGCTTACCTTTATCGGGTCCTTCCATTTGGCCTAACACATATAAAAGAGGTATGAATGCAGCGCTGTTTCCTACTGTATATGGTTCCAGGGCATCTGTGGTTTGAATTATATTCACGACTTGGCTCAGTCTCGGGAGCTAGCGCTTCGACATCGACATGTTGTCCTAGCTCATCTTGAATCTTTAGGGTTGAGAGTCAACACCAAGAAAAGCGTTGTCTCTCCCACTAACAGGACAGTGCATTTGGGGGTCGTATGAGATTCGATCAAAATACAAGCACAATTGTCTCCTGTACATATCGAATCTATTTTAAGTACCCTAAGGAACATCAAACTAGGCCAGAAGGTGACTGTTCATTAATTTCAGAAAATCCTAGGTCTCATGGCAGGTGCATCCATGGTGATACCCTTGGGCCCTCTGCATATGAGACCCTTTCTGTTGTGGCTGAGAGCCAGGGGATTTCATTCAAGGGCCAATCCCCTGAGGTAAACAGGGTACACGTCAGAGGCTTCATACTCTTTCTATGTGGTTCAGACCCCGGTTTCTAACTTTGGGTCCCACTCTAGGTCTCTGTTGTCATCACAAGATGCTAATGACAGACGCTTTCCTTTGGGTTGGGTTGCGGTCTTGGATGGCCGTCCAGCTGGAGAGGTTATCTTCTCGCATGGCACACCCATTGCCTCGGAATGATGGTTTTATTTCTGGCCCTGAAATACTTCCTCCAGCTGGGATCATGTCCTAGTGCGGACACTATAGTAGTCTCTTATATAAATTGCCATGGCGAATTGTGTCCGCGCCGCTTGAACGAGCTAGCCCAGAAGATTTTGCTTTGGGCAGAGGACAAGTTATTGTCCCTCAAGGCGATTTATATTCCGGGGCATATGGATGTGGGAGCAGATTTGTTGTCCAGACAAGCTGTGACACATTGGAGTGGAAACCCCAATGTGTCACATTTTCCCGAAGTGGTTATTCAATCTGGGAGAGAATTTAAGTGGCAGAGGTGGACCTCTTTGCTTCGCAACACAACACAAGGTCCCCTTTACTACACTCTTTGAAGTCCAGCTCCCCTGGGGCTGTACGCTATGGCCCACAAATGGCCTAGACTGAATCTCTATGCAATTTCTCCGATAGCTCTGCTCCCCGGAGTCCTAGCGGAAGTCTGTCAACAGGGATTCCGCCTCTTATTTATAGAGCCCCGTTGGCCAACCAGAATATGGTTCTCAGTTCTAATAGCCCTCCTCGACGGCTCAGTTCTACTCAGGAGGTATCCACTTTCTCAGGCACAGGGAATAATATTCCATCCCAGGCTTGAGCATTGGGACCTCCCCCTGAAGGGGACCTCCCCCTGAAGGGGACCAATTAAGAGATCCTGGTCTTCCAGCTAAGGTAATAGAAACATTTCCAAGTGTTAGGACTCCCTCTAATAGAAGAACTTATGCCCTCAGACAGAATGATTTTGAAAAGTGATGTATGGTGCTGGGGTTTCTGCATGAGAAACTGTCCTCAGGCATATGCCTAGCACTCTCAGAACGTATAGGGTCACCATTTCGGCTTACCATGTTCTGATTGAGGGGGTTTCTGTGAGAAATCACTCGTTAGTTGCTGCTTTAATCGTGGAGCTGAACGGTTCAGGCCGCCCTCTAGAACAACAGTCCCTTCATGGGACCTAGCTATTGTGTTCAAAGGTTTTGGCTGAGACGCCTTTCGAACCTCTAGAACCTGTGCCTGTTAGGCTTTTAACCCTTAAGATGGTTTTTCTAATAGCTATTATTTCTCTGTAGGAAATTGGGGATTTGCAGGCTCTGTCAATCTCATCATCCCGCCTAGACTCCGCCCTGGGCCGGTCAAGACTATGCTGAATCCTCACCCGAATTATCTTCCGAAAGTTCCATTCTCGACTTTGCTACCAGTTGTCCTTGAAGCCTTCTGTCTTCCGCCATTTAATGCTCCGGAGCACGAAAGACTTCACTTACCATGTCCAGTACATGCTCTACAGATTCACGTCCACTGCACTAGTCAGTGGCGTAAATTGGAGCAGCACTTATATGTTATGCCCGCAACTGGGTGGGCGGCTGCCACTAGACAAACTATGTCACATTGAAAGGGTGAGGGATGCTATTGCCTTAGCCTATGAGGTGCGTGGTCACACTTCACCTCTAGGAGTTAGAGTCCACTCAACTAAGGGGTTTGTAAGATGTCACGCAAGGTGTGTAGCCTGTATGTGAGTGTGAGTGTCTCCCTGTGTGTGTGTGTGTGTGTGTGTGTGTGTGTGTGTGTGTGTGTGTGTGTGTGTGTGTGTGTGTGTGTCTCCTTGTGTGTGTATGAGTGTCCTCTCCCTTTTTTCTCCATCTCTCACTGAGTCTCCACCTTTTTATTACATAAGCAGATGAGCCCTCCCTGTGTGTGTGTGTGTGTGTGTGTGTGTGTGTGTGTGTGTGTGTGAGGTACAACTCCATACATGGGTAAATTCTGTCGTTTGTGACCTTGAAACAATAGAAGAAGGAACTGCAGCCTTGGCATTTACTTTCCCGACTCTCTCGCCCGCTCGGTGCCCTCTCCCTCTCCCACTCATTCTCTCCCTTCACCTCCATCTGTTTCTCCCTCCCTCTCTGTCCTCTCTCTGTTCGTCTTCCATCCATCCCTCCTACTGTTTGTTTCCCTCTTTCTCACATTCTCTTTCATTCACTTCAGTCTTCCTCTGTCTTACCTTTGTAGAGCTCCCGCTTCTTCATGTGTCCTTTCCTTCCTCCATCTGTCTATCCCCTGCCTCTCTCTCTCTCTCTGTGTCTCTCTCTGTCTCTCTCTCTGTCTCTCTGTCTGTCTGTCTGAGGGGAAGTCATGAGGGCTTGTTAAACGATTCTAGAACACAGATGGCAAACTCATTAATTCGTATTTTTGGCAGCGCTGCATTGTGTTGCCTTCATAATGAGGATTTTAGAAAAAAGAAAACTTTTAGCGTCGACCCAAAGCAACACAACAGCGATGATGTTTCTCGATATGGCCGAATCCATGTTAGTTTGGTTAGCGGTCGATGCTAACTGTGATGCTGGCGTAGTTTGAGCATCAATCTGAGAGGAATTATGATGATCCAGATGGTTTTGTATGGTCTCCAAAGTTAAATGCTACATGCTACATAAAAGGCTACATGCTACCTAGCTGAATCGTTAGCTTGATTCCATCAGCATTCATTCAAAGTGACTTTAGCCTCTTTTGGGATGAGCGCGATCCTTTGTTCATTGTGTCGTACCAGAAATCATTCAGTCAGTTTACCAGAAATTGCTGTTTAGTGACGTTAGCTGCCAAACTAAACATTCAATGTTAGCATAAGTGTGCAAGAACATTACTTGTAAAAAATAATTCTCAAAAAACTCGTCCTGGCATCAGTGGGTGACAGTAGATGAAATGTTCTATGAAAATGTAACTTAATTTTTTTGGTAAATTGTTGTCATTTCAAAACTGACTGGCTACAGATCTAAGAACAGACCTGATGTTCCTCTCTATCGCACTTTATCCCGTCTGGTCTGCCCACTTCCTTTGAAACTCCCGGAGTCACCTTCTCTCACCTACTTCAATCTTCGACGTGACCTCCTGAGTCTGGACGAGCGTCAGGGAGAGGTTTGGAGTCGCTCTAAGCTGCTGCATCACTCCTCAGTCCAACGTGCAGGTTCGATGCACCAACCAGGAAATTTGCCTCTGGGACCCTGTTCCCTGATCACCTGACCGGGATTTGACCTTTTTGTCTTTTCAGTGTTGAAGTTGTTTAATTGTGCCATGTTGCATTAAATTTAAATTGACGCGTCTTACATCTACAGTATCTCAGAGCCACTCCATGGCAGTAAAGAGGTTTACGTATTATTTTCTCTGACTATCATTAATTGTATTCACAACATTACTATGGTTAAATAAAATATTGATGCCTGTTAAATTATTCAGAATTGTTTCCGTGTACAAATCAAATATTCAAGAAATTCATTTATTAAAGCATTTAAGATTCAAACACTGTATTCTTACATCTCATTCATTAGGCAACTCCAAGCTGAAGAAACGATGAAGTTATGCGAAGGCGAAATGCGAGAGATTTTTGTCATTTTCATTGTTTTCGAGTAACAATTAAACATTTTTAAAACATTTTCTTTGCAATTATATTTGCGTGATATATACCGTACATACACACATGCATACTCAGAGTCACACGTCATTTCTGAATCAGTTTGTTTCCACCTTGACCTGCTTTGTTATCTTTTTCAACCAAATACTCGAGTCCACACTTAGGACCAATCCTGGCTCGCTATGGGGGCGGGGCTTTGCTTTCACCTGGAGGAATTCGTTCAGTCGCTCATATTGATGTAGAAACCGTTTTTTATTTTTTACGTCATGGAGAAAAAGTAATAAACAATCCTCCTTCACATTTTCTCCTGGACGTGGTTCGGGGGTTGGGGTGGGGGGGGGGGGGGGGTTGGGGGTGGGGGGGGGGGGTTGGGGGTGGGGGGGGGGGTTGGGTGTTTGTGACTCCGAGCGGGATTCTGGCGTAGTTCTCCATCGTCCACTCGCCGTGGAGGCAAAAAAGTACAAACCCGGGACGCATTAGTGGAAAAGCAACGAGGCAATAAATTCTCCTTAACGGCACCTTTTTAATTTTTGGAAAGGTTTTAATTTTTCATTGCAACGTCTCAAGCCAGATGATGTAGTTTTTCTGGAAGTCAAGACAACCTAGAGGAGCCAGAGAGAGAGACACACTGAGAGAGAGACACACTGAGAGAGAGAGATGAGTCACCACCAGGACGAAAAATGTTTTATAGCAAAACCATGACGACTCCTGAGATTTGAGGACTGAGCAAACAACACATATAAAATAAAAGAGAGAGAGAGAGAGAGAGAGACTCTAACTACAAACATACTTGCAGGGAAACAAAGCCAATGTCCCTCCTGAGAGAAGAACAGTGTGCAAACAAGACTGGCTACTCTTACACACACACACACACACACACACACACACAGGGTCGTACATGCACACTTAATTTCTCACACAAGACAGCTTACATTTATTGAGAAACCATTTTTTAATTGCGATCGTTTTTCACAGCGGAGTGAAGTCCCGGGTCTCAGTCACACACACACACACACACACACACTTGCACCAGTTTTTTTTTTTTTTTTTTCCAGCTGAGCTGTTAAACACTCTGTCCCAGTTTCCTCATCAGAACATCACCGCTCTTCAGCTCCACTGGCAGGTGGGTCGTGATTAACAGTGACAAAATATACTACACCACACACACACACACACACACACACACACAACCTGGGGCAAGTGTGCTGGGGAAAAGAAAAAGTCAGCCATTGAAGCCCAGAAGAGTGCCAGAGTGAGAGCAGCGTGAGGTTCTGCAGAAGGCTCCTCCACAGATCTTCATCCCCACAGCATCCTCATCCTCACAAACTCTGGTAATGGAGACAGACATGAACTGATTTTTCATTCATTTGCTCGAACACTTCAGCTTCCACAGAGCTTCTGTTGCCAGGTTGGGCTAAAACACTCAATGACAATAATAATAATAATAATAATAATAATAATAATATAATGTATTATACATTTACACAATATAGAAAAGTGCATACTGTGTGTTGGTGTGTGTGTGAGTGTGTACATCTACACGGTGGGTGAAAATGAAAACCACATATCATGATATTTGTGATATGCATATATGTATATGATATTAATTTATCTATCTATTTATAACACCTATACTATTTTTCGTTTTGCTGTAGTGAGTATAACTTTTTTGCTGACTCTTTATATACTGTACTGTATATATATTTTTAAAAATAATTTATCATTTAAGAGTAGTTTAAATTGTTTTGTTTCATCAAAAGTAAATGTGATCTGATAATTATGTATAATATTTATTCAGTGGAACCTCGGATTGTGAGTAACTCGGTCTGTGAGCGTTTTGCAAGACAAGCAAAGTTTTTTTAAATGAAATTTTACAATTTTTTTAATGAAAATGAGCGAGGTCTTGATATACGAGCAACACGCATGCGCTTTGTCTGCCGAGTGTCACATGATCACAACTGAGCCAATGGTTCTTCTCTCTCTGGGATCATGGGTAATCCTCTCCCATGCTCAGTCTCAGAGTGCATGCGTCACTCATGTAGTCAACATCCATGTGCGCGTGTACTGTTTACTATAACATTGTGACCATATGTGTGTGTGTGTGTGTTTGTGTGTGTGTGCGTGTGTGTGTGTGTGTAAAGCAAAGGCAAATGTCATTAGAGAGGTTCCTCGTTAAATATCCAGAGTCTCTGTCTGTCAGAAAGCATTGTTTCCATTAGTGTGTGTGTGTGTGTGTGTGTGTGTGTGTGTGTGTGTGTGTGTGTGTAATTTGTTTTATTTTTACTTTATATTTTCTATTCATTATTTTTATATGAATATTTTTGGGTTGTCGAACAAACCCAAAGTTTCCATTATTTCTTATGGGGGAAACTCACTCAGACATACGAGTTTCCTCTAAAGATGTCAGTAGTCGCACCATTGTTTATGCAATCATGTGATGGTCAGAAGACAATTTTTTAAATGTTGAAGTGTGTATAAATTTTTTGGCTGACTCTGGATATCTCAGGAAGGTTCAGTAATCACGTGCCTCGCTATTACACACACAGTGTGCGCAAAAGGAACCTTTGATTTAAACATGAGCATCCAGGTTCACGTTAAAGGTGAAGCATTATTTAAAATGAACTACAAACCTCATAGTGTAATCGCTTCAAAGTCGTCTGGAACCATCTCTCAACTATCAGCGTTCTTCTATTTGCAGATACAAAAATGTCTTCAACTAGCGTCTAACACGATGCCGAATCCCAAATCCCTGTATAACGCAGCTCGGGAACAGTTAGTTAGCTGTTAATTAGTTAGCTGTTAATTGTCAGTATTAGTTGACGTTAGTTCTGCACATGGTTTTGTGAAGCGACGTACTGAGTATGAAAATGATCCTCGGAACAGAAGCGCTGTGTGTGACCCAGCAGCAGGTAATCCGCTAATCATCACCGGATCATCGGGTAATCTTTCTGTTATTGTTTGGATCCAAATAATGTAATACCTCGAATCATAAACGAAAAATACATAGCAGCTGAATGACATCATCACAGTCATGTGACTGCAGAAGGACAGCACTATTTGTGTGTTTTGGTTAATTGTTGTAAATGTTTTGGTTAATTTTGTGACGAAACCGTTCGCTTTGTTTTAGGGTGGGCGTGGTCATGTTTGGTCATTAGTAGGTCACATGACTACACTACATGGCCTCGATCTGTACTTGTGCTAAGCTTACCTAAAAGTGTTGTATTTCTGACACACCCCTTTAAACAATCTGTGCAGGTGTGACTCCACCCACCAGCCACACCCACCAATGCTCACCGGCACCTGTTCCTTGTCTAGAGCCTTGTTAAGACCTGTGTGTGGGTGTGTGTGTGTGTGTGTGAGATGAATCCAGACAACGGATTAGTTGTTAATTATATGAAGAAGGTTTTAATCCATTGTGTGTGTGTGTGTGTGTGTGTGTGTGTGTGTGTGTGTGTGTGTGTGTGTGTGAGAGAGAGAACTGAGTAGTTTACTTCTTGTCATTCAGGTTTAGAATCATTTACTTCATTTATTGTTCTAGACTAGATTTTCTTAGTAACTGCTGGTTACGGAATTTTCTAGAAATGTTCTAGAATCCAACAGAATTGTCAGCTGTGCTACTAGAAGTGACTTTGTATTAATTGTTTTCATATGAATATTTTAATAACAGAACACTCTGCAGGTCTGAGAACTGATCTAGAAAGGGAAAGAAGATGTCTAGAGTAGTGCCAGTGACTGTTCTAGAAGCGGTGACCTGCTCTGTGGAACATTCTAGAGATTCCTCAGTCGTTATTCCAGAAGTGATGTGGTGCCGCAAAAACTTAAGGAAGCTCTAAAAGTTGTCTAAGATTATTCTGGAGAAATGTGACTTGGCGTTCATTAGAGTCATAAAGAGGTTCTGAAGTTGATTTAGCAGTCTGGAGAACATGTGTCAGGTGTCTAGAAGAGGTGCATTCTGGGAAACGATCAGGAAGTTCCCAAAGTGCTGTTTCGTTCTGTCGATCCGTCGTGGAGTCACAGAAAACCTTCTAGAGGGTTCTGGTGTGAGAAGTGACATTTCTCTGATTCTCTATAGACTTCTCGAAGCTACACAGAGGTTCTGTAGAACTTTCAAGAAGTTCTAGATGATGGTTCTGCAGTTTTTAGAAGCTTTGGGACGAGAGGAAAGCTGACTTAGTTCATTTACACATGCAGAGACTAACAGCACTGTGGAGACCTGCTCCGGGATTAATAAGACCGAGAACACACACACACACACACACACACACACACACACACACACACACACACACACAGGGGCAGCTAGCTGTGTCTTATTTTAATGTTCAGAAATACAATTATTTAATTAAAAACTAACTAAAGTTAGCAGGTTATCTAAACTTATCTAAAGAAATGTTTATTTGTGTTCAAGATCTAGTTTTGATAGATAAATAAATCAATCAATAAATGAATGAATAAATAAATATATTTATTAAATGCATGTGTATCGCCTCGGCCAAGTTCACTGTGTAATTTTGATGCTTCTAAACAGGAAATCAGTTTCCTGTTCACTTTCCACTCTGTGTGTGTGTGTGTGTCTGTGTGTGTGTGTGTGTGTGTGTGTGTGTGTGTGTGTGTGTGTGTGTGTGTGTGTGTGTGTGTGTGTGTGTGTGCGTGCATGCTCTGGCTGCTCTACTCGTCTGAGCCATAACAACAACAAAAAAAAGTTCAAGGCCTTACAAAAAATTCACTCCAAACTCATCCTAACAGAAACTGAGCAAATAGAGCACACACACACACACGCGCGCGCACACACACACACACACGTATATAGCACATTGCAAATCATAAAAATATAATCAGCTCTGACGTGACACATTAATGAGAGCAGTGAAAGAAAACACTGAGTTCAAATGAAGTGTGTGTGTGTGTGTGTGTGTGTGTGTGTGTGTGTGTAAAGTTGCCAGGTTGGAAGAATTCTTTATGCTTCCACGAAAAGTTCCTAAAAGAATTTAGTGTTCCAAATTCTCGTGAGTCTCCAAGAGCTACTGTTCCGTTGAGAAGGCAGCGCTCCAATCCTCATGCTAGAGCCGCGTGTAACCCTGCCTGACTCACTCGCTACGCGGTTCTTCAGCCGGTGGTTTGGGACGCGGCCTCAGAGACGCTACAGACACGCAGTAGGAATATGAAGAACAGATGGAAACTACGTAAGCATCGAGACAATGGAAGCTGTGGGGCAAGGAAGCTAAAACTACAGAACCCTTCTAATATAAGGAATATTAATATTATTATTATAGGGAATGCCGGGAATACTACAAGTTAGGAAATGCTGGGAATGTTAAAAAAAATATAGGGAATGCTGGGAAAGTTTGTAATATCAGGAATGATGGGAATAATAAAATTTGGGAATGCTGGGAATATTAGAAACATTAGGAATGCTGGGAATATAAAAAAAAACTGAGAATGCTTGGAATATTAAAATATTTTTACAATATATGGAATGCTGTGAATATTTAATAAACAATTAGTAAGTGTAGGAAATAATAACTTTTAGGAATGCTTGGAATATTATAACTGTCAGGAATGCTGGGAATATATTTAAAAAAAATAGGAAATGCTGGGACTGTTAAAGACTAAGTAATGCTGAGAGGATTTATACCAAGGGGTATGTATGAAGGTATTTGAAACTGGGGAAATTTTAAAACCAGACACCATTGAGAATATTTATTGTAATAGTGTAATTGTGCTGTATGTAATAATGTAATAATTATAGAATGTGAGTGAATGATTAACATTGACAGCTATTAATATTAGTGGTGCTTGTGAAGCGAAGCATTACTATATTATCTCACAGGATTATTTAGGGCCCAAGCATTAATTAGGGCCCAAACACTATAAGGTGCTCAGGACCCTCTTGTTTTCCTAAGGATTTTTTTTCACCCTTTTGGACTTTTCGGGGGTCTTAACATGCTCGAAAACTCATGAAACGTGGCAGACTGGTTGGAATCTGCTGCCATCAGGATGCCTGAGAGTCTCGTGGCCTGGGGCCCCCAGGGGCCCCCACATGAAATTTTGCTGGATAGGTCATACACACTTTCACGTAGGCACACGAAACTTGGTACACATTTAGAGCTCAGTGAGCCAAACAACTTTCGCGCTGCATGTCCTGGGCTAAACTCAACAGTAGGCCGGTTATTTTGGGTCGTTCGCAAATACGCACCCGATGGATTTTGATTTACTCCTCCTGGGGAATTTAAAGGATCACCACCAAACCGGGCCGATGTGGTCTAAAGACATTGAGGATGCAAAATTGCGGAGGGATTTTTGATATCTCAAACGGGTCAGCCGGGCTAATGTCTTAAACTTACACTGAAAAATTATTAATAACTTTTTGTGTGGCATTATATTGAGTGACACCTTCAGTGACATCATAGTGTGATGCTTATTTTCCAGCACCTGCAGCCTATTGTACACACATAAGCATTACAAATGTTAACAGTCACACACGTGCACACACATAAACACGCATGCACACACACACAAACACATGCATACATCACACAGACACACATTACAGATGTTAACACTCACACGCACACACACACACACACACACACTCTCTCTCACGACGCATACATATGCACAAACACACTTATATCACAATTTTAACACTCTCACATGCACATACACACACACAAACACACACACACACACACTAACAGACTCAAATAACACACAGGGTGTGGCGATGGCACAGGGTGCTTGGGCCCGTCATCGTTGCTTGCAACAATATTTTTAGTAGTGGTGCTTGCTATTAATATTATTATCTCACAGGCCTATTATTATTATTATTCCCTTTTTTTTCCCTTCCACCCCAAAAAGCCCCATAGACTTAACCCTGAGACCAACATCAGCTATGACATCAGCTACACTTATGACTATTACATGGACAGCACCACACACATTTTCTTCAGGAAATGTACCTCTCTACTTATTATTATTATTATTATTATTATATGTTAGTAATTTTGTGATGTACTATATATATTTGATTATTTCATTATTATTATTATTATTATTATTGTTGTTACATTTAATTATTATTATTATTATTATTTCATTTTATTGTATTTAACTACATTATTATTACACAATTTTGCATCATTATTATTATTATATGTTATTTAATTTATATTATTATTATTATTATTATTATTAATAATAATTTTAATCATTTTGTGATATCCTGTATCTGGCAGAGCATATCGTGTAGGAGGAGGGATTTTGTTGACATGGCAACCCTGCCGCCGCCCCGGATCCGGTTTGCCCTCATTATTGCACCGGAGGGGGAAGACACGGAGACGGAGAGACGACTCTCTCTCTCTCGCTCTCTCTCTCTCACACACACAGAGAGAGAGACAGATCGATCGGACGCGCGCACGGCCCTCGGACCCGGGATTCAGTCCGGTTTGCTTCCTCACGTCAGAGTGACTTGGTAACTTGAGCTGGAACTTCAGCGCCGTTCCTCGGTTCCGGTGTCGGAGGGAAACTCGGTGCGTGTGCGCGGCGGCGCGCGGGGACGGGAAAGTTTCTCTGTGCGCGCTCGGTGTGTTTGAGCCGCGTCTCTCCTCCGCGCTCAGCTTCACACTCTGACTTACTGCGAAGGTAAACAAACACACGTCCGAGAAGAGACAGAGAGAGAGAGTGTGTGTGTGTATGTGTGTGTGGACCGGAGTGTTCGGCGATGGCGCAGCTTCCGTTAACACACTGTCTGTGGCGTAAATTTTAAAAAACGACCAAACCGAACACGAACACAAACACACACTCCAGGAGTGCAGTCGCAGTGTGAAAGTGCTTGACTTACTGAGTGTGACTGAGTGAGTGAGTGTGTGTGTGTGTGTGTGTGTGTGTGTGTGTCTGTGAGCTGGACTGCTATGGAGGCTCGGTTC
Organism: Clarias fuscus; assembly: GCA_030347435.1. Taxonomy (NCBI): domain Eukaryota; kingdom Metazoa; phylum Chordata; class Actinopteri; order Siluriformes; family Clariidae; genus Clarias; species Clarias fuscus. Next base: position 1,206,529 of record CM059212.1, read on the forward strand.
GGTTTAACCGGAGTGTTTGACTACCCGTTCCGCATGGTGCGCCCTCGTGGCGCGCGGGACACCGGAGCTGCGGGAGACGTGCCGCTGGCGGAGGTTTGGGACGGGGAGTGGAGAGACGCGCACGGGTTCAGCGGCACCGGAGGAGGAGGAGGAGGGACAGCGCGCTTCGGTAGAGGGAGAGAGACCGGGGGTTACCCGGAGGCGCGCACCCTGAGCGAGCTGCTGTGCCAGGACACCGGGTACACCGCACCGAGAGCGCGCGCCAGCGGGGGCGACACGAGCGCCGTCCCTAGCCCCCACTGCTGCACCGGTAACACCAGCACCACCGGCAGCACGAGCATCTCGGAGACGGCGCGCGAGCTGTGCAAGGCCGTGTCCGTGTCTCTGGGACTCGCCCTGGACCCGCACGCGCAGCACGACGCCTCGCACCGGAGCGCGGAGCTTTACGAAGCGCGGAGGAGAAAAGAGGAGGAGGAGGAGGAGGAGGAGCAGGGAGAGGAGCGAGTGCACGCGCAGAGCACCGACACGAGCAGAAGGAGCGCCGGTGGTGTCGGTGGTGTCGGAGACGCCGCTGCAGCGGGACGTGAGAAACCCAAGCTGCTGGAGATGTTTAAAAGCGGCGGTGAACAGCAGCAGCAGCAGCAGCAGGAGGACGTGATGATGATGATGATGATGCAGATGCAGGACAACACTCGCGCGCATCACAAGGCGGAGAGCGGCGGGTTCGGACCGGGACCGATGAGTGTCAAAAGCGCGAGCGCGGCGGCGGGTTCGTCCTCTGCGTCCTGCCAGTTCCAACAACAACAACAACAACAGCAGCAGCAGCAGCAGCAACATGACCACCCGCACGTGGGCTTCGAGCTCGCGCACGACCGGTACGGTGATGACTACCGGCACTACTGGCCGCCGCGCTACGGCGGAGTGAGTGTGAAGTCCGAGGCCGCGCCGCCGCCGCCTGTCACGCGCTACGGACACGCGCAGTACGGCAGCCCCGCGTGCACCTCCGTCTCCGCCGCCCCGGGACTGGACGCCCCGCTCATCTGTAGCCCCTACGAGTACGACTACAGCGCGCGCCCCGGACCGGCACCGGCTCTCAGCGCCGCGCACGAGCCCTGGTACCACCAGCCCGGCACCGTGCTGCAGCGCGTGCCCTACCCGAGCGCCACGTGCATGAAGAACGAGGTCGGAGAGTGGCTGGATGTGAGCAGCGTGCAGGACGGCAGGTGAGACACACACACACACACACACACACACACCACACACACACACTTAGTGTCATTTGCTCATACATACTTAAAGCTGATTCCGCTCTTTTCTGAGTGTGTGTGTGTGTGTGTGTGTGTGTGCGCGCGCGCGCTGACACTCAGACAGGAACAAACCCATCACTCAGAGTAATTCCTGGAAAGTAAAATAGACATAAAAAAGAAAAAAAAATATTATAACAGAATGTTCAATACTTTATGTAAATGAGATGAGGAACACAATGTTGTGAAAAATATACAAATAAATGTATTGTTTTAAATTAATTTATATATATGATATTATATATTTTATATATATATATAATTCCTGGAAAGTTAAACTGAAATAAATAGAAACAGAATTTAATAAATATTAATTTTGAAAATACACTCATGATGTTTAGTATCATTAATAAAGTCTTGGTTAAAAAAATATATATAATATGAATGAAATAATAAATATGTTGTTTTAAATTAAAATAATGAACGTGTGTGTGAGACAGAGAGAGAGAGAGAGAGAGAGAAATGATCCGACACCAAAATGTGTCGCAATTTCCATGCAACACTGAGCACCTGTACATTTAGACATATAGCCACTGAGCCGTGCAGCGTTCACAATAAAAATACCTCCAGAAGCTCTAAACTGTCCAGAAGGCTGTCAGCAAGCAGGGGGCGTGGCCTAACAAACCCCAAAGCCTCCTTATCATTTTTATTAAATAATCATAATGTAATGAAGCAGAATGAAATGTGAGCGACTCTGTAGAAAACACGCGCACATTAATGCTGGTGCTAACACACTTTAAAACAGAGGTAACACAGACTATATCACTGTGTGTGTTTTATTCTTTATAGGTAATTATTAATTTAT
>CM059212.1:1213637-1221137 GCA_030347435.1 Clarias fuscus
TAACTGTAAACCTGGCAAAGACACTGCATTGCCAAAAGTATTGGCTCACCTGCCTTCACATGTATACTGTATGAACTTGAGTAACATCCAGTAACGTCTCCGCCTCTAATTCATCCCAAAGGTGTTTTTTTTTTTATTTTGGGTTGAGGTCAGGACTCTGTGCAAGACAGTCAAGTTCTTCCACACCAAACTCACTCATCCATGTCTTTATGGACTTTGCTTTGTGCACTGGTGCGCGGTCATGTTGGAACAGGAGTTGGTCTCGGCTCTTAGCTTGAAAGGAACTCTTTATGTATTTACTGTGGTGTTTTTTATTAAATGACAAAATAATAATGATAAAAAAGTAAACTAATGATAAATATACTAAAACAAAAACTTGAGGGTCTAAACCGAAAACAGGTTAAATATTAAAAACAAACTAATCAGCAATTTTTTTTTATCTTAAAAAAAGTACATAAAAATCAAACCCTAAACAATAAGCAAGATATAATGAAATTATTGAATTCGTAATAATTTAATACTCATTTAATCATTCTCACAGAGAACGTGTGTTTTCACGTCAATGCTGCACTTTCAGTTTTATTCCCAAGTCCCTCTCCAGCAGTCATACCTTCTACAGTGTTATAAAGAAGAATGATCACAGAGCTGCTTTTATTCTAATGATTTTACGTTTATTCTAAAACCACACTTGGATAAATGCGGCAGGTTTGCGTAAAACGCATCACAGTACATACAAGCCTTCTCAAATGGGCAAACCCCTGAGTCACTGACGAGGCTCCGCCCACTAATTCATCAGCATGCGTTCGGAGGCTTTCTGTCAGAAGAGGATCGATGATTTATTCCCCCGTCGGGGACGAGGAAATCGTTCAAATACAGACGTTTGCGAGCAAAAAGTCAAAAGCGTTGATGGCAGCTTTTTCACTTGACTGAGGTTTTACTGTAAAATCAATATGAGGATTTTAAACGGAACAGTACACATCGTGATGATAAAAACAGGAAGAAGAATATCTCGAGCTAAAGCCGAACCTGCGCTGAGGGCTGATGTGTGAATCTGCACAGCTACAGACAGCAACGTTTTTCACCACCTCTGATTTCATTCACTTGTAATGCAAAGCTGCCGTTCCCCGCTGTGGTGCAGCTAGTTAGATTAGCACTCAACGCTCGCACTCGAGATCTGAACCAATCAGAACCCAGATGTTGACCAAACAATAAAAACTTGATGCAATTTGAATCCAGATGTTTAGCAATCTCAAATCTCAAAATTGAAACCAATCAAGGTTCAGCTGAACAATCAGGATTCTTGGCAAACAGCAAAAATGAGCACAATTCAGCTGTTTACCAAACACTCAAAACCTAGAGTCCAGCTGTTTACAAAGCACTTAACGACCAATTAATATCCAGATGTTCAGCAAACAATTATATATAATAATATAAATCAATCACAGTTTAGCTTTTTACCACTCAAAATCTGACCCAATCAGATCCAGCTGTTTTTACTAAACACTCGAAATCTAACTAGAGCCCAGCCTCTTACCAAATGGAAGGTATTTTAGGAATAAATCTAAAATGATCAGAAATTAGATGTTTATCAAACACCTAAAATTTGATCAAATTAAAATCCAGTTGTTGTCCAAATATTTCAAATTGGATCCAATTATAATCCAGATGTTTACATCTAAAATCTGATTAGAGCCCAGCTTCTTACCAAATGGTATACATCTAAAATGATCAGAATCCAGCAGGATAATAATAACCTGACCCAATCACAATCCGGCTGTTTACGTAAAAAAAAAAAAAAAAAAAAAATCGACCAATTAATATCCAGATGTTCACCAAACAACTGCAAAATAATTAAATCACAATCCAGCTTTTTTACCAATGGAAATCTGATTCAATTAGATCCAGCTGTTTACCAAACATCTAAAATCTCAGGAGAGCCTAGCTCCTTACTAAAATGATCAGAATCCAGCTGTTTAACAAACACCTAAAATCTGATTAAATTAAAATCCAGCTGTTGACCAAACACTTAAAATCTACGAATTAGAATTCATCTGTTGATATAATCTAAATGTTTAAAAAATACTTGTAATCTAAACCAATCAGAATTCAGATGTTTAATAAAACATACGCAAATTCCTTTAACATTATTAAATTAAGACTACACACACACACACAAAAAAAAAACACATTTTCACCCATTTTAAGTTTCTGAGTAAATTTTCGGCGTTCAGGCTTTTATATGAAGGAGATGGGAACAGAAACTCCGGTACGTCACACCACCACATCCTTGATCAGTTTTCTTGTAACAGAACCACACGTGCATGTTTACGACTTTTTAACTTACAAGATCGTAAAAAAAAATTAGCACGGCACTCTAGACTGATTTATTACTTTTTTTTAAACTCTAATTCTAACGTTGGAGCATGTGTAAGGTTGTGATTAGTTAGTGATAAAAGTTGAGATTGTACACGGCGTGGGACCAACGAGGCGGCGCTGACGCAGACCACCGGCTCGTACGCGTGACACACTTTGGTTGGGTTTAATGTGGCACCAATCGCGCCTGAAGCCGAGTCAGGCGTTAGTGACAGAGTCCTCGCTCGTCTGCTGGGTGGGTGAGCAGTTCGTTGAAATCGGTGTCGGATAACGAGGCGTCCTTGTAAAGAGACCGAGGCGGAATAGAAGAACGAGGAACTTCACTTCCTGTCAGCGAGCCAAAACCAGGCGTTACAACTACCTATAAATTATTAGTGAGAGACAAACAGCATGAGGGAACCCGGAACTCCACACCCATATACACCCATACACACACGCGCACACACGCGCACACACACACACATGTTATTTTTCCGTAAAACATTTAAACATACAAGTGTTATTTATAAGTGTGTGAGTGGTTAATGTGGGGACGAAGTGAAAAGGGCCTTGTGTGTGTGTGTGTGTGCGTGTGTGTGTATGTGTGTGTATGTGTGCGCGTGTGTATGCGCGCGTGTATGTGTGTGTGCGTGTGTGTGTGTGTGTACATGTGTATGGGTGTGTGTGTGAATGTGTGTATGCGCCCGTGTGTATGAGTGTGCGCGTGTGTGTGTGCACATGTGTATGGGTGTGTATGTGTGTATGCGCGCGTGTATGTGTGCGTGTGTGTGTGTGTACATGTGTATGGGTGTGTGTGTGTGTGTGTGTGTGTGTACACGTGTATGGGTGTGTGTATGTGTGTGTGCGGTCGTGTGTGTGTGTACATATATGGGTGTGCGTGTGTGTATGTGCGCGTGTGTGTGCGTGTGTGTGTGGGGGTGTGTGTGTGTGTGTGTGTGTGTGTGTGTGAAAACCAGTCCACTTAGCTCGATCAGCAGAAGGATTCATAACAGATGGATGCTCCTTCAGGGAAGTACAAATTGAATTTACCACTCCAATCGATAAATAATAAATTATCCCTATATGTGCGTATGTGTACATGTTCGTGTGTGCGTGTGCGTGTGTGTGTGTGTGTGTGTGATTGAGAAAGGCATAGAGAGCAGCTAGAATGACCCCTAACTACTCAGGTCGTGCACAAAACACACCTACATCACACACAGATAATGGGTGATACACTGTGAAGTGTCGTTACCATGGATACGTCAGGAAGGCGTGTATTTTTGTACATTTAATGGGTATGAAGTGGTTATTAAGCTAAAGAACAAATATGGTTGAAACCCACATACGATAATTATCATATAGCACTGAGTGAGTGAGTTACTCAGGTAAATACCAGGGGGCGTTCGAGTCAATGTGGGAATTCTTTTTATTGGGGGGGGCGGGGGCTTTTTTCAGATTTTCTCTCAAATTTAGTCAAATCCAATTGCCCCCCAATAAAAAAAATTCCCACATTGACTCGAACGCCCCCTCGTATTTAGCGCCGTCCTCCGAGTGTTGCACCGCCCCCAGCAGTGCGTGAGGGAGCAGTTTGACGAGATGAGGTCGGTTGGTGTCACATGGTGCAGAGGAAAGACTGATAGTATTCGGCCCATCAAGGTAGAGTGTTTTCGCAGTACACCCGGCCTCCCAGGAACTCCTTTAACGACTTAAACTCCAAACATGTGGAAATGTCTCGGAGCGAGGTCAGGACTGTTCGGGGGGCGTGGCGATGACTGCCAGCCGAGTGTTGGTGAACGAGTGTGTGTACAGTTCACTCAGACGGATGCGTCTCTTCTGCAAATTATCCGTAGTTGGTTTGTCAGTTAACAGTCAGTTACTGACACCGTGAGTCAGTTGTTTGGTCACTTAGTTAGCTAACTAACGGACCAGTCATTTTAGTTCATTGGTCAGTGAGTCAGTTACTTAGTCAGATAACCTGCCAGTTAATCATTTAGTCAGTCATTTAGTCAGTTCACCAGTTAGTTACTAAGTTAGTTAGCTTGTCAGTTAAACAGTCTGTTATGTCCACAGTTAGTTACTTTGTTGTTTTGTTAGTTGGTTTATCATTTAGTTAGTCAGTCAGGTAGTAAGTCGATTAGTTAGCTAGTTAGTTAAATAGGCCGTGAGTTACTCAGTCAGTCTGTCACTTAGTCAGTAAGTTAATCAGTTAGTCAGCTCAAAAATGTTAAAGCATTTATGTGTCTCAATTGCAGCAAAAACAAACAGAGAGAGCGGGAGAGAGAGACACACAGAGAGAGAGACAGAGAGAGAGAGAGAGACACAGAGAGAGAGACGGAGAGAGAGGGAGAGAGAGACACAGAGAGAGAGACAGAGAGAGAGAGAGAGAGAGAGAGAGAGAGAGAGAGAGAGAGAGAGAGACAGAGAGAGAGAGAGAGAGAGAGAGAGACAGAGAGAGAGACAGAGAGAGAGAGAGACACACAGAGAGAGAGACGGAGAGAGAGAGAGAGAGAGACACAGAGAGAGAGACAGAGAGAGAGAGAGAGAGAGAGAGAGAGACAGAGAGAGAGAGAGAGAGAGACAGAGAGAGAGACAGAGAGAGAGAGAGACACACAGAGAGAGAGACGGAGAGAGAGAGAGAGAGAGAGACACAGAGAGAGAGACAGAGAGAGAGAGAGAGAGAGAGAGAGACAGAGAGAGAGAGAGAGAGAGACAGAGAGAGAGAGAGAGAGAGAGAGAGAGACAGAGAGAGAGACAGAGAGAGAGAGAGACACACAGAGAGAGAGACGGGAGAGAGAGAGAGAGAGAGACAGAGAGAGAGACAGAGAGAGAGAGAGACAGAGAGAGAGAGAGACACACAGAGAGAGAGACGGAGAGAGAGAGAGAGAGAGAGAGAGACACAGAGAGAGAGACAGAGAGAGAGACAGAGAGAGAGAGAGACACACAGAGAGAGAGACGGAGAGAGAGGGAGAGAGAGACACAGAGAGAGAGAGAGGGGGGAGACAGGGAGAGACAGACAGGTCTGTGTGCTGAGTCGAACTAAATATTTAAGGACTGCAGAGAAAACCAACAATTTAGAGAGAAATGCCAAAGAATTTTCCTCTAAACACTTATTTACACTTATAAAGAGGATCTGTTTCTCTCCCTTGCACACACACACACACACACACACACACACAGTCTTTTAAAATTTAACTGCTTTATTCACTGTTACTCTGTGTGTGTGTATGTGTATGTTTGTGTATGTGTGTGTGTGTGTGTGTGTGTGTGCGTGTGTGTGTGTGTGTGTGTGTGCGTGTGTGTGTGTGTGTGTGTGTGCGTGTGTGTGTCCACCTAGACTTTTGGATTTGGGTCAAAGAGAAATTTAACACAGCGCTGTAAATCATCACATCGCTCGCAATGTTTATTAGCCGCGTTAAACACACACTCCACTTCAGAACAAACAAAATAAATGTTAAATAAATATGAACAATAAACTCCTGAGTCACTTCCTAAAAGATTTTCCTTAAAAAAAAAAACGTCAGGAATAATCAGATGTATTTATCGCTGAAAAGGATTCGTGAGCTAGCATGACCGGGTGTCTCTTTGTGTATTAGCATAAAACAGCTAGCATAATAAGACGGTAAACATCTAAATAAAAAAAATTAACAAAACATGAATAAACTAATTATCCTTAGAGATTAGAGTGTACTTTTAAAAACTGAATAAAATAATTAAACTAATGATAATAATGTAATAAAGCTCGTAAAAATTATGAGAGTGTTAGCAAAAATTTTGTTAGCCTTAATTTTTTTGTTGTTGTTGTTATTTTTTATGTTAAATATTATTGTTTTTGGTTTAGTATTATTATTATTTATTAAATGTTATTTATTATTATAATATTTAAACATATATATATAAACATGCTAATGATAACAGTAGCATTATGCTAATAAACTAGCATGATTATTAGCAGTTTTTTTCTTCCTCCATGAGATAAGGTTTTTGCTTATACGTTAGCATGTTCATTAGCGATGTAGCATGTTTATATTTTAGCAGAAACCGCAACTTCTACTTCATCCTGAACTGGCTACTTAACCGCAGAGAAGAAAGTGAAGTTGGTTAGCTTGTGCGGTGATTAGCATTAGCTTTAGCGGCGCACATATGGCCAAAGGTATCCTGAGTCGATCAGAATTAATCATTTATGATCTAAAAGAACAATAATCTTCTTTAAAGTGCTTCTCCTGAATCATTCAGCATGGACATTAACACACAGCACAGTGTTTGGGGTGTAGGGCTACTTTAAAAGCTGATCTTCAGGAATGCAGCTTCAACCTTGACCATCAGAGAGATCTCGTCCAAGACCTGCAGGCGGCTTTACAGAGCAACCAACACGAGTGATACGTTCTCCTGCTGTGTTCTCCCACCATGTTCTCCCACTACGTTCTCCTGCTGTGTTCTCCTGCCGTGCTACATTCTTCTGACGTTCTTCATGTCTGTTTTCCTTCCCCAATCTCCTGCTTCATTCTCTTGCTGTGTTCTCCCACCATGTTCTCCTCTGTGAACTCTTGCTGTGTTCTCCCACTACGCTTCTGTGCTACATTCTTTTGATGTTCTTCAGCTCAGTTCTCCTGATACGTTCGTCTGTTCCATTTGCCTGCACTGTTCTCCCACTCTGTTCTCCTCAAATGTTCTCCTGCTGTGTTCTCCCACTGTGTCTTGTATTCCTCTATTATGTTCTTCTGCAGTGTTCTCCTGCTTTGATTCTGAGCTACATTCTTCTGACGTTTTTCAGCTCTGTTTTCCTGCTCACATGTTCTCCTGCTCCATTCTTCTGCTCTGTTCTCCTCATATGTTCTCCTCATGTGTACTCTCACTGCGTTCTATGCTTCTGTGCTACATTCTTCTGATGTTCTTCAGCTCTTACTTTCTTCTGTTCCATTTTCCTTCACTGTTCTTCTGCTCCATTCTTCAGCTCCCTTCTCCGGATGTTCTCCTGCGCTCAGCCGTGAGCTGTGTCAGGGCTTTTGTTAATCACAGTCTTGCATCCAGGAGGAAGTGAAAGAATTTCAGTTAAATGTAAAGACACTAACGTGACCAATGAGAGAATGAGTGAGGAACGGACAGAATATTAAAGGAGAAAGAGAGAAACTACGAACCCCTGACGGTGGG
>CM059212.1:1223637-1226137 GCA_030347435.1 Clarias fuscus
TCTCATATAAACTGTTTGTGAAAAAAACAAACCGAGTGTTTTAATGACCACGTGTCAGGGAGTCTGTTTGTTTTGCTTACTCACAACTGAATCAGATTGTACAATGCTACACACACACACACACACACACACACACTGCTGAGATGATGCATTGCCATGCATATAGGGTATAAATACAGATTCTGTATCTCTGCATAGTTAAAGGGCTGAAGAAGCCAAACAGAAATAATTAAATCAATTGATGATTTTATTAGGAGAATCTATACGCCGAGGTCTAAACTTGATGTTTCCCGTGACTAAGTCTAGAGCGCTCAGACGAAACACGGCACTGATAAAACTTGTCGCTCATTTCTGATACACTGACTAAAAACACCAGCGTTACCGTTAAGACTGTCGGCTAATGAATGTTACGCTTCACGTTAGCTATGTTTAGTGGCACCGCGGGAGAGATGGTGGGTGGAGCCTATTTATACTGTTAGTTTATTGGGCTCCACAACTTTTTGGAAAGATGTTTGCGACTGCATTAGTGTCATTATGTACTTCACAACAGCTATTAAAAAAAAAAAGGAAAATATTTAGCTAATTCACCTAGTTCATTTATATTTTCTTTTTTTATTTATATTTGTTAAAATAATATACACTTGTCCAAAAACTAAGCGACTTCTTTAAAAAGTCCAGAAAAGCTTTGATTCATTCCGCGTTCGTTGCTTTTTTTTTTCCAGATAACCACAACTTTCTCAAAGGTTCCTCACTGGTTCTTTGCCTGTGTAATGGATCTAGATTTGTAAAGGAGAACGTTTTCAGGTCTCCGTTCAGGTCGCTGAGGGTTTACTAAAGTGTTCAGTGTGTGAACACACAGTGTGTGAGCGCCAGAGGTGTTATGTTCTAACAATAATCTAGTTTTAGTTCTACGCGGTAATGATTGCATACCAAGGATGCCTTTGACAGAACGTTCTCATTGGCCAGACAGAAGAAATGTTGTTGAACTGCTAATTAGAAATATTGCAGTGTGAGTCATTCATTCTTAGAACCTTTAGAGAACATCAGGTTATTGAGGAACCTTTTTCATGATAAATCAAAGAGAAGGTTTCTGGTGGAAGCGTTTGCTCAGAGAACGGGTCATAACCATGCAGGGTTTAGTGAGATGGTCGAGGAACTCCATCACTTCTTCTCGTCACTGTAAACGTGTGAGATCTGAATCCATCTCTGAGGAACCTGTAGACCTCTGGAAAAGTCGAGGAGATGGAGAGAATGTCCACACGGAGGAATCTGAGCCGTTGGAGAAACACCAGAGAGAGAGAGAGAGAGAGAGAGAGAATGGAAAGTAGAAGTGTTGCTCATCTCTGCGGGCCAGATAAACCACTCGCGCGTGCGCAGCTAGAAAAACGAGTCTGGCGGATTCCAGGAACGAGCTCAATAAGGAGAACACGCAAAGAACAAAAAAACAGAATTAAAATAAAAAAAATTATCAACACTTTCTGTGCAGATTCTGAAAACATAAACCAACATTTGTGTTTTTAATTACTAAAATGTTTGATGAATATAATCTTATACTGAATAAATTTTTCCTCATAGCATAATAGTAACAACAACAACAACAACAACAATAATAATAATAATAATAATAATAATGTGACCCATGAAATCATGGAGATATTTACTTAAAAAAAAAAAAAAAATGAATCTAGAAAAAAATCAGTTTCTGACATCTTCATGTATGTACTTATTTATTTATTTATTTATTTATTCCCGCATTGGCCTGTTGTGTGATGTTTGTGGCACTCGGCGTTCCGGTTTGAGCGACATCGATATCTGGTAAACCACAAGCCTCACGCGATATTCTGGGCGGGTGAGGAGTTGATGAAGAGTACATAGCGCGAGAGGTGCGCACATTCTTTCTCCTTTAATCTCTAGTCAGTTGTTAAGAAAAAAAACATTTTCAATTTCCACATAAGGACATCGCTAATGTGAGCCCGATCGGCTTGGAGTCGTTTTTACACGCAGCTTTATCTTTTATGTTATTTTGTGGGTGTGGCTCCGGGTCAAGCAGTTTACAGATAATTATTAATGTTTACTATAGACGGAGACAGACGCATGCACCCGGGCGTGTTTGGAAAACAAATAAGTAACAACTGAAATAGAAGCGTAATTAGACGAACACGCCTTAGAGACTGCAGCACGCGGTGAGAGCGCACTCAGACACGAGCATAAGTGTCACCTCATTCACGTTCAGCGATAAAATGTAATGTCAGCGAGACGAGGAGAGAGCGGTCCCTGACTGACAGCGCTGGAGAAACGCAGCGTCTCGGACCGTCAGCGGAAATCGCCTGGAGACAAATAATCAATAACTAACATTAGAAAGACGCGAAGACGTAGATTAACATTAGACGATTGATCTGTCTCACTGTCCCTGTCTCTGTCCTATTCTCACTCTCTGTCCCTGTCTCACTTTGTCTCTGTCCCTGTCTCACCCTCTCTCTCCGTCTCACTCTCTCTGTCC